>OZ012740.1:110121489-110706489 GCA_963859935.3 Lathyrus sativus
GTGAACTGTCTTCTAGCCCTCTGTTGGTTGCCTTGAGGCTGCTCTATTGTTGCAGGAGTTGGATTTGAAATATGAACTGCACTAACAGACTGATGCCTTCTGCTACGATCAGGCTGACCATACACAACATTAGATTCTTTCTTCCCAGTGGGAGGCTTCTTTGCAGCACCTGATGAAGAAGTGCCCACTTGAATCTTACCACTCTTGATACCATTCTCTACTCGCTCTCCTGTCATGATCAACTCAGTGAAGCCAGATGATGAGATTCCAATGAGATGACTGTAAAACGGACCATTCAGCGTACACATGAACATATCAACCAACTCCCTATCAGTCAAAGGGGGTTGAACTCTTCCAGCTAAGTCCCTCCACTTCTGAGCATACTCCTTAAAGTTTTCTTTGGCACCCATAGACATGCTTTGAAGCTGCATGCGAGTGGGGGCTAAGTCAGCATTGTATTGATACTGCTTGTAGAAAGCTTCAGCAAGGTCATTCCAATCTCTGATGTTGACACTCTCCAATTGATAATACCACTCTAGCTGAGCTCCAGATAAACTCTCTTGAAAGAAATGGACCCACAACTTTTTATCAGCAGTGTGGGGTTGAATTCTTCTGACATAAGACCTCAGATGCAATTTGGGACAAGAGACCCCATCATAGACAACAAATGTAGGAACTTTGAACCCAATGGGTATGACCACCCCAGATATCAAGCTCAAATCCTCAAAATCCAGCCCAGATGATTTCTGTAATTCCATAGCATCCATTCTATCCACCAGCATCTTGAATTTGTCTTCGTTAGGCTCATGGTAGTAGTTAGCCTCAGAATCAGAGTCCCCCATAGTGTTGTGGAGACTGCCTCTCTCCTGCTCAGATTCTTCAGATTCATAGTCTTCAACCTGTTCCTTGGTCTTGTCAGGACCTTTGAACCTTCTTCCCATGTTGAGCAACCCAGCAGACCTTCTAGCCTTCTTAGTCTTCTTGGCCAGCAGTGTCTTCAATTCATCCTGCCCCTTGGATAGGTTCAGGATCAGCTCTTGGAACTGTGCATTCTGTGCCTGGAGATCCTTAACTGATTGTTCAAGAGCCATTGCTGAAATAAACAGCGAGAATATGAGAAACCTGTGCACAATTATAAACCTGTGATGCAATGATATGGGAATGCATATGCAATGTTTTCAAGGACCGCAGGATTTAAATTTGCTTAAACAATCAAGAAAGTAACTTTTTATTAGTAATAACTTGTTTTGCCTTTTAGGCTTACAAAAAATGAAAACGAAATAAGTACAAAAGATGGGGTTTTAAGTCTCCCATGGACGTTTCCTCTTTGTGTTGAGGTATGAATTGAGGTTTCGTTCCTCATGAAGTAGCTTTGTTAGCTCTAGGATCCTTGCTTGGCTTGCTTTGTAATGAGCCTCGAAAGTATCCCTTTGCTCTTTCAGTTGGATCCATGATCTCTGCAAGTCTTCCATATCAGTAGGCATGTCTGGGTGAAGGATGGTATAAGCTGTGTCTCCTTCAGCAACAGGTTCCATGGTAACTGGTAGGACGGCAGGATATGGCATCATGAGTGTCTGAGCACGAGATCGTACCCATCTGAGATAAGCCTCCATAGGAATAGTGTACTTAGGCTCCAGTGTCTTGCTGTCAATCCTGTTTACCTTTCCCCAAGCTCGTATGAATCTCTGACGGTAACCCTGAAGATCGTTGTCGTAGTCAAACACAATGCCCTGAATCAACACGTCATGTGGACCATCGCTCCGGGCGTAACCAAACTGTCGTAAAGCTAGAGATGGGTTGTAGGTGATGCCTCCTCTTATGCCTAGAAGTGGCACATTAGGAAACTCCCCACAACGGTCAATGATGGTGACATTCTCCATAGATCTGGAGCACCAATGGATGTCTGAGTGAGAAAGTGACATGATCCTCTTGGACCATCTGAACCCTTGCTCATTCTTCATTACTGAGCGAGGAAGGTGAGAAATAAACCACCTAGAAAGTAAAGGTATGCAGCACATCAAAGTTCCTCTTGCCCTTGTAGTACGGGTGTGAAGAGAATGTAGGATGTCTCCAAGTAAGGTAGGCACTGGATTGTGACTCAGGAATATGTTGATGGCATGAACGTCTATGAACTGATCAGGATTGGGGAACAACACTAAGCCATAAATCAATAAGGCTAAGATCTCCTCAAAAGCATCGTAGCTCATAGCCTTCAAGAACATTTGAGCTTTATCCACTAATACCTTGGCAAGAATACCTTTAACTCCACTTCTCGTCTCTAGAACAATGTCAGACTTCTTCAGATGTAGAGCTGCAGCAATAACTTCTGGTTTAAGCTCCTTCTCTAAGCCTGTGAATGGCTTCTGATCAAGAACAGGTATACCCAGAAGTTTAGAGAACTCCTCCATGGTTGGAACCAGCTGATAATCAGGAAATGTAAAGCAATGGTGCTTAGGGTCAAAGAACTGAAACAGCACACTCATCATGTCTTCACTGAACCCTGAAGTAACTAGATCCAATAAGTGACCATGTCTCTTGTTGAACTGGGAATGATCAGGCACTAGGGAAACCAACTCCTTGAGCTTAGCAGGTATCCCTACAAAGTTGATCCTGATGGTGTTTCTACGAGCAGAAGCCATGACCTGCAACAAAGAACAAAGATAAATCCTTTGGTCCTTGAAATGGTTAGGGAAAATGATATGCTTATGATGCATGATGATGTCATGATGTCATGCTCAATCACAAACATGTGGCACACACAAACAAGTCACACCATAGCCCTAGGTTTAAAGGCTTGCATGAGGTTCAAAGGCAAGTACCCTCCCCTGAAGTTAGATGGTTCATCCTGTCCTACAAAAGTAACCAGGTTCTAAGGGATCTCAATATCATTGATCCTTCACAAGGGTGGTTGTTCAGAAGGCAACTTACTTGCCAACCAAAACCTTCCAAGTTTAAGATCTCAATGAGCGTAGTATCGAGTGTCAACCAACTTCAGTCTGCACCAAAGCCGGTTACCTCACTACTTTCTAAAGGCCAAGATGAGTTAACTAGGGTTCTAAAAGTCAGTTAGTGCATTGACAACATATGGCAGCCTCAATATTATCCTCAATTTGACTTAAGGAATATAAGCACCAACCAAGAAGTCGCACTAACTATGGCCACCAGATCAACCGTATCGATATACGTCGTACAGTTTCCTTGGTCTATTGCCATTTACCTAAGGTACACTAGATCCGGGTTAGGACCTTTCACACATAAGAGCACCCCAACAATATAATAATAAAGCAAACAAGGCAAACAATTTAAAGTGATCTTAATTCCTAAGGGTACCCCTCTTAAATAGATCCCCAGCAGAGTCGCCAGTTCTGTAACCCGGTGAACTGACTTTAAACAATGTTGCGGATAGCAAGAGTCGCCACCGACTTTTATTTTATCCATAAGGAAAGGTTATAAAAGAACAGGAAAGACCTTAGAGAATATTTTGGGTCCGGGGGGTAGGTTATGAAAAGGGAAGGTATTAGCATCCTTTTCATCCATGGTTATCCATGGGCTCTTAGGTACTTAAGCTCACTTTTGAATTGTTTTGAAATTGTAGTGTGTGAATAGAAAATTTTCAGAATAGTTAATAAATAATCCATGTAAGGATGTGTTAAGAACTTGTTTGAAAACTTGTTGAAAATTTGTTTAAGTGCGAAACAGTTTTGAGGTGAGCAAGCACCTAGGAGTAACCTACCCTAATGTTTAAAGGTCTTTCTTATTCTTCATTCTTTCCTTTAGTAAGACTATCCCTACTATAATGGAGTAGGTAGTCCTTACTTTGGATGTTAAGGGATATGTGAGGGACAATTTGACTTTGAAGGCCATTGTGGGATGTAATAAGCACATATAAGGGACCATCATCATTTTTCGAAAGGGACTCGATTCGTAAAGGCAACCATAAGGGACTTTGATGATTTTTCTATTTGAGGGACTTGCTTTATACACCCCACTTAACCATTATTCGTAGGCAACTTGAGGGATATCCTTAGGAAGTGAGACGGCGATTAAAATCGACTTACGTGTGTGACGTGTTTATTTTAATTATCTTTATTTAAAAGTGATCTAAATTTATTTTAATATTACATACATGTTGTTACACTCCCTAATTACTAACCATAATAATAATTAAATAATTAAACAACTTTACATCCAAGAAACAATTACAAAATAATAAGCAAAATAATTAAATAAAATATAAATAAGCAATAATAAATAATAAAGGGGGTTAATTCTAAGTTTACTCGGCAAGACATCGCATCTTGTGCCTACGTATCCTTACGGGAGCGGAATCAGAGTAATCGTAGTTCCCCTCAAAAGGGAGGTTAGAGACTTCTTGACTGTGGTCAAGGTCTCAAGGGGAATAAACGCATCTTAAGGACACGCTTACGCGGAGTGTAGAAACTCCAAATCTCTACGTTGAATTGTTAAGTTGTAATTAGGGTTAAATTAGGGATTCCACGGCGGGAAACCCTAAAATGAGCGCGGCGGCTCTTTGACCTAATGCTAGGGGTAAAATTGTAATTTTTCCTGCGGCGAGACATTTGTGAAAATTAGGGTTTGTGAGGTTGTAAGGGTTTGAAGTTGAGGACTATTGGCGCGACGGCCAAACGGTTAGACCTAACCTTCGGATGTGTGTAATGTAACGAGAATATTGATGAATGTGTGAGAAATTCATCATACGATCAGGGAAATAATGACAGAAATTAAAATCATACATGCAGAAACTTAAAGGCAGAAACTTAAAGGCAGAAATTAGGACGCGATTATTAGGGTTCGCGAGGTTACAACCGAGAAGCAGTTACAATAATAATACAGCTTAAATAAAACACCACGCATGAGCTGCAAAAGATGAACACTGTTAATAAGCAAAGTTAGACGGTAATTGGACGAGTCAGGAGAAAAAGTGCAATATTGAAGATTTTTGTTGTTTTTAAAGAAAAGGTGGTAATTATATTTATAAAAGAAAGAGTAATGTTAATTTTTAAAAATATTTTAAATTTAATCTAAAAAAAAAGTTTTAATTTACATATTTTTAAAATGATTTTTAAGTTATTTATTCGGAAAAGTTTTTTTATTTTTATTATATGAAAAGAGGTTTTTTTTAATTTTATTATAAAAAAGGATTTTAAAGTTTTTTATTTATTTTTAAAAAAAAAGGTTTTAAGTTTATTATAAAAAGCTTTTTCTAACTATTATCTTATGAAAAAAATAATGCCAATATTAGTCTTTAAAAAAAATTAATAAAGTTTAAACTAAATATAAAAAAGAAAAAAAGGGTAAAAAGAAATAAAGGGGTTGGGCCGGTCATCACTCCCGGACCCAACCCGGTTGATGTAAGTGTGGAATTTAGGGACTAGGGTTTCAGAAACCCCAATCTCTTCTTCGCGGCGCATGCTTTCTTCGTCTTCTTCCTTCGTTTTGCTGCGATTCCCTCCTCAATCATGTTGGAAATCCTGAAATCAAACCGACCAATGTCAAAAGTGACAACATTATGTTCTTTGCTTACGTTTCTCGTTCGCGATCGGTATTGAGGGGAGGCGATGATGACGATGTTCTGAGCTTCAGAGGAAGGTATTTGCTCGCCGATCTTTAAACGGCGCCGGTGAATCCTCTTCACTCGTGTTGCCTCGTTTTGATCTCTCTCCCTCTCGCGGCCACTAGGGTTTGGTGTTCTTTGCCGTTTTCGTTTCCTCTTTCTCTCTCGCGGCTACCAGGGTTTCTATTCGAGGTGATGTTGTTCTTATATATTCTCCTCATTTCTTTGTTGAATGGGCCTTTCTGATATTATTTTTCCTTTTGATTTGATCTCAAAACCTTCCGTTTTCGGAAGCGATTTGCACAAAATGATATGATATTCTGATTGAGATCCTTTGATTGAGCCCGTTTTGGATTGATTTTTGCTTGATCATTTTTCTAATACACTGATTGGATTTTGTTTCCTTTTCTGACTTCGTTTGAATCTTTCTAAATCTTTGCTTCCCATTGTGATCCACTAGATTGGCTTTCGAACGGGATTTACTTGACACAGTTGGATTTGCCTCGATTTGCTTTCAGAAACGGGCTTGCTTTAATCCGCTTTGGGACCAAACTTAATTGGATATCTTCTTTGAAACTGATTTGGATTCTGTTTTATGATGGTTTACTGATTCGATTTGGAATACACCTTTTGATATCTTCTGGATTTTTGCATGTGTGGTTTTGACCAAACCGGTTCATGGTGCGGATATCCTTGAGCCCTGCTCGTATTCAATTCATTTTGGGTCCAACCAAACTTGCTTCGGTCTTGGATACAGTTTGTGAATTGATATGGCTTTGTGAACTTTGTCTGCTTTTTCTTTGAACTGATACGCTTGTTCACTTGGATTTGTGAACTGATGGACTAACTGAATCATGTTTCAGTTCAACTTTCTGGTTTTCCTGATACAAATTCACTGACTCTTTTTTTCTTCTTTCAGAGGGCAACTGATGGTGTGGTTACTGAAGGATCAATGCTACCGAGAATGGTCATATGGTGATGATGACCATTGGTCTGAACCTTTGAGGGATGCTATTGCCATTTGGTTTTGGTTGCGTTGCCTTAGCGATGATGACCTTTGGGTCTGAGCTGATATTTTGAGTTGATAGCTTGCACGAAATTACCAATGCTTGTAGTTCGACGTTCGGTAGGGAGTTGGTAACGGCTTCGGCCGTGGCTCTCCCAACCACTCGAACTCTCACGCCCAATGATGGTTAAACTGAGGGCTGAATCCATGTTGATTCCTTTATTTCTGTGGCTTTTAGTGAATTGCTTATGATGAACTGATTTGTCTTTTTTTGATATAGATTCACTGGGATTAAACTCTCTGATACGCGGCGGACTTTCTGCTACTCGCTGTTGGCTTGTTTTGTTGTTTGTCGAACATGAAACTTAATGAGTTTATATGATGCTCATGAAACCTTTTTTGAGGCAGCTTCGATTGTCTTTGACATCTCGATTCTTCTTTGTCTGAACTGAAATTCACTTCTCTTTTTTCCTGAATTGATAGGTGGCTGCGAATTTGGGCTATGATGTTCATCACTAAGCCTTAGGCTTTGCATTTTGATTTTCCAATGTGACCTGGCACGAACTGAGTTGGGCATTTCCTGCTGTGGTTTGTGAATTATTGGACTTGGTCCTTCTTTTGAGGCAGCTGCGGTTTGATTCTAATAATCCAGCATAGTTTACATTGCTGAACTGGTTCTTTGAATTGGCCGTATGCTTTTCGATTTTGCTGAGTATTTCTTCTGTGGTAAGAACTAGACTTGTTTCCGGGACCGTTCTGTTGTTCTGTGGTTGTGAATAATGATTTGCATGTAATTTTTAGACAGCCTTTGAAATTGATTCCTTTGATGTACTTACCATTCTGTTTTTCGAGCTGGTTCAGCGGCTTGTGAATTGAAATTTCGTTCAATTTGAGCATCCTGTGAATTGTTTTATGCAATTTAGGTGCAACTTACGAACTGTTTTAGTGTTGAGTTCTGTTATGAACTTTTGTACTGATGCTGTTTTGGTGAATTTCAGGTGTTGACAAACTTTGAACACAAAGTGGCTCATACCCGTCGGCATCCGGGTTTATGACCAAATTGATTGTGCTGCTTTACCCTTGTATCAGTTTGGATACCAAATGGGATTTATTCGATGATGGCGTAGACCCTTTTCAGTTAATCATTTATCGGCCCGAACTTCTTTTACTTCTTCATCTTTCTCAGTTGTCCCGTATGATAAGAACAGGGATCACCTGATCTGACGCCAATGGCGCGGATCGGTAACGGGGGTTGGACGCAGCTTCGGTTGTGCCACTCCCGGCACTCGATGATGACATTGTTCTGAGAGTGTCGAACAATTTCTAACATCTTTTTTTTCTATTCTGTTTGTTTTGTTTTGATGTGCAGGTGAATCAGAGACTTTGCGGAGAAGCTCAAAGGACATCAAGAAGGATACTTAGAAATTTTAGGGCTTAGGACTTTTTAGGATATACACCTCTTTTGTAACTTGTAATAAAAAAAGCATTATGAAATAATTCAATAATACATTTTTTATCCAAATTATTTCCCTTTTGTAAATCGTGATGAAATATTATGAATAAAATTCAACTTTCTATCCAAATTCTCTTTACAAATTGTAATAATAATAAAATATTATGAATGAACTTCACATATTTATTAAAATCATCTTCCATTTCTTCTCCATGATTTAATTCTCAAAACATCTCAACATACGATTCATCAGTCGAATATCCTTGAATTAATCCGATCCAATCTTAATACTTTTGACATGAATAAGCTCCAATAATCAGTAGAAGTTTTCACTGTTGTCCCTCTAAAGATGAACTAGAAGATAGAAGAATGATCTCTTGTTAAACCCTGTTCCACAGATCAGACTTTCCAAACCAAATTGATATCAAACCCACGTACATAAACGCCTCAAAACTTAATAACAACCCGTTTTCAAGGAATTAGCTGAATTTGCGTAAAATGACCAAAATACCCCTGGAACCAAATCCAACCTCTCTTTGATTTTGGCAAAAAAATCATGAAGCTTGACTTTGGTTTGACCACAGTTGACCTCAGTTTGACTTTTTAACTGCATTGACTGCTTTTGACTTATCTGATCATCTGACTGAGCAAACTTTTGAGAAAAGTCTTGAAACTTGACATGGGGGTTCTTATACACATATAAGATGTTATGAAGCTCACTTGAAGTCTTGGAAGTCCATTTAGCCTGATTAAAGTCAAAACCCTAGTTTTGGATGCACTGCTTAGGAGGTGCATTGTCTGAGGGAATTGTCAACTCTTCTGACCAATTGTGAATTTTGTGAACCTTGTGAACCTTCTTGGAACACAAAGTCTTGTATTGTGAGGGCAAATTTTGGGGTGCAACAGTGTATGATGATATGATCAGGAGGATCGTGTGCATGTTGAGTGCCTAAATATATTAGTTATGCATTGGTGTGTGCATATCATGGTGTTTTGGTGGGATGAATCATGTCTCAGGAGGAGCGTAAGTGATTCATCCGTACTCCTTTGTGGAGAATGGTGGGGGATAGATCATGTCTCAGGAGGAGCGTAAGTGATCTATCCAGGTTCGATTGAATGAACCAACGAGTCGGTACCGCATGCATGGTGTTGAGTTGCATTTTGCATTATAATATGTTATATTGTAATTTGAACAGTAGGTTCGTCATATGGTGTTGTTAGGGGTGAATCTTGGTGTGTTGGTGTGTTGTACTACCTTACTTACATGTATTACATTACCATTATATTTTTGATCATGTTTTCTCACCCCTTTGTTGTTGTTGTGGCCTGTGCTTCTTCGGAAGTGCAGATAATCCAGGTGCTTAGCTAGCTTGGATATTGGTGTGATTGTCGAGTCTAGGATGCTCTGATACGTAGCACGGGACTTGGGCGTTTTTATTTGTTTTATGTTGAACTTATATTTTATTTCCCTGTGAACGTATCAAACCTCTATTGGATGTTATTATTTGATATTCCACTGTATTTGGAGAAAAACCTTTTCATAAGGAAACGTTGTTTTTATGTGATATCCCACTTGGGAGAATTGGAACTCTGATTTTTGTTTATTTATAATGTTTATTAATTTAATTGATTTTGGGAAGTGGGGTGTTACAATTGGTATCAGAGCAGGTCGGTCCGTCCGGCCAGTGTTGTTGAGTCGAGTTGAGTCTGTCCTTTAGGATGTAGTTGAATATCTTTTAACCTGGTGTTGTTGTTTTGAGCAGTATGGCAGGAAGGAACGATGCTGCATTGGCTGCTGCTATGCAAGCAATGGCACAGGCTGTTGCTAATCAGAATCAAACTGCAGATGCCCAATTCAGGAGTTTGGCGCAGTTTCGGAGCAACAAGCCGCCAACATTTGAAGGGGGAATTCTGGACCCCGAAGCTGCTCAGAAGTGGCTGAAGGCAATTGAGAAGATCTTCAGAACTATGGATTGTAGTGATGAGCAAAAGGTGAGGTTTGGTACTCACATGCTGGAGGGTGAGGCTGAAGCCTGGTGGGACAATAGTCGCCAAAGATTGGAAGCTGTTGGAACTGCCATCACGTGGGAGGTGGTTCGGAAGGGTTTTCTGGAAAAGTATTTTCCAGAAGATATCCGAAGCACTAAGGAAATTGAATTCTTAGAGCTGAAACAGGGTAGCATGACTGTAGCAGAATATGCTGCCAAGTTTGAGGAGCTGGTGCAGTATTGTCCCCACTATAATGTGGAAGGGGCAATGACCTCTAAGTGCTTAAAGTTTGAGAATGGACTGCGTCCAGAGATTAAGTTGGGGATTGCTTGTCAGAAGATCAGGAGCTATCCTGAGCTGGTAAGCAGGAGCAGAATCTATGATAATGATAACCGAGCAAGGATTGCGCACTACAAAGCTGTTAATGACCGTAAGGGTAAGCAGAGGTTTAGTGGTACTCCTTATAGTGTTGCTGCTGATAAGGGAAAACGTAAAGCTGTTGTTGATAAGAAGCCTAGAGATGGGAGAGCATCTGCTGAAGGGAAATGTTTTCGGTGCGGTGGTATGGGACACCGTGCTAATGATTGTCCTAATGAGGCCAAGAAATGTTTTAAGTGTGGGAAACCAGGTCATGTGATAGCTGATTGCAGAGCAACTATGCCGACCTGTTATAACTGTGGTGAGAAGGGTCATATCAGTACACATTGTGAGAAGCCGAAGAAGCCTCAAACGTCTCCGGCTGGTGGAAAAGTGTTTGCCTTGGCAGGAACTCAAGCTACCAGTGATGAGCGTGTGATCAGAGGTACTTGTATTATCAATAATATTCCTTTGATTGCTATTATTGATACGGGTGAAACACACTCGTTTATTTCTGTAGATTGTGTGGAGAGGATAGGTTTGGTGTCGTCCACTCTGGAGGTACAGATGACTATTGAGACACCCTATATAGGTTCAGTGACTACTTCTTTGGTATGCCTGAAGTGTCCGCTGACTACTTTCGGTAGAGAATTTGGAGTGGATCTGATTTGTCTACCACTTGGTATGTTGGATGTTATTCTGGGTATGAACTGGTTAGAGTTCAACCGAGTCTACATCGATTGTTTTCAGAAGGAATTGTTGTTCCTGACCCCTGAAGAGGAAGTTGTGGCAAGTTCTTTGTATAATAAAGAATTGAGGGCCTTGTTGGAAGATGAAACTAGAGTGTTTGCCTTATTTGCAACTTTATCGATGGATAACAAAGTGCCAATGGAGGAATTAGCAGTGGTGAATGAATTTCCAGAGGTGTTTCCTGACGACATTACGGAATTGCCTCCGACGCGAGAAGTAGAATTCGGTATTGATCTTGTTCCTGGTATGAGACCTATTTCTATGGCGCCGTACAGGATGTATGCAGTGGAATTGGCGGAGTTGAAGTCTCAGATTGGAGAATTGTTGGATATAAAGTTTATTAGACCAAGTGTATCGCCGTGGGGAGCTCCAGTGTTGTTGGTGAAGAAGAAGGATGGTAGTATGCGTCTGTGCATCGATTACCGTCAATTGAATAAAGTGACTATTAAGAATAAGTATCCTTTACCTAGGATTGATGATTTGATGGACCAGTTGGTGGGAGCTCGTGTATTTAGTAAGATCGACTTAAGATCGGGTTATCATCAGATGAGAGTAAAAGAAGGTGATATTCAGAAGACTGCTTTTAGGATTCGATATGGACATTACGAATATGCTGTAATGCCGTTTGGAGTGACTAATGCACCGGGAGTATTTATGGAGTATATGAACAGAATTTTCCATTCTTACTTGGATCAGTTCATTGTAGTGTTTATTGACGATATATTAATTTATTCTAAATCTGATGAAGAGCATGCAGGACATCTGAGAATTGCCTTGCAAGTGTTGAAGGAAAATAAATTATTTGCTAAACTGTCAAAGTGTGACTTTTGGTTGAAGAAAGTAAGTTTCTTGGGGCATGTAATATCTGAAGATGGAATAGCGGTGGATCCGTCAAAAGTAAGTGCAGTATTGCAGTGGGAACCGCCGAAGACAGCGACAGAGATTAAAAGCTTTTTGGGGTTAGCCGGTTATTACCGCAGGTTTATTGAAGGGTTCTCTAATTTGGCGTTGCCATTAACTCAGTTGACGAGAAAGAACCAAGTTTTTGTATGGGATGCTGCTTGTGAAGAAAGTTTTGAAGAGTTGAAAAAGAGATTGACTACGACACCAGTGTTAGTGTTACCGACTCCGAGTGAACCGTTTGTGGTGTACTGTGATGCGTCTAAGATGGGATTAGGCGGGGTTCTGATGCAGAATGGTAAAGTAGTAGCATATGCATCGCGGCAATTGAGAGTGCATGAGCGAAATTATCTGACTCATGATCTCGAATTAGCTGCGGTTGTTTTTGTGTTGAAAATTTGGAGACACTATTTATATGGTTCAAGATTTGAAGTGTTTAGTGATCATAAGAGTCTGAGATACCTGTTTGATCAGAAAGAGCTGAATATGAGGCAGAGAAGATGGTTGGAATTTTTGAAGGATTATGACTTCAGTTTGAGTTATCATCCAGGAAAGGCCAATGTAGTGGCAGATGCTTTGAGTAGGAAAGCAATTCATATGGCAGCTCTGATGGTGAAAGAAATTGAGTTAATTGAACCGTTTAGAGATTTGAGCATGGGTTGTGAGACTACTGCAGATAGTGTAATGTTGGGTATGTTGCAGGTAAATAATGACTTCTTGGATATGATTAGAGAAAATCAGAAGTTGGATGTGAAATCGGTAGATTTGATGCCTGGAGTAGGGAGTGACTCCGATAGTGACTTTAAATGGATAGTACAGGTGTGTTGAGATTTAGAGGCAGGATTTGTGTACCAGATGATGAAGAATTGAAAAAGTCAATTTTGAGCGAAGGACATCGTAGTAGCCTGAGTATTCATCCGGGAGCTACGGAAATGTATCATGATTTGAAGAAATTATTTTGGTGGTCTGGTATGAAAAGAGACATAGTTCAATTTGTGTATGCCTGTTTGACATGTCAGAAGTCGAAGGTGGAACACCAGAGACCTTCTGGATTTATGCAACCATTAGAGATTCCGGTTTGGAAATGGGATTGCATTACTATGGATTTTGTGACAGGTTTGCCGAATACGGCAAGAGGTTTTGATGCTATATGGGTGATTGTGGATCGATTGACGAAGTCTGCACACTTCGTGCCGATCAATATTAGTTTTCCGTTGACGAAGCTGGCAGAGATTTATATTCGGGTAATTGTGAAGTTACATGGTGTTCCGTCCAGTATTGTGTCGGATAGGGATCCACGGTTTACTTCAGAATTTTGGAAGAGCTTGCAGGAAGCTTTGGGAACTAAGTTGAAATTGAGTTCAGCTTATCATCCGCAAACTGATGATCAGTCGGAGAGGACTATTCAGTCGCTTGAAGATTTGTTGAGAGCTTGTGTGTTAGAAAAGGGTGGTGCGTGGGATACTCAATTACCATTGATTGAGTTCACGTACAATAACAGTTACCATTCGAGTATTGGAATGGCACCGTTTGAAGCTTTGTATGGGAGGAGGTGTAGGACTCCTCTGTGTTGGTATGAAACTGGTGAGAATGTGGTGCTTGGACCAGAAATTATACAGTAGACTACAGAGATAATTAAGATGATTCGTGAGAAAATGAAAGTGTCTCAGAGTAGGCAGAAAAGTTATCATGATAATCGGAGGAAAGAGTTGGAATTTTGTGTAGGTGATCACGTATTCCTAAGAGTTAATCCGATGACCGGTGTGGGTCGTGCATTGAAGTCCAAGAAGCTGGATCCTAAGTTTATTGGACCTTATGAAATTTTGCAAAGAGTTGGTGTTGTGGCCTATAGGGTGGCGTTGCCGCCTGAGTTGTCGAATCTACATGATGTGTTTCATGTGTCGCAATTGCGAAAGTATGTTTCTGATCCATCTCATGTGATTCAGAGAGATGATGTTCAGATTCGGGAGAATCTTACTGTTGAGACGATGCCGTTGAGGATCGAGGACCGTAAGATGAAACAGCTCCGAGGGAAAGAGATACCTTTGGTGAAGGTAGCTTGGGGAGGTGCTGCAGGAGGCAGTGTGACCTGGGAGTTGGAAAGCAGGATGCGAGAAGCGTATCCGGAGCTATTTCCATCCGGTAATTTTCGAGGACGAAAATAATTAAAGTGGGGGAGAGTTGTAACACCCATTTTAATTATTTAGTCATTTTATTATTATTTTAAATATTATGTGTTGGTGTGCCCTTTGGTGGGGGTGTATTTGGTGATGTTTGGTGGGTGTCCCTAATGTAGGAGGATTATTGGTGGTGTTTTGGTGAATATAATAATATAGTGTATAATATTGATATTGGTGGGAATATTATTATTATTATTATATTTATTATAGTTACTATTGTTATTAACATTATTATTATTTTGGTGAGATAATAATAGGATTATTATTACTATTATTATTATTATTATTTTATTAAGTTATTAACATTATTATTATTTTGGTGAGATAATAATAGGATTATTATTACTATTATTATTATTATTATTTTATTAAGTTATTAACATTATTATTATTTTGGTGAGATAATAATAGGATTATTACTACTATTATTATTATTTTTTATTATTATTATTATTATTAAGTTATTATTATTGGGATTAGAGAATTAAAATAGAAACGTGAGGGATTAGTAGTTTTACGATACATTGTGAGAAGTTAGAGAAAGTGGAAAAAGAACGATAGAAAGGAGAGAACGGAAAAGGGAACGGAAAAGGGAGCGAAGAACGAAGGAACAGGGGAAAATCAGAATTGGCCAAACCTTGGAGGCTTCTTTCATCGATCAACCGATTAACAAGGTAAGGGGGGAGAAACTTGATTGGGAATGGTTTATACATGTATAGGGTAGTTGGGGATTCCTTAACCCCGTAGGAAATTGATCGATATATGATAATATATATTGTTATGTTATGATTGATGATGATTGTTGTTAATTATATAGTAATCGTTAATGAATTGGTGTTTTGGGTTGATTTGGCATATAGGGCATATAGGGTGTTTTACAGTTTTTAGGGAAAATTCTGTATGGCTTTTGAGGTATCGATAAAGTGTGTAGGTGATGATTTTGGGAATAGGAATTAGAAGCCTATTGGTTACGGTAATGTGCAAGATTGGTACTAGAATAGACTGAGGATCCGAGTTGAGATGATAGGTACAGTTTGGCCTTGATGCACTGTAAGAATGATGAGTGTGGGAACTAACTTGTGTACTTGGTGATAGTGCATGTTTCCCGTAATAATGACTGGTGGACAATTAGTTGATGTATATGTATGTAGTGATCAGTAGGATCGCGTACCCCCGAGTGGTGGGATATGTTATATCTTGGTGTTAAAGTATGAACTTGTTTACTATCTGGTTGATTTATATGGTGTTGGTGTATGTTATATCTGTACATATGTGCATTGGTGTATGATGATATGATAGGATTGTGTGCATGTTGAGTGCCTAAATATATTAGTTATGCATTGGTGTGTGCATATCATGGTGTTTTGGTGGGATGAATCATGTCTCAGGAGGAGCGTAAGTGATTCATCCGTACTCCTTTGTGGAGAATGGTGGGGGATAGATCATGTCTCAGGAGGAGCGTAAGTGATCTATCCAGGTTCGATTGAATGAACCAACGAGTCGGTACCGCATGCATGGTGTTGAGTTGCATTTTGCATTATAATATGTTATGTTGTAATTTGAACAGTAGGTTCGTCATATGGTGTTGTTAGGGGTGAATCTTGGTGTGTTGGTGTGTTGTACTACCTTATTTACATGTATTACATTACCATTATATTTTTGATCATGTTTTCTCACCCCTTTGTTGTTGTTGTGGCCTGTGCTTCTTCGGAAGTGCAGATAATCCAGGTGCTTAGGTAGCTTGGATATTGGTGTGATTGTCGAGTCTAGGATGCTCTGATACGTAGCATGGGACTTGGGCGTTTTTATTTGTTTTATGTTGAACTTATATTTTATTTCCCTGTGAACGTATCAAACCTCTATTGGATGTTATTATTTGATATTCCACTGTATTTGGAGAAAAACCTTTTCATAAGGAAACGTTGTTTTTATGTGATATCCCACTTGGGAGAATTGGAACTCTGATTTTTGTTTATTTATAATGTTTATTAATTTAATTGATTTTGGGAAGTGGGGTGTTACATCCTCCGGCGCCATCTTGATCTGATTGTAGCCGGAGAAGCCATCCATGAACGAAAACACGGAGAACTGGGTTGTATTGTCGACCAACACATCAATATGAGGCAGCAGGAAATCATCTTTAGGGCTCGCCCTATTCAAATCTCGATAATCGACGCACATTCGTACCTTACCGTCCTTCTTCGGTACAGGCACTATGTTGGCGACCCACGGAGGGTAAGTAGTGACCGCTAAGAAGCCAGCATCAAGCTGTTTCTGCACTTCTTCTTTGATCTTAACGGCCATGTCTGGTCTTGTCCTCCTAAGCTTCTGCTTAACGGGAGGGAAATCTTCTCGCAACGGCAAGTGGTGGACCACAATGTCAGTGTCAAGTCCGGGCATGTCTTCGTATGACCAAGCAAAGATGTCACTATACTCTCTTAGCATCTCGACCAATCTCTGCTTGACATCGCTCTGCAATGCGGCCCCTATCCTGACATTTCTGACGAGTTCTTCAGAACCCAGATTCACGATCTCAATCTCCTCTTCATGAGGCAGAATAACTTTCTCTTCTTGTTTCAACAAGCTGGCCAACTCTTCAGGAAGGTCTTCGTCTTCATCAATCTCTTCTTCGGCTTGATGGATCGGGCAATCGAAGTCGAAGTGAGTCGTAGAAGGTCCAGAGTCGATGTCATCTGTCATGTGGATCTCTTCGCTTGTCATCTGGATGATATCCTTGACGGACCAGTTGGTAAGGCCCTCGCCTGGCTTGCTTGGCTGGATCCAAGAGTCGAGGTCACAGTCGCTATCTCCGCTATCTTCCGACACTGTGTTGACGCTTTCAAAAATCACCCCGCCACTGGTAAACTGGATCGGCCCTTTACCTCGAGACGCACTGCTAGAAGAAGAAGAAGCTTCAGCTCCAGGAGAATATCCCAACCCAAACTTATCTTGCTTGTTAGGTATCTCCAAAATTCGCCCCCAGCCTGGGGTAGATCCGGCTTGGACAACGGCCCGAGCTTCCTTGAATGAGGAGAGAGTCATCTCTGGCTTTTCGGTGACTACAGGAGCTACGTCCTTCACTTTAACGGCTTCGAACGCTTGGCATAGAGTTTCATGGATTTCCCCATCCATCTCAACATACTTGAAGGACGACAAATGGCTCACCATTATGTCTTCCTCGCCACAAACAGTCACGATGCTACCTCCAACGGCGTACTTGAGTTTCTGGTGCAACGTGGAGGTCACGGCACCAGCAGCATGGATCCATGGCCGGCCTAAGAGACAGTTGTAGGCAGGCATGATGTCCATAATATAAAAGACCGCATCGAATGTTTCCGGTCCGACTTGGATTGGCAGGGTCACCTCTCCGAAAACATGGCATTTAGTTCCATCAAACGCCTTCACAACCAGATCACTGGGCGTGCAAATCACTCCGTGAGTATCTAACTTCATTAATGCCTTCTTCGGAAGAACATTGAGTGACGAACCAGTGTCTACCAACACGTGCGACATAATTGTGCCCTTGAACTCTATCGAGATGTGCAGAGCGCTATTATGGTTCCTCCCTTTCGGCGTCAGCTCTAGGTCAGTGAACCCTAACCCATTTCCAGCATTCACGTGGGCTACGACCTCTTCGAGCTGATTTACCGATATTTCCTGCGGTACATATGCAGCATTCAACACCTTCAGCAGCGCGTTGCGGTGTGCTTCAGAACACAGCAACAAGTTCAGAATGGAAATCTTCGAGGGTGTCTGATGAAGATGATCCACAATCTTGTAGTCACTCTTTTTAATCAACCGCATAAACTCCTCGGCATCTTTAACGAGTAAGTCTTTTTCCGCCCCACGCGGGATCTCGTCAACGACTTTACTTTTACCTTTGTCAGCTGCATCAGCTCTGACCGCTTTGTCCGCCACGCCCTCTGGTGGTGCGAACACTCTTCCGCTGCGAGTAATACCACTGATTCCCGCAAGGTTCTCCACAGACGACCCAAACGGTTCTAGCTCCAACTTCTGTCCATTGCAGTAGACTTCAGCCCCGTAATGCCATGGGACAGCATTAGTGCTTTCAAACGGTATTGGCCCAACTTTGGTGATACTAATTGTGGGCGGTCTGGGCGCAGAAATAGTTATCGTCTGGCGAGGGATGGTGATGGTGGCGACCTCATCATCTTGCTTCAGCATTACCTCTCCCGATCCACATTCGGCCCTCCGGCTGAACTGTAAAATCCCTTTAGTCATTAGACTTTGAATTCCCTCTATCAATTGTTCACATCCGTCAGGACTAATCGCACAGCCCATACACAGCTCTCCGCAACCTGGAAAGAAACCTCTTTTCATCAGCTTAGCTTTAACGAAGCTAAGCGGCGTCTTCAGATCTCTGATGTCAGTCAACAAATCTAAACTCTCGTCTTCGATAATGGCGTTTACTCCACCTCCCCTATGATTCGGCATAGGATTCTTCGTGACATTTGGCACATTATCCGAGAAGTTGATGATCTTAGCGTCCACCATGTCCTGCACCTTATGCTTGAAGGCTTTGCAATTCTCTATCGTGTGGCCTGGTGCCCCTGAGTGAAATTCACAAGTTGCATTCGCGTCGTACCCTGGTGGAGGTGCCCCTGTCAAGGGAACCAGCGTTCTCTTCTGGATCAACTGTAGCTGAAGCAAAGTCTGCAATAGCTGCGCGTACGACATGGGCGGTGTCTCGAGGTGACGGATCGACAAAGGTGCCCGATTCTGATACTTTCTGTACCCTTGTTGATTCGGTTGCTGCTACTGCTGCTGTGGCTGTTGAACTGCCGGGATAGTTATACTGGCCACCTGCTGGTGAGGGCCTTTACCCTTCCTTCGAGCGTTGGACACAGTGCTTGTTTCTCCTTCCTGTCTTTTGCCACTATAAGGTTTCTTTCCTCCTCCAGCTGAGGATGAATCACCTTGAATTTTCCCGAGCTTGATCCCATTTTCAATGTGCTCACCCGTGATAATGAGATCTGAGAATGTTCCAGACATACCGCTGACCAACTTCTCATAGTAAACCCCTGGGAGGGTGGCTACGAACATCTGCACGAGCTCACGTTCAACCATCGGCGGCTGAACCCTGGCTGCCAACTCACGCCACCGCTGGGCGTATTCCTTGAACCCTTCGTTGTTCCTTTGCGACAGATTCTGCAGTTGGACTCGGTTCGGAGCCAAGTCGCTATTATATTGGTAGTGGTGCACAAATGCTTCAGCAAGGTCTTTCCACGTACGCACACTGGTAGGCTCCAGACTCATGTATCATTCGAGGGAGGGCCCAAACAAACTGTTTTGAAAGAAGTGCATCAGCAACTTCTCGTCCTCAGAATGAGCGAACATTTTCCTATAGTATGATCTCAGGTGGACGCGAGGGCAAGTGGTGCCCTTGTACTTTTCGAAGTCAGGTACCTTGAACTTGGGAGGCACCTTGAAATCAGCAATCAGTCCCAACTTGGACATATCAACGCCCAGGGTGTTCTGGTTCTCGATGTTCCTCATTTTATCCTCGAGTGCCTTGAACCTTAGACGTGCTTCAGCAGTCAACTCCCCTTCAGCACCTCTCTGAGAGAATGCATCGTCTTGACGGTCTTCTAACCATGGCTGAGGCCCAAACAGATTTCCAACACCCGCATTGCCATTGCCCAGCCCAACATTGACATTAGCTTCAAGACTCCCATTACCGATGCCCGTCGTATTGCCATTGAGTCCCATACTAGCTATCACATTGCCGTTGGCACTGCCATTCCCCCCGGTCACGGGGACGCCGTTCTGCGGAGTTTCAACTGGTGGAGGAGTAGGCACAGTCCCACCATGGAATACGCCATTGCTATCGACCCTCGAAATCAGAGGCTGAACCAAGGTTCTGAGCTGATCCTGGCCATTGGCGACCGCTTGCATGAGCTCCATGAAGCGATCCATTCTTTCGAGGAGTTCCTGAACATCAGTTTGCACTTGCTCCATGATCCTGGTTTGATTAGCTCTGGTCGGATAGCGGTGAATAGGTCTCTGATCAATCCTGGATCAACCTGAAACAACCTGTAAACACAAAAGGGTTAGGAAAAACGACAAAGTGCTCGTTATGCAAATGCTTTATGCAAATGCAAACGTGTGTCTGTGCGTTAGGGAGGTATCCCCCGATCCTAGTGCCTGAGTGCCGGTGCTAATAATAAGAAGTCCGAGTCCGTTCATGGAAATAACATCTCATATATAAAGAAAGCCCATCCAGGAAGTACACAACGTCAGCGAGTACAAGATGAATCAATAGCATGAACTCATCCAACAAGCCTGGTGATGGTTAGCATACAACAATGATCAAAACAAAAGGAATACAAATAGTCAAGCACGACCACGGGCGCAAAACTCTTCTAACAAATTCCTCATTTCTGGATGATCAGGCCGAGTGAGCAACCCTTCGACGAGTAACTCCCTCTGCATAATGGTGTATTGAAGACCTTCGACCGAATCTTCCCATGCTCCTTCGTCGAAACAATCTTCTAACTTCCGCTTCTTGAATTCAAACATCAGTTTGCGCTCCTTCAGGTTAGCAAGAGCTCTGTTGAGCTGGCCTTCGGCGGCATATCTGTGAGCGGTTTCTTCATCAAACCTCTTCTCACTAGCCTTCACCTGGGCTTTCAGCTTGGAAATCTGTTGCATCAGCTTATCCTCCCGCTCTTTCCTGTTGTCTAGGGAGGCCTTCTAGTGCTGGTTAAACTTGGATATCCTCCGATACGCTTCGTCCAAGTGCTGCTTCTTTGTAGCCAGTACATCGTTGACAGCTTTGAAGTCTTAACCCATGCGCTCAGACTCAACTATCTGCTTAGTCAAATCTGTACCTAGCTGGTTCACCAGCTCTGTCTGCCTCTTGAAGGAATGAACGGCTTCGTTTTTCTCGCTTCTGAGTTGAGCCAATTCTTTCTCCAGTTCTTCATTCGCCCTCTTCAATTCATCTCTCTCAGCTAACACCCGATTATGCTGCTGAATGGGCACAGTGGTAGGCTCTCCAATCATTGGAGGGATTTCTGGCTTGGCAGGAGGAAACGGCATTCCTATAGCATCTGCTCTGGCTCTGATCCAAGTCATATACGTAGGGTATGCTTGATTATTTCTTCTCCCCAGCAATGGTTTTCCCCTCTTACTGATATCATTCCAAGCGCGCTGAAGCTTAGATAACACATCCCCTTCTAGAAGACCAGTGAGGTACAGAGATTCCTGTACCTCTTCATCCTTCGGCGGAGCTTTCAAAGCATAAGCAAACTGTCGGACCAGCAAAGACGGATTATAGTTGATACAACCCTTCCTGCCTATCAAAGGCACGTTCGGAAACCCGCTGCAGCTGAAGATAATCTCAGTACCCAACCTATCTCTGTCAAACCAGTCAATATCCTCTGCAGATAGACTCATCAAACGCTCGGACCACTCAGCTGTGGCTACAGACGAAACAAAGGGACCCCTCTTGGGCAGATGACTATCAAGCCACTTATAAAGCAGGGGCACACAACACAAGACATTCTTGCCCCTCCTGTTCTCGTTCTTGTAGTGGATGGAATGGTAGACATCTCCTATCAAGGTAGGGACTGGATTCCCCGAAGCAAAGATGCGAAACGCGTCGAAGTCTACAAAATCGGGCATATTGGGGAACAAAATGATGTTGTATATGCACAGAGCGAGAATGGCGTTGAACACGACCCAACACCCGTCTTTGGCGCATTGCTGAGCCTTTCCCACTAAGAACTGCAAGGAGAAACCGGGAACCTTGTTCCAACTAGACAATACCAACTTGGAGGCATCCAGATGAAGTGACGGAGCTAGACCAGCCAGATCAGGTTCAGCGTCCATATGAACAAAAGGCATCTGCCTCTTGATAGACACACCTAACAAATCAGCATATTCCTTTAGCGTGGGCGCGAGAACAAAATCCTGGAAAGTAAAGCATCTCAACGGAGGATCGTAGAACTGCAGCAGAGCGTGCAACCCATTCAACTCAAACGCAGAAGGTTTACGAACCAAACTGAGCAATTTGCCGTAAGATTTTCTGAACTCATCTCTCACAAAATCATCTGCTAAAGCAATCAAACCAGTCAGCTGAACCACATCAGGGGCAGGGAGCTTGTAAGCGACGATCTTCCTCAGAGAACCCATAACAATACAATAGGAGGCAAGAAATCCTAGATCGGGGAAAACGGTACCTGCAACGCAGACACACGTTAATGAAATGCAAATGAGTATGCAAAACAATGTAAAATGCAATCATGCAGCAGGAGATCAAGGCAACTGTGTTGTGGAGATTCTGTATCAACAAAACCATGACGCTGCTCTGTCAAGAACAACCATTATCACTGATAAGAAGAAAACCCTGGTATCGGACCATAAATCTACTCTGTCATGAACAGACATCTGATAATAAGGACCTCTGATACAGGACCAAAGCTCTGTCAAGAACAAACATCAAAACTCTGCTCTGTCAAGAACAACCCTCTGATAATCAGGACCTCTGATACAGGACCCTAACTCTGTTCTGTCAAGAACACACATCTGGTGACCAAAACTCTGCTCTGTCAAGAACAACCATACATCTGCTGATGAGATCCTCAGACCCCAATCATAAATCTGCTCTGTCAAGAACACACATATATATTTGCTGATGAGATCCTCAGATCCCATCATAAACCTGCTCTGTCAAGAACAAATACACATCTCTGCATATAAGGTCCTCTGATATAGGACCAAAGCTCTGCTCTGTCAAGAACAATCGTATCTGATGATGAGAACCTCTGGTACCAACAAAACTGATTCACTATCAAGAAAACCAGGTAGTCTGAAGGTCAAAGTTTCCTGCAATAAACCCAACCCTGCTCACAGGTATGGACCTAAATTGACTCAAGTTCGGCATCCTATGCGTTCATCAGTGTCACAAACATTCAAGAGGGGTGATACGATACCCAGAAGGTGTGGCATCACCAGCTCGTAAAGCGGCCTCACTCGGCTGAATCACAAATGATCGGTCCCCAGAGTCGACAATCCTCCAAACCAACGACCCCCTCAACCCAAAGGGTTGAAAAAGAAGCCAACCGGGAGAACCTCGTCTGAGCGTGGATTTCATGAGACACTAGTGCCTGCCAAGCAAGCACGCGCCCACTAATTTCCACAACTAATGCTATGTTCACTCAAGCCTGGGTCTGGCTTCTCACTCATCAGAATGCCCCTCCCACAACAACATAGATAATCATATCATACTGAAAAATAAAGTGCGGGAAATAAAATGCGATAAATAAACATAACCCAATCAAGTAATCATACAAGCGCTAGGATTGACTCTCGCAGGGGACGTCGAATCCCCAAACTGACTCGCATACGGGACGTTGGATCCCAGGAAACTATCAAGTCACCAGCAGAGTCGCCAGCTGTCGCTTCCGCAAAAATAAGGTGCCGGCAAAACAGAAGAGTCGCCACCTTTCGTTATTTATCCCTCAGAGCGGGAAAGGAAACAATCGGAAAAACCTGACGAGAAGGTATAAGACAAGGTCATCGCAACCATTGTCTGGGTTCGGGAGTCGGTTACGCAAGGGGAAGGTATTAGCACCCCTCACGTCCATCGTACTCGATGGGATCCACGCTTGTTGTGTTTACTGGACGAGTTGGTTTATCTATCTACCTATCAAGGCTGGCTTAAACAGAAAAGAAAATGACTCGGCAAAGCGTCGCGCTTTATGCCTACGTATTCTCATCAGAGAATGAGAAATCAGAGTCAACGTAGTTCGACCTACGATGGGTTATGGGGAAGGTGGCTCGCCAATACGTCAGTATTGTGCCTACGTACTCTCAACAGATATGAGAGATCAGAGCTTACGTAGTTCGGGATAATACGGATTATGGGAATTCAGATTCATTTATTTTATCGAGTAGGGTTAAACAACAGTTCCAGCAGTTAGGGACAAATCCTGTTTGCGGTAGAACTGGAGTTTAACGACACTCTTTTTTTCAGAAAAGCTTTCCTTTGAATTACGGGCCCACGGGGCAAAAAGGTTTGAAGTTTGTTTTCTGTCTTTTACGGAAGAAGTGTCTTTTATTGTGTTTGCAATTTCAATCGCACTAAAGACTATGACCTGAGAGTGAATGCGTCGCATGTCACCCAAAGGGTACCATACTAAACATCCAGACTGTTGAAAAGAAACTCTCCAACAATCCTTTCTCAGATATCTTAAGGCTCGTAACATACGAAAGAAATCATTCATGATTACTGTATCTTAAGCTGTTTTGAGATGAGAAGAGAACAGGCTCAACTAAAGGGAGACTATCAAGTCCTACTGTTGTCATGCCAAGGATTCATCCCATGGTTGAAGTTTGAAACAGGGAACCCCCAAAAGTTATCATGCATAGGTTTCAACCTAAAGTTCTATCATCACTTCCTTATCAAAGGAAATGAGAGTCCTAAGGGATCATGTCAATGATACACTGAAATAGATAAAGCATCAGCTTAAACGGTAAATAGATATACAGTAAACGATTGTAAAATGCATGCAATGCAAGTGAGGGAGGAAATGTGTGTGGGGAAGCAGCCTCCACAAGCTCATCTCAACCTCAAGCCAGATATGAATAACAGTAATCATACAGGGGAAGAATAAAACATACTATCAAGCAAAATAGAGACTGCAATCATACAATAAAAATGAAATGCTATCAAGCAAAATAAACCACATGGGCAAGGGAGCTGGGCTCTACCGAATACCCGCAAGCAAAGCCATACAGTAACAATACAAGCAGAGGGAGCAACTCAACCTCTAGTGCAATCATGCTCCTAGATTAAAGTCAGTCTAGATATGGACTTATTCTAATGCATCAGACAAGTCACACAAGGCACATCAGTAATACAGAAAAGACAACAGACAAGAAAGCAGATCAACAACTCTCTCTCAATTCCAAGCTTCAACTTTTCTGACAGCAATCCAATCTTCAGACTTCCATCACCCTTCAAGGCTATCATCTTTCATGACAAATGTCAATTTGCTTCTCCAGGTTTCAATCCATCAACATAAGTATCAACTCATTCTCTCTTCCTTGAGCTTCAGCTTCTCAGTCAATTCCACCTTCAGGCTTCACTCTCAACTACAAGTATCAACTTGATTCCTTCAGGATCTCCAAGCATCAATGCAAAATATCAACTTATCTTCTATTCCTCAGCTTCAGCTTTACACTCAATCTCAATTGAATCCTCAAGTAAGTATCAACTCAGTCTTCAAGCTTCAGCTCTCTTTGCTTTACTAGTCACAACTTGGTCTTCTCCTCTACAAGCTTCAGCTTCTCAGAGTAGTCTTCAGTCACATGAGAGTGTCAACTTCATCATTCAATTTTCTTTCAAGCCTTAGCTCTTCATTCAGTCTTTATTGGATCTTCAAGTATCAACCTGCTCCTCTTGTTCTTCAAGCTTCAGCTGCAATGACAATGCTCAAGGAATCATCCTCTTCCACACTCTTCAATGAAGTCTTCATCTTCAAACTCAAGTCCAACATCTCTCAAGATACTCAAACCAGAAGACAATTGATTTAACTAGAGGAGAGGGAATGATAAACAGCTTACTGACAACCAAAGGAAGCCTGTAAGGGTTCATCATTATGAGAGACTGGTTCCCTCAAAGTTCCACTTCCCAGATAAAGCCACTCATCCTTCCAAAGGAGGGATGTGAATATCTGAGAAGGACTTTTAGTCATTGGTAGGAATGGAAGCACAAGATGCTTTCCATGTTTGTGAAAGAAATCATTCTAACTACAAGGCTCTCCCTATGTCCTGTCTCCTAATCTTCATCCGACACCTTCAGGCACAAACAAATCCAAAGCTCCAAGCAACTTCAAGCACCTTCAAGCATCCTCACCTTGTCCTCAACCTGTCTTCAATCTCAACCAAAGGCAAACCAAGCACAAACCCTAATCTAAGGGAAATAAGGAAGTTAAACTAGTTGAATTAATGAATTAGGATCACCTAAAACCTAGTACTAAAGTTAGTCCTAACTAAAATACTAGAATCAATTGTAAACTCCTACAAAAATTACTATGGGAATCTAGGTCAATCATGACTCTATCACATTAGTTTCAAAGATCAAATCATCAATTTGGACCTAGAACTAAACCCTACATTACAAGGTATCAACCTAAAACCCTAAAAAGGAAGCACCTAAATATCAATCTAGAAGGCAAACCTATTTTCATCACAAGAATGTGAAAAAATTACTATGGGATCATATATGCCTAACCTAATCACACACAAAAAATTAGGCCAAAAATCATCACCATGAGATCAAACAAAATTCTACAAAAATATGCATCAAACATAAACATTTTAATGTCAATTAAAATACAAAATTCAATTAAATCAGAAATTAAATGAAATGAAAATATTTTTTCTCTAAAAAATAATAGACTCAATCATGAGTACTATGCAAAAATAATGGGGTCAATTGGATTAATATTCAATTTATTATGAATTTTACAAAAACCATGAACAAAATGAAAATTAAAATGAAAATCAAATAAAAAGATTAAACACACGGTGCAAGAAGCAATCAGATTTAGTTAAAAACATGGGTTGGGCTCGCTGGGGGGTGTGGATAACACTTATTTCACTAAGCCCAAACGCCTGAATTAATGAAACGTAACTTTTCCTTCAGAAACCCTTCACAACTCAGAATTAAAACGTGGCCCTTGGATCTTCTCCCAGTCAATGGTCAATCCATCATCCAATGGTGAGAACTTCATCTTCTCCATTTCAAAGCTCTGAGCTTCGCGCCCAGCTCCGGCCACCGCCGGTGGAGCTCCGATCGTCCCCTTCAACCCTAGTTCTTCCTAGAGACCTCCAATCCAAGAGGTCAAAACATGAAACACACTCCAAATCTTGCCACGAACTCAATCATACCATTAGTTTCTTCTGAAACCCCAAGAATCATCATCTCCCAATCTCAACCGAAAATGGTGATCTTCCTATTTTGTCTCTAATTCAACAATTAACCATCTGAAATCCATCCTAGGCCATTCTACAACTAATCTAGCACCCTAATTCAACCTAATTCTACCTAAATCATGCTATAGGAAGAAGGTTACAAACCTGGAAATTCTTGAATAACAGATGCACGAAATCTTCACTTCAAGCTCTCAAATCTTCTGGACACGATCACTGAACTTCCTCATTGCTTCTGTATGCAAAAAATTCAATGGAAAGTGCTTCAATCTTGAAACACGATGAAGAGTTGCAGGTGCTGAAAACCACTTGCTCCCACACGATCTAGCCACCAATTCTTCTTGGAAATAATCTGGAATCAATCCTTGATACTCATGGAAGAAGAATCAATCAAGAAAATGGAAGGAAATGGAGGAATTTGATGAAACCGAATGCACTTGCAAACTATGAAAACTCAATCTCAAACTAAGCTCAATCCTTCAATGATCACCAACCTCTGCCATGGATTCATTCTACTCAATATATAGATGGAGTTTGGATGATCTAGAACCCTCTAGATCCTTCCAATGAGATTTTCCACTTCTCATGTCATGAGATTTCCAATCATGTATCATGACATGCTCAATTCTGTTTGCAGCTTGAAATTCATCTCAATCTCTTTCAATTTCTCCCCTAGTGACATATTGGAAGGGTTTAGCTTGCCAAGTTCCTTGTTCATGCCTTAATTTTGAGTAATGCATATGTTACTTAATATGCAAGCAAGTGCTTTTCAAAGCAAGTCCATGATTTAGACCTCGAATAAAAAATGTGGCTAAACCATTGTCTTTAAAATGTTTTCTAGAGTCAAAATGATATATTACATGCCATGGTTTGGATGTGTAGGTTGAAAATATCAATTTCCAACTTTGACTTATTTAACTTATGCCCTTATTTTAGGTCATTTTTGCAACTTTGAGCTACAAGCATTTCCAACATCTCATTACCTCCTTAATAGCCTTAAAACATCATTTTGAACAAGTTTGATGTTGAAGATTTTTCCATTTGAAGCTTGGATATAGGAGTTATGGCCTTATGCTTGAAATGACCTGTAATCTCCAAATGACCAAAATGCCCTTGACTTGTCAAAGCCATAACTTGAGTTCTACAAATCCTATCAAGTACTTCTAGTACTCTCTAGAAATCTAAGAAGATAAGGAACAACATTCATGTTGACCAAAAGTTCATAGGAATCATCCTTATTGGGCAAAAGTTGGATGCAAGTTGGGTGACTTTCAAGGCCCCAGATTCACATACCTCAGCTGACCTGTAACTTGTCAAAGTCATAACTTGAGCTCTACAAATCCTATCAGGGAGTTCTAGTACTCAAATTAAAGCTAAGAACAAGCTCTACAACATTCATGTTGGGGGTAAAATGAGATGACAATCACATCTTGAGCTAAACTGCCTTGAAGATAGGGGTCAAACTAGGGGATTTTACACTGTCAACCCTTAGAAACCCTAGCTTGAAACTTCTCAAACTCTTCAATCATGATGAGTTAACCTTGGAATCATCCTTGTAGCATCTCAATGCATCACTCCATGATCACATGGCCTTTGAATTAAGTCTCAACCTTGTTCAAATCATCAGTTGACCTAGGGTTGACCCAGTCAAACCCTAATTACACCACTCATGGCTAGGTCTTCTTAAACTTGCATCATGACCTGTCTAGGCTTCATGATGGCTTTCAAGACATCTCATAAGCTCTCTCAAGGCTTCAAATCTACATTCATGGCTTCAGAATCATCTGAGGTCTTTCCACAACTCTCAAGTTAGGAGGCACACACTCTTGGTTTCAACCACTCTCTCTGAGGATCTTTGAACTTCTCTGACAAGGATATCAACCCTTGAACACTTGAATAACCTTCTTAGCTAGCTTCAAAGTTCTTGATTGGTACTCATACCTCTTGATCTCCTGCATACATGTCTATGAAATGCAAATGATAATGCTAATGTGAATGAAATGAAACATAAGCTAGGTGAAGAAATGTTGGTCAAATTTTGGGGTGCTACAGACATGTGAGGTCATTCTTCTGCAGAACATTACCAAATGCTGCTTCGAACAATTATCCCCTTTGTACTTCTCAAAATTTGGCGTTTTAAACTTCGGAGGCATCACAAGACCTGGCACCAAACACATGCTCAAAGCATTCAGATTAATAGTATCCTGACTCATTAGGGCGTCAAGTTTTTTATCCAATAGACGATATCTTCTCATAAATTCAACAGTCTGTGGATCCTTAAGATTAATCTTCGGAACAGCCCTTTGAGAATCTGGCACAGAGAAAGTGAAGCTCTGATAGTCTGAGTCATTAAGAAAAGATGAATGCCTATCTCGGACAATGGTATGCTCTTGATCAATAGAAATCTGCACAAGCTAAGCTTGAGCAACATTGTTCATTGGAGTCCTCTAAATATTGGCCTCTCCCCTAGTCATAACTGTCATGGCTTCCATGAGCTGATCCAACTGATTCTTCATCAATTCAAACTCTGCCCTTGTAATAATCAAATTATGCTCTCCTGAGTTCATGATTCTTCCGGAAGCTAATTCAAGTCCAATGCGAATGTCGGGAAATCAACTGTGGGTTGGACAAAAGATGGGTAAGCTCCTTGTTCTGACCGAGGATGGAAATGCAAACATGAGATGCAAATGCAATGCAATGCAAGATGCTAATGCAACAAACAAAGGATCAAAGCTTCCACAAAGCTCTGAATAACTGTTGCGCTGCTGACCAGATGAGTTCATAAGCGTGCTCTGAAGAGAAAACCAAAATACCGAGTTGGTTGAAAGTTAAGGTTTTCTGCATAACCCAATCCCTCTCAAAGGTATAGGCCTAATCTCTGACAAGGTTCAGCATCCTATATGGTCGTCAGTGTCACAGACTTTCGAGAAACGATAATACGTTCACCATTTCTGGTTTGGCATCATAGTCTAACTAAGCGGCCTCACTTAGCTGACTTCCAAATGATCGGTCTCCAGAGTCGACAGCTTCCAGATCCAACACCCCCTCCCGACTAATCTACAAGATAGGATGTCTTCAATGAAAACCTCGTCAAAACGCGAATTTCCTGAGGACTAGTGCATGCTGAAACATACAGGTCCAACACTACTTTCCGCTCTAATGCTAGGTATGTCCTCAAGCCTGGGTTTTGGCTTATCTCTCAAAGGAACAACCACCCAACAGCACAACAACAACAAATAATAATAAAGTGCGGAAAATGTAAATACAACAATATACAAATATACAACACACGAATATATACACACCCAAAGACAAGCAAACAAACGCTAGGATTGACTCGCATAAGGGATGGGAATTGTTCCCCAGCAGAGTCGCCAGCTATCGCATCGCTGCGAAGAGGGAGCCGACAAAGATAGAAGAGTCGCCACCGTTCGTTATTTATCCCAAAGAGAGGGAAAGGAATCATAGAAAACCTACGAAAAAGGGAAAAGACAGGTCATCGCAACCAAATCTTGGGTTCAGGAGTCGGTTACGCAAGGGGAAGGTATGAGCACCCCTTACGTCCATTGTACTCAACGAGATCCACGCTTGTTGTCTAGTCTATGGGTGAAAAACAAACTATATAAGGCTGCTGCTAACGGGAGAACGAAAAGAACTGACTCGATAGGACATCGTCTCATCTGGTATGAGAAATATGAGCAAAACGTAGTTCAGGCAACTACGGGAAAAAGGGTGTTCTCGATCGCACGGATGCGAGAGAAAAGGGTTTGGATAACAGGCTAGTCTCGATTGCACGGAGGCAAGAGAAGGGGAAGTTAGTTGTTAGCAGGAAAGTCTCGATCACACGGAGGCGAGAGAAAAGGGAAATTAGTCGTTAGTGTGCTCGCCAAGACATCGCGTCTTGTGCCTACATATTCTCATCTGGCATGAGAAATTAGAGCAACTGTAGTTCGGCTAACTACAGGAAAAGATCTCGATCACACAGGGGCGAGAGAAAAGGGAGTCTCGATCGCACGGAGGCGAGAGAAAAGGTCCTAGTCCTGGAACGCCTAAATAGGAAGGAATCGGAACAGCACACACACGCTAAATCCTAAGACGTAGGAGCGAATGCGTTGCATATTGCCCTAAGGGCATACGCTAAACACACTAGACGAAGTGAGAAGAGGATCCCCACTCATCATTTCATACGTATCTAACGCTAACAACTCACAACACTCAACGGTTGATTAAAAGATTGAAGTAAGGAAAGTTACCAAACGGTGTGGTTCCGTTGACCCTTGAAATTGCACGCAAGCTCCATTTCCAAGCTTCTAATCTCTTCTTTGATCCTTGATGACGATGTTTTGAAATACGGCTCAAAAGGTTCAAGGAGAATTGAGTCGGGTCCAATGTGACGCTAAACTGTCGTAGCTCGACTTATGAATGGAAGTCAACTTATAGGAGGTTGCGTATTTGATATCTGTGCTAATGACAAGATAGAGAAATGATATTGAGGATCATTCTCCAATTGAATCGTGTCGCACAGACCAAAAATAGTGGGAACTCATCTTAATCGCAAACATAATGTCGATTAATCGAAGGTAGCCTATCGCGATCCCAAAGTAAAAAAAAAGACCCAAATGGTCATCTTCCATAGATTTGAAATTGGGAAGGTTATCAACTCCGATAAATCCGACGCTTACGGATATAAGACTTCATCGATCCAAGAAAGTTAAAATAAAATCGAAAAGATGAAGAAGTAAGGAGAGAAAGGAGGTGGTCTCGGATCCAACATTATTCATCAATAATTTGACTGGTAATGGATTACGGAAGTCTCTTCATAGACCCAAAACAGATGAAATGAAATAAAGTCAAAAATGAAAACGAGAGAGAAAATGGTCTCAGAACTCTCGTTTTTCATCAATAATTTGACAGAAAAACAATAGAGGTCTCTCATCGACCAAAAGAGAAAAGGGGCCTCAAATAAAAATAGAAATAATAACTTTAAAATCTAACTTCTAAGAAATATCTAAAACAAATTAAAAACTCTAAAAGAAATTAAAGTTATGTGTATATATATATATATATATATATATATATATATATATATATATATATATATATATATATATATATATATATATATATATATATATATATATATATATATATATATATATATATATATATATATATATATATATATATATATATATATATATATATATATATATATATATATATATATATATATATATATATATATATATATATATATATATATATATATATATATATATATATATATATATATATATATATATATATATATATATATATATATATATATATATATATATATATATATATATATATATATATATATATATATATATATATATATATATATATATATATATATATATATATATATATATATATATATATATATATATATATATATATATATATATATATATATATATATATATATATATATATATATATATATATATATATATATATATATATATATATATATATATATATATATATATATATATATATATATATATATATATATATATATATATATATATATATATATATATATATATATATATATATATATATATATATATATATATATATATATAAACTATTTCTAGAAAATAAACCATTTTAAAAATCTAATAAAACCTAGATTCTAAAATTCTAAGTCTATTAAAAACTATAATTAAGTTTAATTAAAAAAATCTATTTTAAGCTAATCCTAATATAATTAATCTAAACCTAATTAAAAGCTAATTCTAATTTCTAATCTAAATTAAAATCTATTTTCTAAAACAAATAAAATCTAAACTCTTTCTAAAAAAATCAAATAAAATAAGGCAAAAATAGAAATAAAATCGCAAAATGTCACGGAAATAGAAACAGAAAAACCGGCGAACATCGGAATGCGCCAAAATTATCAGCACGGACTGAATCACCAGGAAGAGAGCAACTTTCGCTCAATATCGACATAAATCTCCTTGTTTGAACTTGTTTAAATCGCCTGAAATGCGAGCAAAATGACTATAATCCCGATAAATTCAATCCGGCTGATAATAATGATATGCAGATGAAATACGAAGCAAGAGTCAGTCAAAGTTAGAAAACGGGTGGGTAAATTTTAGGGTGCAACACCCATGTAAATGTTGGAAATGGATTGAAATTTATAGATTTAGACCTGGCGCCTAAAGGAAGAAATCACAATCACGCCTTGCATATTTCTATTGAATGAAGAGGAGCTGTATTATCACATGTTCTAGTGGACACTGGGTCTTGACTCAATGTGTTACCCAAAAAGGCTTTGATGAAGCTTGACACCCAAAGCGTGATGTGCACTCCTAGTGACTTGGTTGTACGAGCGTTTGATGGAACGAGGAGGTATGTTTTTGATGAAGTGACTCTCTCTATCCAAGTTGGCCCGAAAATTTTCGACGCTGTCTTTTATATAATCGATATCCAACCTGCATACAGTTGTTTGTTAGGTCGACCCTGGATTCACTCTGCAGGGGCAGTGACATCGACCTTGCATCAGAAGTTAAAATACATGGTCGGAGGTAATATTGTCATCGTCTGTGGTGAGGAGGACATAATGATCAGTCATTTACCCTCGTTCAAGTATGTTGAGGTTGATGGAGAAATTCATGAGACCCTATGCCAAGCATTTGAAACTGTTCAGGTCAGAGAAAAGGCGCCAGTTATAGACAGAATTCCTGAGGTTTCTATGTCTTCTTTCAAGGCAGCGCGTGCGATGATAGAGTCAGGTTCATCTCAAGGATGGGAGCAGGTGTTGAGTATCCCCAATAATCAAGATAAGTTCGGATTGGGGTACAACCCATCGTCTTCTTCCTCACAAAACGCTCCATGTTACAGAGGACCAGTTCAGTGTACAAATGGTGGGGCTGTCTTCGAATGAATCAACGTTGTTTCGAATGAATCAACGTTGTGTCCGAGGATGAAGGAGATAATGATTGTGATATGGATGCATGGATCCAACCAAAGTCTGAGCAACTGAACTATTGAAGAAGTTGTCCAAGTGACCCGTGAAGAGTAATTGTCTTATTTTCTGATTATGTGTAGCCTTGCGTTCTACCCGGAACGTAGTGGTTTTTTTTTGTAGGGTCTTATCCTATTTACGTTTGAACAATTTCTTTTATCATTAATTAAAAGGCGATTTTTGCATTCAAATATTGTGATCCCTATTTTTTCTATTTTTTTTATTTTAACAATAAAATGGAAATGTGGCTTGTGCTTATTTGCATATCATTTTAAGCATATAATCATCATCATGCAGGTTTCACATTGCAGATGCCACCGATTCAGACTCATCTATGACTCGATATGACTTTGATAATCCAATCTTTCAAGATGAAGAAGAGATTGAAGAAGACAAAGACCTACTTGAAGAGCTCTTCCGGATGTTGAGACAAGAGGAGAAGGTTATTCAGCCTCAACAAGAAGAAATCGAAGTTGTCAACCTGGGTACAGAGGAGGCTAAGAAAGAGGTCAGAATAGGGGCTGCTTTAGAAGATGACGTCAAGAGAAGACTTATTGAGATGCTACGAGAGTATAGAGACGTCTTCGCTTGGTCATACGAGGATATGCCCAGGCTGGATACGGATATTGTGGTTCATCATCTACCCCTCCGAGAGGAGTGTCCGTATGTAAATCAGAAATTGAGAAGGACTAGACCAGATATGGCAGTTAAGATTAAAGAGGAGGTCCAAAAGCAACTGGACGTCGGTTTTCTTGTTGTTACGAATTACCCTCTGTGGGTCGCTAACATCGTGCGTGTACCTAAGAAGGATGGAAAGGTCAGGATGTGTGTTGATTATCGCGATCTAAACAAAGCGAGTCCGAAAGATGATTTCCCGCTCCCCCATATTGATGTGCTAGTTGACAATACGACCCAATATTCAGTGTTCTCCTTCATGGACAATTTCTCCGAGTATAACCAGATCAAGATGGCCCCAGAAGACATGGAGAAAACAACCTTTATCACGCTGTGGGGGACTTTTTGCTATAAGGTAATTCCTTTTGGATTGAAGAATGCAGGGACAACCTATCAGCGGGAGATAGTGACTTTTTTTCATGATATAATTCATCAGGAGATTGAGGTCTATGTTGATGACATGATCGCAAAGTCACAAACGGAGAAAGAGCATCTGGGGAATCTTTTGAAGTTGTTTGAAAGGTTAAGGAAATTCAGACTAAGGTTGAATCCGAACAAATTCACTTTTGGTGTACGGTCAGGAAAGCTATTGGGGTTCATAGTCAGTGAAAAGGGAATCGAGGTTGATCCTGCAAAAATAAAAGCTATACAGGAAATGCCAACACCGAAAACAGAGAAAGAGGTTCGCGGTTTTCTGGGTAGATTGAACTACATCGCAAGGTTCATTCTCACTTTGCAGCCACTTGTGAACCATTGTTCAAGCTATTAAAGAAAGATCAGGCGGTTGTCTGGAATGAAAATTTCCAGAGGGCATTTGAAAAGATAAAAGAGTATTTGCAGGAGCCTCCAATACTAATGCCTCCAGTGGCAGGAAGGCCTTTGATAATGTACTTGACAGTTCTTGAGAATTCCATGGGTTGTGTTCTCAGTCAACATGACGAGACAAGAAGAAAAGAACATGCCATCTATTACTTGAGTAAGAAGTTCACAGATTGTGAATCCCGATACTCGATGTTAGAAAAGACATGATGTGTGTAATGCCCATTTTAATTATTTGAGAAGTTGTGGCCTTTAATATTAATATATTATAAATGATAATAATAATAAATTAATAATTAATAGTAATGTTAATATTATTATTATTATTATTATTATTATTATTATTATGGATATTAATATTATGAGGATTTATATTATTGGTATTAATTTGGAATACAAGAAGATAAGATTTTCTTTATTATTTGGGATTAAGGGCAAGAGTGGCATTTAGAAAGAATTGAAGAGAAAGAAGCACGATAAAAGGAAGGAGAAGCAAGGACACGGTAAAGTGAAGCAAGCTTGAGCAAGAGGAGGAAGAAGATCAAGCTGTTGGAATTTGCTAATTATCATCGATCAAGCTGCTTATTGAGGTAAGGGGGGAGAAAATAGATGGGAAATTGGTAATGCATGAATAAGGGTAGTTGGGGAGTCCTTAACCCATAGGTTTAATGATGATGAATTGCATGATGATGATTGCATGTGGTTGATTAAGTTTCTGATTTTTGTTGTTCATGGTGGAATCATTGCATGTAACGTTTGATGATTGTTTAGGTGAATTGGATATTTTGGTAATGCATGAATAAGGGTAGTTGGGGAGTCCTTAACCCATAGGTTTAATGATGATGAATTGCATGATGATGATTGCATGTGGTTGATTAAGTTTCTGATTTTTGTTGTTCATGGTGGAATCATTGCATGTAACGTTTGATGATTGTTTAGGTGAATTGGATATTTCGGAGTAGATTAAGGTTTTAAGCCGAAAATGGATTAATCGGCAGAAGTTGATGTTTTATCGGATGATTTTAGAATTAGTTGGGTAGAATTTATGTAAAATGCTAAGTTGAGGTTGTTGGTACTGATCTAGAGATAATTTGTTGAGTTTTGAGATGCTATTGAGATTCTGCACAGTGAGATTTTTCTGAAATCGCAGACACTCGCTAGCTCATCGCTAGGCGAGTGGGTAGCGAGCATTCGCTAGGTGCTCGCTAGGTGAGCTAGGTCGCGAGCCATTACAGTGGCCATTTTTCTGTACTCGCTAGCAGGTTCGCTAGGCGAGTGGTGTAGCGAAGGATTCGCGAGGCGAAGTCCCAGCGAGGTGGTAGCGAACACTTTCAGTAGCTCAGAAGTGTGATTTGCGAGCAGGTTCACTAGGCGAACGTGTAGCGAGCGTTCGCTAGGAGCTCGTGTAGCGAGCAAGGTAGTGAACGTAGCAGGATTTTGTTTTATTTGAGCTGTGTTCATCTGATGTTGATGATTGTGATCTGTTTGATGTACAGAGATAGTGCAAGGATGTTGGGTGTATGTTGAGTGTTATAGGGCTGTTTTGCCGATGTCTAATATGATAAATTCGATTGATTGATTGTGTGATATATATATATATATATATATATATATATATATATATATATATATATATATATATATATATATATATATATATATATATATATATATATATATATATATATATATATATATATATATATATATATATATATATATATATATATATATATATATATATATATATATATATATATATATATATATATATATATATATATATATATATATATATATATATATATATGCGATGTATGATGATGGATCAGTAGGATCGTGTGCACCTTGTGTGCTTGATGGTTGTGTGTTGTATGACGATGGATCAGTAGGATCGTGTGCACCTAGTGTGCTTGATGTTGGTGTATGAATAGTATGATGCATGATGGGATCAGTAGGATCGTGTTGCTCCTTGAGGAGGGTTGATGGCCAAGTGTCCATCGGCGATTGCGGAGTTGAATCGTTGCTCGGATGGAGTGTATGCAATTCACCCGTAATCGTGGTAGGGATATATCGTTGCTCGGATGGAGTGTATGCAATCTATCCTGAGATTTGATTATATGTGCTCAGGAGGAGCGTGGTAGGGATAGATCATTGCTCGGATGGAGTGTATATGATTTATCCTGAGTTTAAGTCGATACCGCATGCATGTGTTGAGTTGCATTTGTGCATTATTGTATGATGTGATTGATGATTGGACAGTAGTTCGTGTATGATGATTTGTAGGGTGATGATGTATTTATTTACTGCCTTTATTTCATGTAAATATTTACCGTTATATTTCGATCATGTTTTCTCACCCCTTTGCTGTTGTTGTGGTCTGTGCTTCTTCGGAAGTACAAATAATCCAGGTGTTTAGCTAGTTGGATAGCGGTGTACCGATTGAGTCTAGGATGCTCTGATACATAACACGGGGCTTTAGGGATGATGATTTTGTTTATACTCCGTGTCGTATCATGTTTTGTTAATGGATTCTATTGATGATGTTTTGTATATTTTGGGCTGATGACCGAACTTGATGGATGAGATGATGTATATATATATATATATATATATATATATATATATATATATATATATATATATATATATATATATATATATATTATATATATTATATATATATATATATATATATATATATATATATAATATATATATATATATTATATATATATATATATATATATATATATATATATATATATATATATATATATATATATATATATATATATATATATATATATATATATATATATATATATATATATATATATATATATATATATATATATATATATATATATATATATATATATATATATATATATATATATATATATATATATATATATATATATATATATATATATATATATATATATATATATATATATATATATATATATATATATATATATATATATATGTATGTATGACTAAGCAATTTTCTTTCCGTTGCTTATTTTGAAAATCTTTTGATAAAATGGTTTTGTCGAATTTCTGGTGAAAAGTAATATCCCACTTTTGGAAGAGAAACTCTGATAATTTAATTGATTTATTCGCATTTTATTTAATTTGGGAAGTGGGGTGTTACAATGTGCACTTGCTTGGGCCACCAAATGCCTAAGGCAGTACATGTTGAGTCACACAACCATGCTGATTTCGAAGATGGATCCGATAAAGTATGTGTTCAAGAAGCAAGCGCTTTCAGGAAGGGTTGTTAGGTGGCAGATGGTTATGACAGAATATGATATTCAATATGTCTCCTAAAAAGCCATTAAAGGGAGTATTTTGTCAGAATATCTCATAGAACAACCGATCGACGACTATCAACCGATGAAGTTTGAATTTCCTGATGAGGATATCATGTTCTTAAAGATGAAAGACTGTGATGAGCCGTTACCTGATAAAAGTCCCGAGATAGGCTCCCAATGGCAGATGATTTTTGACGGTGCTGTTAACTCCTATGGCAGTGGAATTGGGGCAATCCTTACGACTCCCCACGGTTCCCATATACCATTCACTGCCAAGTTAACTTTTCCTTGCACCAATAAAGAAGCTGAGTATGAAGCATGTATCATGGGCATTGAAGAAGCGATTGATTTGAAAACCAAGAACCTTGATATTTAGGGTGATTAAGCTTTGGTAGTCAATCAGATCAAAGGAGAATGGGAGACTCGTCAGCCTAATCTAGTACCGTATATGAACTATGCAAGGAGGTTGTTACCGTTTCTCGACAGGGTAGAGTTTCATCATGTGTCAAGAGCTGAGAATCAGATGGCAGATGCCTTGGCTACATTATCCTCGATGTATAAGGTGAATTATTGGAACGATGCTCTGAGGATTATCATCCCATGCCTTGATAGGCCAGCATTCGTATTTGCAATAGAGGAAGCTTCAGATGGGAAACCATGGTACTATGATATCCGAAGCTTTCTCAAGAATCAAGAGTATCCACCTGGGGCATCAAGCTGGGATAAGAAGACTTTGAGAAGGTTGTCTGGAAACTTCTATCTGAACAAGGATGATGCACTCTACCGAAGAAATTTCGACTTAGTGTTGTTGAGATACATGGACGAAAAAGAAGCAGGTTTGCTTATGGAAGAAGTCCACGAGGGAGCTTTTGGTACGCATGTAGGCGGACATGCAATGTCTCGAAAATTGTTGTGAGCAAGCTATTATTGGATGACCATGGAGTCTGATTGTTTCAAGTACACCATGAAATGCCATAAATGCCAGATCTATGCTGATAAGAAGCATGTGCCGCCAAGTCCTTTGAATGTCATGACGTCTCCTTGGCCCTTTTCTATGTGGGGTATTGAGATGATCGGTAAGATTGAACCGACCACATCCAACAGACACCACTTCATCTTAGTGGCAATTGACTACTTCACTAAGTGGGTAGAAGCAGCTTCTTACACCAACATCACCAGACAGGTCGTGGCTCAATTCATCAAGAAGGACATTATCTGTCGTTACGGAGTCCCCGAACAAATCACTACTGATACTGGTTCGAATCTGAACAATAAGATGATGAAGGAACTGTGCCGGAGTTTCAAGGTTGAACATTACAACTCTTCTCCTTATCGTTCGAAGATGAATGGCGTTGTTGAAGCCGCTAATAAAAACATTAAGAAGATTGTGCAGAAGATGGTCGTTACCTACAAAGATTGGCACGAGATGTTGCCTTTTGCATTACACGGGTATCGTACTTCGGTACGTACTTCAACTGGGGCAACTCATTTCTCGCTAGTATATGGTATGAAAGTTGTCCTATCATTGGAAGTCAAGATTCCTTCTTTGAGAGTGTTGGTTGACGTCAAACTTGATGAAGCGGAATGGGTGAAGACCAGATTGAATCAACTTAGCTTGATGGACGAGAAGAGATTGACATCCATTGCATATGGTCATTTGTATCAAAGCAGGATGAAGAAATCTTTGGATCAGAAGGTGCGCCCTCGAAGCTTTCAAGCAGGTGACTTAGTGCTGAAGCAAATTCTCCCTCCACAGACAGATCACAGGGGCAAATGGACTCCCAACTATGAAGGTCCATATGTAGTAAGGAAAGTATTCTGCGGAGGAGCCTTATTACTCTCAACTATGGATGGCGAAGATTTCACATCCCCTGTGAGCGCGAACGCAGTTAAAAAATACTTTGCTTAAACAGACCCGCTGGAAAGAAAAAGAAAATCTAGGCAAAAATGGGGCATCCCGATGAACCATAAAAAGAATGGGTTCGGGAAAAAATTAGGGATATAAAGAAAAGATGTAAACCCGCAAAGTTTAAAACCTGAAAAGGCGTCTTTGACAAAAATGGGTATCCCGGTGAATCGAAAACCCGAAAGGGCGATTCAGGAAAAAGTTAGAGATTTAAAAGCAAATGACTGCAATCTGCGTGTAATACCAGCACAATGGATTCTGGGAGGACCCGAGGGTAAATCAATTAGTCAGTCTCTCTGGAAGACGAAGCATTGGAGAAGCATTGAAGTCATGCGGGTCATAGTCGGATCGACACATGGTGGTTGTCTGTACCACATTGCTAACATTTTGTATATCTTTTCAATTTCTGTACTTTTTGCGCAACTTTCTCTTTTCAGGAGTTGCATCTGTTGTAAATCTACCTATTTACAGGCCAGTTATCAATGAAGTATACTGTTCAGAAAGCTTTTGTTCTTATTTTAGCTTTTAATGTTTTGTTTGCAAAAGACGCCTGATGTTTTGATAAAACTTTGCATACATAAACTTGTGGGCTCTGCTAATCATGATTAAAACATTTATTTGCTTGAAAGATGCCATGGGTGATGACCGAGATAGCTTCCGTTGCATAGGAAATTTTATTTGTTTATCATTTGCAGAGCTCTCGTTCTTGAATCTATTCCAGAGGTGCATCTCCTGGTAAGGTCACCATGTCTCTGTTCCCACAAGAGGAAGATGTGCAGTTTGAGACTAGTTCCTCCCCAGCAGGTTGGAATTACATGTGATCAAGGTTATCCTCGGCAGGTCGAGATTAATATCCCTGACAGAGTAGAGCCATCCCCAGCAGGTGGAGTGTGTACACCTATCCTCAGCAGTCCAAATGCATATATCTTATACCCCAGCAGGTTGATATCAGGGTTATCCCCAGAGGTTCAAAACTAAGGTTCCCCACTAGTGGTATGCACTTATCCCTTGGCAGGTAGATACGAGAGTGTTGTTACCCCATAGAGTCTAAATATTTGACTCTTTTCCCCTCAGAGTCTAGGTCATAGACTCATTCCTCAAGCGGAGCTTTGATGTTGTTGAGTTTATTTCTCTTTTTCCCCAAGCAGAGGTCGATACTGATTCCCTTGCCGGTTAATTCCTAACGGATTGATTTTGATCTCCAACAGATTGGGGTGTATTCCTGGTAGCTTGTTTTGTATCCTAGAAGAGTTTTGGTTTCTAGGAGGCCATCCAGGGCCAATTTCCCTCAGTAGAGTGGATTTCGTTCTCCAGCCTAGTCGTCTGTTCCCCAGAAGAGTTGTGTTCAGGTAGGCCATCTAGGGCGTTTCTTCAGTGGAGTTTGATTTGATCCCCAGCGGAGTGGATTTTATTCTCAACAGAGCAGTTTTACCCAGGAGAGTTCTTTTCCAAGAAGGCCATCTAGGGCTTGTTTTCCCCAGCATAAGTCCAATCGTACTTGGCATATCCGGCCATTCCCAGTGGAGTTGGCTTCGTCTCTTTAGCATTTATTTCGCTTGAGTGGTTCCTCTGCATTTGCATCGTGCATAGCATCCTCCCTAACGCATAGCATTTCCATTTCGCATGGAGCATTACGCCATATTCAAACATTTGCATTTGAAACATAATCCAGGTGGTTACCGCTTGTTTCCAGTTGTATTTCCAGCAGACAACAATGTTTTCTCTCGAGCCTGTGGGGTATCTAGACCCCAACAAGATCATTGACAGTTGTGCTTATTTTACCATTCCTCCCCAACGGAGTCTACATTGGTTGAGTTCATCACTTCCCCAGTGGAATTCTTCTTTCAGATTGTAAATCGACAGTTTCTCTTCTCAACTTCGTGTTGAGCCGGCCTTCGGGTTCGATCCCCGTTCTAAGTAACAGAGGTCTGCTTAGATTAGCAGATGTTCTCAACTTCGTGTTGAGACGACCTTCGGGTTCGACGCTCGTTTTAAGTAACGGATGCCTGCTTGAATTAGTAGATGTTCTCAACTTCGTGTTGAGTCGGCCTTCAGGTTCGATGCCCGTTTTAAGTAACAGATGCTTGTTTGGATTAGCAGATGCATTCAGAAGGAGAGCCTTCTTATTCAAACTCAAGGAAAGGAATTTGTTCAAGCCATCAAGTGCTCATCATCATCATGGAGAGTTTTCAAAGCTCCTTGAGAGGAGAAGTTTGTATAGGTGTCACCTCCTATCTTGAGGATCATCAGAGGTTCATGAAGTCATCTATTTGGATAAAACATGGTTTAAAAGCTCATTGTGTACCTTGAGGGGTCTTTGTGGAGCTTGGGTAGTGTTGCGGTGAGAGTAGGATATCAAATTATTAATTAATTTGAATTCCAAATATTAGATTCACAACCGGTCTTTAATTTATCCGAAGAAAAGGTTAAAGAAAGGAAAAACCTATTTTGCATCGTAAACACAATGCGGGGAAAGATCTAGGTTCGAGGGTTGGTTAAGCTTAGGGAAGGTATTAGCACCCTAAACTTCTGTAGTACTCTACAGGAACCTCTTGTTTTAACGTTGCATTTTGCTATAATTATCTGCTTAAGGGTATATGCTAAGGGTTAGAAGGTGAAAAGAAAAAACTAAGGGTTAGTCCTAAGTTTACTCTCCAAGACTCGCATCTTACGCCTAAGTTTATTCATTATCTTTTTGCCCAAGTCGTGTGACTCTTTTGAAAGGCTTGTGACTGCCCTCACCCTTTAAGTGGTAGAGGGATAGTCATTGTGTTTTTGACTTCTATTATCCTAATATATTAGGGATAGATAAAATGGGTTCCGAAGCTTTGCTCCTCCTTTTTTTGAGAGTCTGAGCGTTCGATTAGTTTAACTGAAGAACTACCCTGCCCCAGGTTAAAATTGAGGGTTTTTATTTAGAAAAAAAAACTCCTAATTCAAGGCTCAAAGGGGTTAAAGTGGGATTATCATCCTTATATCTCCCGTTTTTGGGATTTGAAACAATGCCTTACATCATCAGCAGGTTTCAATCGAAAGCATCCGACAAGAGATCTGATGTTTTTGTTCATCATCCTCCTCTGAATTCTCTATCAAAGCAAGAGATCGGGTAACGTTGGCATTTATTGATTATGAAAAATGATTTTTGATAGTGAATACGAATGGATTTATTCAAGACAAATGTATGCATTGCATTAATTATTCAAAACAAACAAGTTCGTACATGCTAATTATGCTTAATCAAGGGAACATAATACATATAAATAAACAAAATTATTTGTCTAAAGAGATTTATGAAGTCTTCGTATTCAAGGTCGGCACAGTAGTAGCGGCTTCCTCTGGTGGATCCTTATTGAAACAGGGAGTATGAATAATTACCGGCTTCAGACGATTCACTATAGGAGTAACATGCTTAGATATGTTAAAAGCAGGGTTTGTCGAGCTTGATCTTGGAAAATGGAAAACTCTGAGAGGAGTTCTGATCTTCGGCTGAGGATCATCAAAAGACAGGATTTTCTTTTCTAACAGATCTCTGACAAGGATCTTAAGAGCATAACAACTTTCTAAATCATGTTCGGGCGCACTTTCATGAAATAAACAATGAGCGGCGGTGTTGTAATTGACAGGCGGAGCATTATGAGGTGGACCTAAAGCTCTTGTAATAACCAGACCTTGTTGCACTAATGAAGGGTACAATTTGGTAACAGTCATCAGAATCGGAGGACAAGGCTTGTATTGTCTCCTATTCGGACCATTCTGACAAGGTGCTTAATTCTGCGGCTGTTGATAGGCAGGAGCGTTAGGCACTCGTTGAAAGCGGGCATGAGCTTGTGCAGGCTGATGACCAGGAGGTTATTGATATACCGGAGGCCGATAGATCGGAGCCGGTTGCACAGGCTGATAAGTAGGAACTTGTTGATTGAAGGTAGATGTAACAGCAGCCACATAGGACCCAGGGTGACATAACTGGAAGGCGGAAGAACCGAGAATGAGAAACCGGAAGACAAAGGCAATGCAAAAGTATGATGGTGAAATGCAGAATGCAGATGCAAAATTTCATGGAATTCAAGTATTTACGAATATCGCGGGATACCAAAGAAACTTTTATTTATTTTGATAATGGATTAGAAGCAAATATTCTTAAAAGGAATCTTAACATAATGGCTAAATAAAAGCTAATAAAGTCCTAAGGAAGCATTGTCCACAATCAACTTCAAAAGGTAGGCTGAGAATTAGAGGAAAATAAATCCTCGTAGACTCTTCTCTTCTTGTAGGAAAGCGATTCTTCATTCTTCGCCTGAAGTTGCTTCTGAAGTTCGACATTCTCACTAATGACAACCTGGTATTTATTCTTCCATGCTTCTGCCTCATGTTGTGCTTTTCTCAAAGCAATCTTCAACTTCGGACATGAACACCAGAACAGGTTCCCTTCTTGGAGGCAAAGGATCTTGACGATGATAAGGCATCTTCAGCTTGATTGCTCTTTCTCGGATCCAATGAAGATATGGTTCTATGGACATACAATTAAGCTTTCCCAGAATTTTTCTACCTTTCTTATGCAAATGACGCCAAGCAAACACAATCTTATCTTGAAGTTCTTTGTTGTCCTTGAAGAAGATTCTCTCCACATGAACACTCTTAGGTGGTTCCTTCAACGAATATCCTAACTGTCGGCGAGCTAGAACAGGATTGTAACTGATCCCTCCATTAAAGCCAAGTAAGGGTACGTTAGCAAAGTCTCCACAACTATCAATGATCAATATCCTATCATACACACGGCTATACCAATTAATGTCCGAGTGTGTTAGAGCCATAATCCTTTATGACCAGCGTCCTTTATCGAGATCCCAAAAAGGACCAGACTTGGGCAAGTGTGAAATAAACCACTTGTATAATAAATGCACACAACAAGTAATCATCCCTCCACCATGGAAGTCTTGGAGATGTACTAAGTGGTAAGTGTTATCCAATAAAGTCGGTACTGGATTATTCTTCATGAAGATCTTGATGGTGTTGAGATCAACGATGCCTTCAAAACTTGGAAAAAGTAGCACTTCATAAATAAGTAAGGCGGGGATTGCCTCAAATGTATTCATGCTCATATGATCAGCGCAGTATTGAGCTTTCTTGATTAAGAAATCCGTAGGCAAATCAAAAGTCTCACCTTTGGTAATTATATTGTCATTGATGTCGGATACCTTCAAATATATGGCTTTAGCAATGTCTTGTTCTTTAGGGTTCACCTCCAAGAAAGGGAAAGGAGACTCCTTCAGAATAGGTAAACCAACCAAATGAGAGTATTCTTCTAAGGTAGGCAATAGCTGATAATCTGGGAAGGTGAAGCAGTGATAATCTAGATCATAGAACTGCAGCAAAACAGAAAGAAGTCTGTCATCCACTTGAAGCCCCAACAAAGATAACAACCTTCCATACTTGTTTCTGAATCCTTCTTGGGCGATTTGTAGTGAATCCCACATGGCCTTAGCAGTAGGACAATGGGATACACGATAGTATTCATCTAAACCTAATGAGGAGATTAAGATATTTTTGGCTTTCCAATCATAATTGTATTTTTTCTCATCGTCATCGGTCCATTGTGCTTCGGGCGTTGGCACAACTACATTATCTGCATTGGTCATAGTAATTTCTATTGGACCATTGAGGATAACGTTCCATATTTTTCTGTCTATGGAGTTTATGTGCACCCGCATACAGTCTTTCCAATAACTATAATTTTCACCGTTGAAAACAGGAGCTCTATTATACGCACTTTTTGGTTCGTTAGCCATTTTCTATCAATGTTGTATTTGAAGCACCGAGTAACCGGAGCTCCTGATACCACTTGTTAGACAATGGCACGGATCTAGAAGGGGGGGGGGGGGGGGGTTGAATAGATCCCAATTAAAATTTGAGTCGGCGCTACCAATTAAAAAATTGGTTTTGAAAATTTGTTTTAAGTGCGGAAGCAGCCTAGGAAAATATAGTCTAAAACGAACGGTTATTGGAAAACCGGATATGCGTAAGCCTTTGGATTAATGACAATATGGAAAAGAATATCACAACACTAATCACACTTATCAATGATCTAATTCACTTGTTAGGATTCCTAGTTCCAATGATTTAAAGAGAAAACCAAAACTAGATACACAAGTAAGATAACTTTGGTTTAGGCAATTTGTCAAACACTTGGTGTGCAAAACACTCCAAGTGATATTTATGTTGAGTAAGTGATTCCAACTAGCCTAGTACAATTTCTTATTGTACTTTGGATTCAAAAACAGAGTTTTAACCTCTTACTCAATTGATATCACAGTTTGACAATAGTGCTTATACAAAAATCACTTATTTTTAAGCTAAAACGTAAATGCTGAAAAATAGAGAAGACAAGTATTTGGTGAGGCAGTTCCCCCGTCGTCCTCGCTTCGGGGTACGTTTGCCCTCAATTCTAAAACTAGAATTGAGATAAATTTAATAGATATCACCTGTTGAATGTAACAGTTTATACAAGGATTGAACAGCAAATATACAACAGAAATCTCAAGACGTTGAATGTTGCTTTCACTCCTTGCCCCTTGATTCAAGATGAATCAAGTCCTTCGATCATTGTTGTTAGACCTCCGATTCCAGCAACCTTATTGAATAACCCGTTGTTGTTCAAACCTTCGGCTCCGGCTGATCTCAACTGCAACGAATCGAACCCGAGATCTTCCCTTCAATATCACTGAATCCGCTACTAGACTGTTGAAGAACACCTCTTCACAATCACCTTCGCTCAGTTGACCCTTGATGAAGAATCTCGTCCAAAAACCCCCAAAATTCAAACCAATCTTGGAGGATAAAACCCTAACGGTTTTATTCAAGAAAGAACCTGTCACAAGCTTCAACCCGAACTAGATTACCCAATCTAACCTTTGAACCTTATCACCTTTAATCTCTCACAATGAACTTCAAAAATGGCTGTGTGTAATTGATATGTTGTGAGATGTTGAAGATGAAGATGATGAATCTTGGACACCTATTTCACTCTTTCTTATTCTTGAACACATGAATCAATTTTTATCAAATGTTCAAATGACATAAGTGGTTGAACTTGTATATATAGTACCAGACCAACCAAATACATAACAACTTTTCAAATAGTAGAGGGAATCACTTAAAAATTGTATTTCTGCGCGAACGGTCGACCGCAGCAGGTCTGTGCGTCGACGCATAGCCTGTGTTTTTTGGAAATCTGCAAAATGTATCAGTATGCGTCGACTATACAGTCGGCGTGCACTGACCCGTTGAAAATTATTTCCTTCATGTGCCGACCCTATGGTCGACTCATCCCTTCATGCGCTGACCAGTGGAAAATGCACTGATGCATGCGCCGACCCTATGGTCGACTCATGCCCTGCAAACCTGCAAAAATTGATCTTCTTGTGGTTTTTCATGCCTCTTGTCACGGCCATATTTTATCTACACATATTATATTTATTATAACAGTTTTTAGACAAATATAAAAGGATATGGTAGGTGATACGTTGCATTTGTTTAGTAGATTTGGAGTTTATAATTTCCAATTCATCCATGGTTGTAATTTGTCATCATCGAAACCTATATCGAGTGATGTCTTGCAGACTCGTGTGATGTGTGGCGGTTTTCCTCCACAATCTCCCCCTTTTTGACGATGACAACCTGTATACAACCAAAACAACCAACAACACAAAAATATGCAACAATATGCAATGTATACACAAGCTCCCCCTCTCTTTTGTAATATGAGGCTGCAGAACAAACAACCATCAACTGTTGTGAATATCCTGGCTTGGCTTTGGTGCTTGCTACATGTTCTTCTCCCCCTTTGACAAAATCAAAAAGAGAAATAGAACTCATCAATTAACATAAAAACATACAATAGGTGATAGCTAGTCAATTACCAAACTTCACACATAAGAGTGATAATGAACAAAGAACTGGAATTAATAGATAGTGAAGAGAATACATGCAAATAGGTGAATATTCAGACAAACATAACATGAAATAACGGAAAGTACACAGAAAAATATATGCAACTATGTAACTAATAGCCCCGACCCCGACCTCGGCCCCTCCCCTGGTATGCAACATCTAGATTGCGGTGAGGATCCGAGAAGTCCACAAACGCTTCCACGGACATGTTGAGGTGATGGAGACTGTCGGTGATTTCCATGTCTTGCCTTTCATTTGATGCAACAAGAGATTCAAAGCAGGCATCCATCCTAGTTGAAAATGAATTTAACCTTTCATTTTGAGTACGAAGCTCAGCTCTGATCTGTTCCATTCGCGTATCTTGACTCCTCATGAAGGTCTGTTGATCTAACTGCATGGGCTGCAGCATATTAAGTATTTCAGAGTTGTCCGATGGTGGAGGAGGTGATGAGTGCTGAGAAGGTTGATGATCTTGAGGGTAGCCGTGATATGGATCGTAGAATCTACCCAGGGTGGTCCATCCTGTGTACTGCCATTCACCCCATCCATGATTTGTGTAACCTTCTTCCTGTTTGTCAGATAGAGCTGAATGCTGGAGCCAATCAGTATTCGGAATCTCATGTTGAACTGGCGATTGATAATAGTCTTGTGTCTCGCCTACGGGTTCTTGTACCTCTTCCGCTGCATTTTCTCCATCATCTTCCTGTTCATCTGGCTCTTTGCTTTCCTGTTCAGAACTGTCATCAGATTCATGAGTCACCCGAGGAATGTTTGCTCGACGAACAAACTTGTATGTCTGTCGTTCATCACACCAAAAATATCCCATCATGGAAAATGTTTTGGTACTGAATTTTTTGTCAGAGGATACTGAAACACAAGGAAATGATGGGTATACAACATTTGCTGTGGTGAGAACTTCCGAGATAAACGACCCATACGCTAGAGCAGTGCCTCGGCCTGAATTTCTCAGAGCAAAAATCCTGCTTGCAATATAATATGGCCATTTTATTTTGATCTTATGCTTCAAAATATAGATGAGATGTACCTCAGCTTGTTCGACACGGGACAGGCCACCTTTTTTCGGTCGCAGGATGCGAGCGACAATCCACTGAAGGATGTGCTCCCCTGTTTGGAGTTTGCCTGTCGTAACCGTTCTAGGAAAGGCATCACTGTTGACAATAGCATCTGAATAGGGCCTTTTGAGCATGTCATTCAGAGCACTCTTAAATTCGTATCCCTGCACCGTGCGAGAGTCTGTTACCTCATGAAAAGGTGGTGCCTCAACAGCTACAGTCAAACCAAAATACTTATTCCAGACTTCAGAATTTACGTTTACCAGTTTATTGCCGACAGAGGTGTGGAAATATTGACTTTGAAAGTTGTCACGCAGACTAGTGTAGAACACCCGGACTAAATCCTCACTGTATTTTGTGTTGCACTCTAGAAAGTTGAAGAACCCCTGAAACTCCAGCAGAGACAGAATTTGGGTGAGATGCATGCGCTCCGCCATTGCCTTGTAAAAAGCATGTTGTGGAACTACTGCTCTTTTGCTGATATTCTTGTTGAAGTTTTCAACCGCAGGTGGAGGAACTTGTGAAACAACGGTAACGGGGACTGAAGCGGATGATGAGGCCCTTGATCTCTTTTCGGTATTTTTTGCGAAATAGAGAAGCCACTGATGATGATTTTTGGGGATTTTGTAGAGATGAACTGTAGTGTCTTTGGAGAGAGTAGTTGGAGAGGATTTTGGAGAAGATGAGAACTATTCCTTTTTATAGAGTAAGGTTTAGGGTTTTGGTAAGAGGGAGGAGACAAGGGGACACAATAAATGTCTAGATGCAACTTACAAGAAAATGCACTTTCAAATCATAGTTGCTTTTGACTGCACATTTAATGGAGAAATGAAGAGATGAAACGGTTTTCAAAAGAAAAACAATTCTGGGTTTTTGCGCGAACCGTCAACCATAACCCCTGCATGCATCGACGCATACTGTGTGATTTTTGATAATTTTGAAAGTCTACAGCATGCGTCGACCGCTGCCCTTTTTTGGTCGACTCATAGTGATCAAAAACTCAGTTTTTCAGTTTATGTCATGTAGAATGCCACACTTGATGCCTATTTACCCTTTCACAATATAATTTGCATCCAAGACACATAGTATTTGCAGCAAATGTCATATATATAAATACCATGATAGTCAAACGATATACTTAGTTTAAGTCATGAATGTTTAGAGAGAGAGAGAGAAAAGGAGCAATATCACCTTTATACCGACAACACTTGATAACAACATATTTGTGCTTGCAACAAAAACTAAACTTGTTAGAAGTACAAGAGTATAGGTGTAAACCGAGTAATACGAAACTACCAATCAGTAAACCCGATCAGAAATGTCGAGAATGCCAAGTTCTTGACGGATATGAAAGAAAGGTTCAGTGGCTAGCGGCTTTGTGAAAATGTCCGCTAGTTGATTTTTGGTGTCAACGTGTTCAAAAACAATGTCACCTTTCTCTACATGATCCCTCAGAAAATGGTGTCGAATTTTTATATGTTTGGTACGCGAATGTAGCACCGGATTTTTGGTAAGGTTTATAGCACTAGTATTGTCACACAATATTGGAACATGCTCTAGTTTTAAATTGAAGTCCAATAGTTGCTGCTTAAGCCATAGGACTTGCGTACAACAACTATCGGCGGCTACGTATTCCGTTTCGGCGGTTGACAGAGCAACAAACACTTGTTTCTTGCTGTGCCAACTGACCAAGGAATTTGAAAATAAGTGACACGTACCGCTGGTGCTTTTCCTATTCGATTTGCAACCGGCAAAATCGGAATCAGAGAAACCTACCAATGCACAATCATTACCTTTGGAATACCACAGTCCATACTTCGGAGTACCAGATAGGCATCGAAGTACACGTTTGACAGATTTTAGGTGGGATTCCTTATGACATGATTGGTATCTTGCGCACATACACACACTAAACATAATGTCGGGACGAGAAACAGTAAGATAGAGAAGAGAGCCAATCATACCTCTATACCTTTTTACCTCAACGTCCTTACCACTTTCATCTTTACTCATATTTAGACATGTTGGCATAGGAGTGTCTATGGCTTTTGAATTTGCCATGTCAAATCTCTTGAGAAGCTCCAAACAATATTTTGTTTGGCTCACGAATGTTCCTTCTTTCAGTTGCTTGATTTGCAAACCGAGAAAATATGTGAGTTCATCATACTCATCTCGAATTCACCCTACATAAGCTCAGAAAACTCTCTCACGAGACTCATGTTAGTGGATCCAAATATGATATCGTCAACATAAATTTGTACAAGAATTAAGTGCTTTTCTTGACTTTAATAAAGAGAGTAGTGTCAACCTTTCCTCTTGAGTAGCCTTGATCAAGTAAAAATTTACTTAGTCTCTCATACCAAGCTCTAGGAGCTTGTTTGAGACCGTATAAAGCTCTTTTCAGTTTGTAGACATGATCAGGATACTCATGAGACTCAAAACCAGGAGGTTGAGCAACATAGACTTCTTCATTTATGTACCCGTTAAGGAACGCACTCTTAACGTCCATTTGAAATAACTTAAAATCCTTCGCACAAGCGAAAGCAAGCAAAAGGCGTATAGCCTCGAGTCGGGCAACCGGCACATAAGTTTCCTCATAGTCGATGCCTTCCTCTTGGTTATACCCTTGCGCGACTAAACGCGCCTTGTTGCGAGTTATTACTCCGTTTTCGTCCAATTTATTTCTAAACACCCATCGGGTGCCGATTACTCAATGACCTCGCGGAGGAGGGACAAGGTCCCAAACCTCATTTCTAGTGAACTGATTTAGTTCCTCCTGCATTGACAAAAACCAGTGTTCATCGAGTAGGGCTTCCTTAGGGTTTTTAGGTTCCATTTGTGAAACGAACGCGAAGTGATAACAGAAATTACTTAGCTTCGATCGAGTTGTTACACCCTTTGTGATGTCTCCGAGAATGTTTTCAATTGGATGGTCTTTGGAAGACTTCCAAGCTTGAGGGAGATCATCGTTTGAAGGCGGATGAACTTCCTCGGTTACATCATGGTGTACATCCTTGTCCTCCTCAACTTTGGCTTTGTCAACTTGGTCAATCCCCGTCTCGCCACCTTTGAGTATGTCTTCTGTAGATGTACCTGCACCATGAACAACACTATCCTTTCCGATATTTCTCGGATAGGACTCATCAAAAGTAACATGCATAGACTCTTCTACAGCAAGCAATCGTTTATTATATATTCTATATGCTTTACTCGATTGAGAGTATCCGAGGAAGATACCTTCATCGGCCTTAGAATCGAATTTGCCCAAGTTTTCCTTTCCATTGTTTAATACAAAACAGTTGCAGCCAAACACATGCAAGTGAGAAACATTTGGCTTTCGCCCTTTTAAAAGTTCATACGGTGTTTTATTTAGAATGGGGCGAATAAGCACCCTATTCAAAACATAACACGCCGTACTAATGGCGTCGGCCCAAAAATATTTCGGTAAACCACTTTCGTTAATCATTGTTCTTCCCAATTCTTCTAAAATTCGGTTTTTATGCTCCACAACCCCGTTTTGTTAAGGGGTGCCTGGAGCGGAGAAGTTATGATCTATACCATGGTTACCGCAATATTCTTCAAATAAGTGATTTTCAAACTCACCTCCATGGTCGCTTCTAATTGATACAATGTTTGTATTTAACTTATTTTGGGAAAGCTTAGCAAACCTTTCAAAAGCGGCAAATGTATCACTCTTACTTACTAAAAAGATGGTCCAACAAAACCTAGAAAAGTCGTCCACTATTACGAACCCGTAATAGTTTCCTCCTAGACTTTTAATCCTAGACGGCCCAAACAAGTCCATATGAAGAAGTTCGAGAGGTCTCGTTGTTGAAGCAATCTTTTTGGATTTAAATGAGATCCTCGTTTGCTTCCCTTTTTGACAAACATCACAAAGGTGATCCTTGGTGAACTTTATTTTGGGAAGTCCTAAGACTAAGTCTTTTGAGACTAACTTATTTAGTAAGTCAAAGTTAACATGCGCTAAACGCCTATGCCATATCCATGAGTCTTCACTCATAGTTATGAGGCATTTTTCGCTTGTTAACGATACTTCATTTAAGTCAAGCATATATACGTTGTTTACTCTAAAACCATTAAACATATTCTTCTTATCATTATCATGCACAATTTTGCAACAATCTTTTGAAAAAGATACATTGTATCCTTTGTCGCATAATTGGATAATGCTAAGCAGATTATGTTTAAGGCCCTCGACAAGCAACACGTCGGAAATCGTAGTAGAAGAGGGATTACCTACACTACCTTTACCTAGTATTGCTCCACGGTTGTTATCACCGTAAGTTACATACCCTTTCTTCTTAGCCACAAAGTCTATGAATAAGGATATGTCTCCAGACATGTGTCTTGAGCATCCACTGTCGAGAACCCATCTTCTCTCGGTGGTCTCGACACATTTTACCTATCAAAACATAATTAGCAAAAGGAGGTACCCAATGGCATGTTGGGTCCTAATATGTTAGCGACAAGATGGTTGCGTTTGGGCAACCATTGATAAATGCCTTTAGGAACCAGAAATCTCCTAAATCGGCATTTACCAATGGAGTAGCCTTTCTTGCAACAATATAAGCATGCAAAATCGAATTTAGAAGCACTTTTACTTGCTTGATCCCTAATTACATATGCATATTTTTGATATGGGTTTATCATACTTTTTCTAAAATCCTTTTTATCAATAGCAAATGTAATTTTAGGCTCAAGTGCCTTGTTTAATTTGGCCTTAAGGTTTCTAACTTCACCTTGCCAAATATGACAAGTATCACATCCAAAGTCGAAAGGATTTCTATGGTCCTCACAATCCGATTTATTACTTTCCACAATGGAAGCCTTAAGGTCCTCTAGTTTCTTTTCGGACTCTTTAACTTTGTGCTCTAAGTAAGTAAAAATTCTTTTATTAGAGGCAAGTTTCTTAAAGGCTTCAGTTGCTTCATTGTGTAAAGCATTAAATGCGGTTTGTAATTCTGAATGCGACATATTTGAGGACTTCTCATATTTAGAGTGACGTACCTGCTTTTTCTTATTTTTCTGATGAGCGGAGAGGCATAGATTCACGGACTCTTCTTCATCACTAGAGCTTTCATCAGAGGAGGAAGAGTCGTTGTCGCTTTCCCAAGATATGTACGCTCTCCTTGGCTTTGATGATTTCTTGTATGACTTTGATGATTCCTTTTCCTTTGCCTTTTTGTTCATCAGACAGTCCGATTTGTAGTGACCGGGCTTTCCACACTTGTAGCACGTCCCTCTAGTCTTTTTACCTTTTGAGTCATCATCTTTGGAGTACCTCGATTGTTTCCGGAAGTTTACCAAGTTCTCCTTGAAATGTTAGATGCCATTCTTTCTCACGTAACGGTTGTACCGTTTAACGAACAACCCCATATCTTCGCTCTTGTCCTCTTCTTCTTTGTCGCTTGAGGAATAATCACTCTGCTCTTTTTCTTGAGACTTCGAGGAGGAAGTCTTGAGAGCTATCGATTTCTTTTCACTCACCTTCGTTTTGTCTTTCTTTTCCATCTTTTCGCGTTGGTCTAGGCTCAAGAGTACTTGTTCATGCTCTTGTAGTTTGCCGAACAATGTTGTCAAGTCTAATAAGGTAAGATCATGTGCTTCTTTGATGGCGGTCACTTTTGGCTTCCATTCCCTGTTAAGACATCTTAAGATCTTATTAGTAGCAACATCATTGGAAACAGGCCTACCTAATGAGTGTAAAGGATTGATGAGATGAGTAAATCTCTTTTGCATGTCAGCAATGGTTTCCCCTTGCTCCATGAAAAAGAGATCAAACTCTTGTGTTAATGTGTTGATTCTAGCCAACTTAACATCGTTCGTCCCCTCATGGGAAATTTGTAGTGAATCCCACATGGCCATAACAATAGGACAATGGGATACACGATAGTATTCATCTACACCTAATGAGGAGATTAAAATATTTTTGGCTTTCTAATCATAATTCTATTTTTTCTCATCGTCATCGGTCCATTGTGCTTCGGGCTTTGGCACAACTACATTATCCGCATTGGTCATAGTAATTTCTATTGGACCATTGAGGATAACGTTCCATATTTTTCTGTCTATGGAGTTTATGTGCACCCGCATACAGTCTTTCCAATAACTATAATTTTCACCGTTGAAAACGGGAGCTCTATTATACGCCCCTTTTGGTTCGTTAGCCATTTTCTATCAACGTTGTATTTGAAGCACCGAGTAACCGGAGCTCCTGATACCACTTGTTAGACTATGGCACGGATCTAGAAGGAGGGTTGAATAGATCCCAATTAAAATTTGAGTCGGCGCTACCAATTAAAAAATTGGTTTTGAAAATTTGTTTTAAGTGCGGAAGCGGCCGAGGAAAATATAGTCTAAAACGAACGGTTATTGGAAAACCGGATATGCGTAAGCCTTTGGATTAATGACAATATGGAAAAGAGAATCACAACACTAATCACACTTATCAATGATCTAATTCACTTGTTAGGATTCCTAATTCCAATGATTTAAAGAGCAAACCAAAACTAGATACACAAGTAAGATAATTTTGGTTTAGGCAATTTGTCAAACACTTGGTGTGCAAAACACTCCAAGTGATATTTATGTTGAGTAAGTGATTCCAACTAGCCTAGTACAATGTCTTATTGTACTTTGGATTCAAAAACAGAGTTTTAACCTCTTACTCAATTGATATCATAGTTTGACAATAGTGCTTATACAAAAATCACTTATTTTTAAGCTAAAACGTAAATGCTGAAAAATAGAGAAGACAAGTATTTGGTGAGGCAGTTCCCCCGTCGTCCTCGCTTCGGGGTACGTCTGCCCTCAATTCTAAAACTAGAATTGAGATAGATTTAATAGATATCATATGTTGAATGTAACAGTTTATACAAGGATTGAGCAGCAAATATACAACAGAAATCTCAAGACGTTGAATGTTGCTTTCACTCCTTGCCCCTTGATTCAAGATGAATCAAGTCCTCCGATCGTTGTTGATAGACCTCCGATTCCATCCACCTTATTGAATAACCCATTGTTGTTTAAACCTTCGGCTTCGGCTGATCTCAACTGCAACGAATCGAACCCGAGATCTTCCCTTCAATATCACTGAATTCGCTACTAGACTGTTGAAGAACACCTCTTCACAATCACCTTCGCTCAATTGACCCTTGATGAAGAATCTCGTCCAAAAACCCCCAAAAGTCAAACCAATCATGGAGGATAAAACCCTAACGGTTTTATTCAAGAAAGAACCTGTCACAAGCTTCAACCCGAACTAGATTACCCAATCTAAGCTTCGAACCTTATCACCTTTAATCTCTCACAATGCACTTCAAAAATGGCTGTGTGTAATTGATGTGTTGTGAGATGTTGAAGATGATGAATCTTGGACACCTATTTCACTCTTTCTTATTCTTGAACACATGAATCATTTTTTTATCAAATGTTCAAATGACATAAGTGGTTGAACTTGTATATATAGTACTAGACCAACCAAAGACATAACAGCTTTTCAAATAGTAGAGGGAATCACTTAAAAACTGTATTTTCACGCGAACGGTTGACCGCAGCAGGTCTGTGCGTCGACGCACAGCCTGCGTTTTTTTGGAAATCTGCAAAATGTATCAGTATGCGTCGACCATATAGTCGGCGTGCACTGACCCGTTGAAAATTATTTCCTTCATGCGCCGACCCTATGGTCGACTCATCCCTTCATGCGTTGACCAGTGGAAAATGCACTGATGCATGTGCCGACCCTATGGTCGACTCATGCCCTGCAAACCTGCAAAAATTGATCTTCTTGTGGTTTTTCATGCCTCTTGTCACGACCACATTTTATCTACACATATTATATTTATTATAACATTTTTAGACAAATATAAAAGGATATGGTAGGTGATACGTTGCATTTGTTTAGTAGATTTGGAGTTTATAATTGCCAATTCATCCATGGTTGTAATTCGTCATCATCGAAACCTATATCGAGTGATGTCTTGTAGACTCGTGTGATGTGTGGTGGTTTGCCTCCACAGAATTCCATGAAATCTAATGCAATATGATGCTTTATGGAGGCAATGCACACATACACAAAAAGTCCTAGGTTAGAGGTATATGAGTGGAGTCAATGTCTACCCATCCCAAAAGGTATGTACTAAAGGTTAGTTGTACTTGCAGAACAGGGTTAGTTGTACCTACAGAACAAGGGTTTAAATAGAATTCACTTTGGGGTCCATTTTGATCACATGATAAATTGATTTCACACCGATGGAAGGATCTAGAACCACTTTGAATTTTGATTAGTTTTCAAATTAATTCACATTCCCTCCAAATTCCCATTCCTAATCCCATTCCAATTTTCATAACCACACTCCAAACCACCATTCTACTCCTAACCTAGAGCATATTTAAGTAATTTGCTCGAAACCTCACACAATCAATCCTCATAATTCCATTTTTCACTTTCAGAATTCACTCGCATTCTCTCAATTTTTCTCTCAATGTTTTCACTCCAAAACTCCATTAAAGCTCTCTTTGCTTGAATTCTTTGATTCTCCATTGCAATCATTGAATTCTAGAGCTAAACCTTCATCCTTCATCCTTATCATCTCTATTTCTCCATTCAATTTTCGTGCTATTGTGGATCTGAACTTGGAAGTTGATCTAGAAGAGCTTATTTGAATCGGTTTTGCTTAATTTTGGTGGATCTTCATTTCTACAACAAGAAATTACTTGGATCTTGAAGAATCTCTGGATTTCTTGCTTGGATCTGCTTAATTGAAGTTGAATCAACATTTACCAAAGCGAATCTCCGCTTTGTAGGTTGGAAATTCTAGATCCGATTATGTTTTTGAGCTTATTTGCATAATCATCATGTTGATCTTCATTTTTAATTGATTTTGTTGATTTTGATTTTGATGTTTGAATGTGTTTACATGTTGTTGGATCACTGAATTCTGGTGTTAAATTCGTGCATAATTGATTATGTGATCATCTGGATTATTGGAGAAGTGATTAATTACTGAAAGTGCTTTTGAATTTCTATTTCTCTGCTTCTGGTACAGTGTTAATCGGTTAACCAGTTGCAATGCAAACTGGTTAATCGACTAACCAGTGCGAATTTTCAGATTTTTAAAGTTTTTTCAATGGTTAATTGGTTAACCATATGTGCTAACCGATTAACACTGAATCAGAGTGTCATATTTGTTGTTTTTCAAGCTTGTTTTGGTATCATTTCACTTTGAATCTTCATGGATCAATATGATGCATTTGAGTGAGATATTTTGGATATTGTGTTGCTGTTCGTAATTGTTTAATCATGATTTCTTCGACACGCGTGTTCAATTTCCACTTGAATGCATACTTTTGTAGTTGTTGTTCAAAGTAATTGTTTAATCATGAATTCTTTGCATTTTGCTTGAGTTTGAAGAATTGCTTGGTTGAGATGTGCTTGTGGTGGCTGCAGTGTAGAAGCAAGCTTCAAGGCCTTTATGTTTTGATGAAGACAAACTAGTACAAGCTTGGTACGCAAGATACTTATACTGTACACCCGTAGGGGTATATATTGAAGATTAAACCAGAAGCACCTTTCTTCTGAATTCTTCGCAAAAAGCAAGAGACGCAAGAAATCCAAAGAACATCAAGATCAAGGAAAGTACCATTGTGTATGACTTTATGGATAAAAGCTTCATCTACAAGCTACAATAGTAATGATGATTCAAAGGAACGGTATAACATTTTTACTTTAGAAAATTTATACAAGTCTTCTTAAAAAATCACTTTTCACTGCACAATTTTCCCAAAACTATCAAAACATTTTTAAAATACTCATTCTATTTAAAATTAAATATTTTAAGAAAAACCTTCAGTGTTAATCGACTAACACTTATGGTTAACTGATTAACACATTTCTAAATTATGTGTTTCTGGATTTTACAACAGTGTTAACCGATTAACCATATGGGTTAACCGATTAACACATATAAATTTCAAATATTTTGAACGCTGTAAAGGTGTTAACCGATTAACCCTTTTGGTTAACTGATTAACACTGTAACAACAAGCAAAAATGGCACATGTTCATGGAAAATTACATTGTTTAAAATTCTTCTTACTGGCTATTTTTGCTGTTACAAAATCACACTTGTTTGGAAAGGTTTTTCACTCATATAAATTGATTGCTATTTCAAAATAAAAAACAACCTTCTTGTAACAAAATTACCAAAAATTACTCACTTTCTCAAAATCTGAATTTTTATTCTAAGTGTTCAAAAACCAATTTTTGAAAGAAACCATTGATTAAATTTTCACACTCTCACTGCTATCTTTCACAAAGAACACTTGTGTATCTTATCTGAGTATAATTTGTTTTGAGAAGAAGATCAACCTTGCAGATTGATAAACAACTTTCCATCAAATATTTTCTCAAGAACATTTTTGTGTATTACCTTGTTGTCCAGGATTGTTGGAAACAAGTGAAGTGTATTGAAGAGGATTGTTCTTCAACACTTGGAATTACCTATAGGTTTAGATAGTAAGCAACACAGTTGTTTGATTAGGCTTTGCAATTATTCTGAACTATGGTGAAATTCTCTTTCGAGTCGAAAGGGGAGTGGAGTACCTTCGGAGTGTGAAGGGAACCACTATAAATCTTCCTGTGTCTCTTTTTCTTTCCTGCCTTTACTTTTCGTCATTAACTAATAACCGAAAAAGAACCAAGGAACCATACAAGATTGCAAGAGAGTTTTAAGATCCTAATTCACCCCCCCCCCCTCTTAGGCGCATTTACTACTTACAATTGGCATCAGAGCAGGTTATAGGTAACCTGTTCCTATCCGATCTAGATGGCTTCCGCAAATAACAATCTTGTATTTAAAGACGGTGCCAGTAGCAACAAGCCTCCTCTATTTTGTGGTGAATATTTTAACTTCTGGAAAATCCGCATGAAGGCACATCTAGAAGCACAAGGAAGTGAAATATGGGAGGCTGTCAAAAATGGCCCATTTCTTCCTACAACGGTGGTCAATGGAGTTGGCTCATCAAAACCGCAAGGATCATGGGATGATGATGATAAGAAGAAATTTCTCTACGACAAAAAGGCAAAAAATAATTTACAAAGTGCGCTTGGAATGGATGAATTCTTCCGCATCTCAACATATTCAACGGCCAAGAAAATTTGGGACACTCTTGTTGAAACTCATGAAGGAACCGCCGAAGTTAAATGATCCAGATTAAATACTTTGAGTCAAGAGTACGAATTATTCATAATGAAACCAGGAGAATCCATCTTAGACTTTCAGAAAAGATTCGTGCATTTGACCAACCACTTGAATGCACTTGGTAAGACTCTAACCAATGATGAACTTAATCTTAAAGTGCTTAGGTCCTTATCAAGAGAATGGCAACCGAAAGTGACGGCGATTTCTGAGAAGAAAAGTCTATCAACAATGACGTCCGCTAACTACGGAAAACTCCAAGAATATGAAATGGAACTCGGAAGATTGGAGAAACATGAAGTTCAAGAAAAGAAATCCAAGAGCATTGCCTTAAAAGCTGAATCCAAAGAAGTGGAGAAAGAAGACAACTCCGATGAAGATGAAAACTTTACTCTCCTTGTAAAAAGACTTGGAAAATATTTTGGTGAAAAAATAATATTAAAAACTCAAGTTATAAAAGAAGAAATAAGTTCTCAAAGAATAAGGAAAAAGAAACATCAACATCAAATAGAGATATTACATTCTATGAATGTGGAAAGAAAGGCCACATCAAACCAGAATGTCCTAAACTTACAAAGAATCATGATCACAAAGGAAAGAAGGATTTCAAGAAGAAAGCCTACATTGCTTGGGACGACAATGAAATAAGTTCTTCATCGAACTCCGATAGTGATCAAAGCACAAATCTCGCATTAATGGCATCACATCATTCCGATGATGAAGACAACAAGGTTAGTAGTGATTTCTCTCTTTTTGATGATGATGCTCAAGAAGTAATTGATGAACTTTTAAGTGAGTGCAAAATTATATATAAAACCATTTCATCTCAAAAGAAACAAATATCATCTTTGGAGAAAGATATTGAGAAAATGAAAAATGATTTTAAAGATGAAAAGGAAAAATTAATTAAGAATTTTGCATGCACTAAATGTGAGTCACTCTCTTTTCAAATAGTCCAATTAAAAAGGGTCCTAGAAAGATATGAAAAAGGACAAATTGGATTGGAAAGTGTTCTTAAGAATTAAAGATTTTCAAATGATAAAAGTGGTCTTGGTTATTCAAAATTTTCTAAACCAATTTCTAACAACACCATATTTGTCAAAGCTAAAGAACAAGTTCCTATTGAAAAGGGTGACAATCATAAAAAGGTTCATCAATATGTCAAGAAGAAAAGAAACAATAAGAAGAAATCCTATCCTCCTAGATATAAAACAATTTTGAGCCTACATGTTTCTATTGTGGTATAAAAGGACATACTCCAAATGCTTGTTATGTTAGAAATTTTAGTGTTGCTCAAGGCCATTATGCATGGTTAAAGAAAGGAACTAACTTTGAAGGACCCAAGGCAATTTGGGTACCTAATAAAACTTAATTCTGTTTTGTAGGTATGCTTGAAGACTTCTTCAAATGAATGGTATCTTGATAGTGGATGTTCGAGGCACATGACAGGTGACCTAAGCAAATTTTCACATCTAACGCTTAAGGCCAAAGGATTCATTACTTATGGTGACAACAACAAAGGAAGAATCCTTGGCGTAGGTATCGTTGGTTCACCGCCTTCAACAACCATAAAGGATGTCTTATATGTGGAAGGTCTAAAGCATAGTCTACTTAGCATTAGCCAATTGTGTAACCGAGGTTTCAAAGTCAACTTCACTAAAAATGGATGTTTGATCGAAAACAAAGTTACTCATAAAGTTATGCTAAAAGGTAAAAGAGTTAATAATATTTTCTTAATTTCCTTTGATAACATATCTTTGAATGTTAGGTGTCTCTTGGCAAACAACAATGAATCATGGTTATGGCATAAGAGGTTTGCTCACATTCATATGGAGCACTTGAATAAATTGATCAAACATGACTTGGTTATTGGATTGCCGAAGATCAAATTCATCAAAGATAGGTTATGCGACGCTTGTCAAAAAGGAAAACAAATCAAACCAACTTTCATATCAAAAAATGTGGTGTCTACAACAAGGCTACTATAACTGTTACATATGGATCTTTTTGGTCCATCAAGAACAAAAAGCTTTAGAGGTAATATTTTCGCTTTAGTAATTGTAGATGATTATTCTAGATTTTGTTAGACTTACTTTTTAATGCAGAAAAGTGATGCTTTTAAAGCATTTAAGAAGTTTGCAAAACAAATTCAAAATGAAAAGGTGCTAACAATTGTCTCCATAAGAAGCGATCACGGTGGAGAATTCCAAAACGTCGCATTTGACGAATTTTGTGAAGAACACGGAATTTCACACAATTTCTATTCACCAAGAACTCCACAGCAAAATGGTGTCGTGGAAAGAAAGAATCGGTCATTGGTGGAACTTGCAAGAACAATGTTAAGTGACTCAAATCTTCCTAAGTATTTTTGGGCGGATGCGGTGAGTACGGCATGTTTTGTAAGTAACCGGGTTAATATTAGACCAATTCTCAAGAAAACACCCTATGAAATTTTCAAAGGGAGAAAGCCAAACATTTCCTACTTTCACATTTTCGGATGTAAGTGTTTTGTCTTGAATAACGACAAAGACAACCTTGGTAAGTTTGACGAAAAATCAGATGAAGGTATATTTCTTGGTTATTCCCATTCTAGTAAAGCTTTTAGAATTTACAATAAAAGAACATTAACTATTGAAGAGTCTATGCATGTCAAATTTGATGAATCTAACCCCTCCAAGGAGGATATTGTGTTTTGTGATAATGATGACGAATTTGTAGAAACTCCCGAAAAGGATACTTCTGAAAATATCATTAAAGAACAAGATAGACCCGTTCAACAAGATTCTAATGTCAACGATCTACCAAAAGAATGGAGAACTCATAGAGATCATCCTATCGAAAAAGTGATCGGAGACATAAGTCAAGGTGTTGCTATAAGATTAAATCTCAAAGATGCATGCTTGAACATGGCGTTCGTATCTCAAATAGAACCGTCCAAAGTTGGTGAAGCTCTTGAAGATGATCAATGGATTATTGCTATGCAATAGGAATTAAACCAATTCGAGAGGAATCAAGTCTAGGAACTTGTTCCTAAACAAAAGGATAAACATATCATCGGAACAAGATGGGTGTTTAAGAACAAACTTGATGAAAATGGAATAATTGTTCGAAACAAAGAAAGATTGGTGGCTCAAGGGTACAATCAAGAGGAAGGAATTGACTTTGAGGAAACTTTAGCTCCGGTTGCAAGGTTAGAAGCCATTCGTCTATTACTTGCTTATGCATGTTCGATGAATTTTCAACTTTTTCAAATGGACGTCAAAAGCGCCTTCTTAAACGGATACATCAACGAAGAAGTCTATGTCAAACAACCCCCGAGTTTTGAAGACTTCAAGCATCCTTCACATGTATACAAATTGAAGAAAACTCTATATGGTTTAAAGCAAGCACCAAGGGCATGGTATGATCGTCTAAGTAGTTTCTTATGTGAAAAAGGATTTGAAAAGGGCAAGGTAGATAAGACTTTATTCATCAAAAAGATAAAGGATAATACCTTACTTGTTCAAGTATATGTGGACGACATCATCTTCGGTTCAACAAACAAGAAACTATGTGAAGAATTTGCTTCAATGATGCAAGGCGAGTTCGAAATGTCTATGATGGGAAAGATGAACTATTTCCTTGGATTACAAATAAAGCAATTAAAAGATGGAATATTTATCAACCAATCAAAGTATTGCAAAGAGCTGTTAAAAAGATTTTATATGGATGAATGCAAAGCTATGACAACACCAATGGGATCCGGAACCTACGTCGATCAAGATGAATCAGGAAAATCAATTGATATTACAAAGTATCGAGGTATGATTGGTTCTTTATTATATTTGACGGAAAGCCATCCTGACATAATGTTTAGTGTTTGTTTATGTGCTCGCTTCCAAGCAAATCCAAAGGAGTCACATCTCACGGCAGTCAAAAGAATCATGAAATATCTCAAGGGAACTTCGAACGTCGGCTTATGGTATCCGAAAGGTAGTATATGTACTTTAATTGGTTATTCTGATGCAGATTATGCAGGCTGTAGAACTGATAAAACAAGCACAAGTGGAACCTGTCACATCCTTGGAAACGCATTAGTTTCGTGGTCGTGTAAGAAACAAGCTTGTGTTGCACTTAGTACGGCTGAAGCAGAATACATAGCGGCGGGAAGCTGTTGTGCACAAAACCTTTGACTGAAGCAGCAATTAAGCGACTACGGAATTGATCTTGGATGTATTTCTCTCTGATGCGAAAACACAAGTGCGATTAACATCACGAAAAATCTGGTCATGCACTCAAGAACCAAGCACATCGACATTCGGCATCATTTCCTCCGTGATCACATGGTTAAAGGAGATGTCGAAGTGACCTTTGTGGATACGCGTAACCAACTCGCCGACATATTCACAAAACCACTGGAAAAAGAACCATTCTTCAAGATTCGATGAGAACTCGTAATTCTCGATGAAGGTGACAATCTAAACTTTTCATAAGTTAATGTGTGTAGTTGCTATGTTTTCAAACTTGTTTTCCTACTGTTTTAAGCATTTTTTCTGAAATTTCGCATGTGTTAACCGATTAACCCCAAAGGTTAACCGATTAACACTGTTAGTTTTTCAATTCTGATTTAAAATTTTTAAATGCGTTAATCGATTAACCCCCACGGTTAACCGATTAACACTGTTTTTTTTTCAAAAATTCAGAAACGAAAATTGGTCAAAATGTTGGTAAATGGGCTTTAAATTATGTTTTTTGTTATGTATGCTTGTTTGGTATTATCTTTTATTGCTCGTCTTCCTTTTTATTAATGACAAAGGGGGAGAAGGATTGGTATCTAACATTTCCTTGTGCATAAATATTGTATCTCTCTTATGTCTAAGGGGGAGAAGGATTGTATCTCTCTTGTATTTAGGGGGAGCTCTCTAACTTAGGGGGAGAAATGAAGAGAACCAAGTATCAAAGCAGAATTTTCAAAGGATCGGTTGTCATCATCAAAAAGGGGGAGATTGTAGAAGAAAGCTTCAAGGCCTTTATGTTTTGATGAAGACAAACTAGTACAAGCTTGGTACGCAAGATACTTATACTGTATACCCGTAGCCAGAAGCACATTTCTTCTGAATTCTTTGTAAAAAGCAAGAGACACAAGCAATTCAAAGAACATCAAGATCAAGGAAAGTACCATCGCGTATGACTTTATGGATAAAAGCTTCGTCTACAAGCTACAAGTAGTGATGATGATTCAAAGGAACAGTATAACATTTTTACTTTAGAAAATTTATACAAGTGTTCTTAAAAAATAACTTTTCACTGCACAATTATACCAAAACTATCAAAACATTTTTAAAATACTCATTCTGTTTAAAATTAAGTATTTTCAGAAAAAAAACCTTCAGTGTTAATCGATTAACACTTATGGTTAACCGATTAACACATTTCTAAATTATGTGTTTTTGGATTTTACAACAGCGTTAACCTATTAACCATATGGGTTAACTAATTAACTCATATAAATTTCAAATATTTTGAATGTTGTAAAGGTGTTAACCGATTAACCCTTTTGGTTAACCGATTAACACTGTAACAACAAGCAAAAATGGCAGCTGTTCATGGAAAATTACATTGTTAAAAATTCTTCTTACTGGCTATTTTTGCTGTTACAAAATCACACCTGTTTGGAAAGGTTTTTCACTCATATAAATTGATTTCTATTTCAAAATAAAAAACAACCTTCTTGAAACAAAATTACCAAAATTACTCACTTTCTCAAAATCTAAATTTTCATTCTAAGTGTTCAAAAACCAATTTTTGAAAGAAGCCATTGATTATATTTTCACACTCTCACTGTTGTCTTTCATAAAGAAAACTTGTGTATCTTATCTGAGTATAATTTGTTTTGAGAAGAAGATCAACCTTGCAGATTGATAAACAACTTTCCATCAAATATTTTCTCAAGAACATTTTTGTGTATTACCTTGTTGTCCAGGATTATTGGAAACAAGTGAAGTGTATTGAAGATGATTATTCTTCAACACTTGGAATTACCTATAGGTTTAGATAGTAAGCATCACAGTTGTGTGATTAGGCTTTGCAATTATTCTGAACTATAGTGAAATTCTCTTTCGAGTCGAAAGGGGAGTGGAGTATCTTCGGAGTGTGAAGGGAACCACTATAAATCTTCCTGTGTCTCTTTTTCTTTCCTGCCTTTACTTTCTGTCATTAACTAATAACCGAAAAAGAACCAAGGAACCATAAAAGATTGCAAGAGATTTTTAAGATCCTAATTCACCCCCCCCCCTTAGGCGCAGTTACTACTTACATGCAGTCCCACACTTTTTCCTCCCACTTTTCTTTGATGATTGAAGGTGGAAATTCATGTTTGCATTTCATCCTTCATTTCTTTCTACTTGTGATTGAATTGCTTTGTGTTTTCTTGGTCCTTTTCCATGATCCCTTAGGATTCCTAGTCCTTCCCTTTAGGATGGGAGTAGGAGAGACATTAGGTGTTCAATCCAAGCATGCTAACAATAGGGTAGCTTTCTCATTTCAATCCCAACTTTAGGTCCACTTTGCATGACAACGTTAGGGCCAAGTTTCCCTTAGACCTTCCGTGCGTCTCTCTTCTCATCTCAAAACACATTCTAACTCATATAATAAATACAATGAACATTGTATGCTACAAGCCTTAAGCACATGGGAAATGATGAGTGAGGGGTCTCCCCTCGCTTGTCTAGAGTGTTTAGTATACGTCCCGTTTGGGAGCGATATGCGACGCATTCGTTCCAATGTCATAGTCTTTAGTGCAACGTGAATCACAAATCAAATTAATTCACTTCACTAAAAAACACAAACAAAACCTCAAACCTTTTTATCCTTCTGGGTTAATTGAAAACCATTTTCAGAAAGAGTGTGTTAAGCTTTGATTCTACCGCAAACAGGTATCGTCCCTAACTGCTGGAACGAAGGTTTAACCCTACTCGATTAAAACACTTAATAAACTTGTGGTTTCGTGTCAGCCTGAACTACATTTGCTCTGATTTCTCATACCATATGAGGATACGTAGGCATAAGACGACGATGTCTTGGCGATCAAACTTCCCCACCTTTACCCATAGTTTTGCGAACTACGTTGACTCTGACTTTCTCATTGCACGAAGGAATATGTAGGCATAGAGCTGCGATGCTCTATCGAGTCTCTTTTCTTTTCTTTTTTCCCTGTGAGCCTGTAGCTTAGACATATAAACACACCCTTTGATTAGACAACAAGCGTGGATCCCGTTGAGTACAACGGACGTGAGGGGTGCTAATACCTTCCCATTGTGTAACCGACTCCCGAACCCAAGATTTGGTTGCGATGACCTGGTCTTTTCCCTTTTTCGTAGATTTTCTTCGATCGTTTCCTTTCCCTCTCCTTGGGATAAATAACGAACGGTGGCGACTCTTCTGTTTTTCCGCCGAGTGTTTTCGCAGCATTACGACAGCTGGCGACTCTGCTGGGGACTGCGATGGTTCCCTATGCGAGTCAATCCTAGCGCTTGTTTGTTGTGTGTCTTTGGGTGTTTACTTTTGTGCAGTTATGTTTGATTTATGTACATTATCTGTGGTATATTATTGCATTAGCATTTTATTATCATATCATGCTGCTGCTGTGATGTGGGGTGGGTTGTTCCAGTGAGAGATAAGCCCAATACCCAGGCTTAAGTATACACACAGGATTAATGTGGAGAGTAGCGGGAGCCTGTGGGGAGTTTGGCCATGCAATAGCTCATGCAAAATTCATGTCCATACGAGGTTTTTCTTTGGAGATATTCTATCCTGCGCGTCTGGTGTAGTTGAGGGAGTATCGACTTAGAAAGACTAACGACTCTCGAGACCGTTCATTGGGAAGTCAGCTAAGTGAGGCCGCTTCATTTGACTATAATGCCAAACCAGAAATGGTGAATGTATCATTGTTTCTCGAAAGTTTGTGACGCTGATGACCTGCATAGGATGCCGTACCTTTCAAGAGTAGAACCCACATGTGAGAGGGGATGGGTTTTGCAGGAAAATTGACCTTCAACCAACCCTGTTTTCTTGTTAGTGTGGATTTTTTGATCCTGAGTACTCCGGTTTTCTATTATCTCAGTGTTCTGATTAGCGCGGAGATATGGTTGTATTCAGTCAATGGTACAACAACAAGTTTGAGCATTGGATACCTTGATCCCATGTTTGCATCGGCATAATCATCCTGCATTTAACATTACATGTTTGTGTGTGTTACAGGATCTCGTCTCTCCCTTGATTCTGGTACTGGTCTTCTGTAGAGATGGAAACTGGCAGAAAGAGGATTGTGGTATACAAGTTTCCTGCACCTGAGTTGGGACCTTTATTTGGTCTAATTTCCCTGGCTGATCCTGGCGTCCTGGCAACCTTCAGGGAAAATTATGGGAGAATTCTGAATCTTGTCCGTAAGATCACGAGTTATGAGCATGGAGCTATCCATACCCTATTACAGTTTTATGATCCACCACTGTGATGTTTCACGTTCCCGAACTATGTGGTGGTTCCGACTTTGGAGGAGTTCGCTTTCATCTTAGGTGTTCCGGTTCAAGATAAGGTGCCTTTCTTCAGTTCCGAAGAAGAACCCGATCTCGAGAAGTTATTTGCCGCTCTTTATTTGAGCGCTTCTGAGTTGGTAGACCATGTTGTCAGCAGAAACAAAGTTTCTGGCTTTACTTTATCTTTCTTGGTGGATAAAGCCCGAAAGTATGCTGAAGAGGGTTGTTGGGTGGATTTCAGTGCCATTTTGGCTTTGTGCGTCTATGGCATTGTATTGTTCCCTAATGTACCAGATTTTGTGGATTTTGATGCTTTTCATATCTCCGCTTCCAAGAATCCCGTACCTACTCTTTTGGGGGATTTGCATCATTCAATACATTACAAGAATGAGAAAAGAAGAGGGAAAATGGTTTCTTGTTGTGCACCACTTTTGCACAAGTGGTTTGTTGATCAACTTCCTCACTCTAGAGCTTTTGTGGATTTAGCGAACTCGTCTGAATGGTCAAAGAGGCTTATGGGTTTAACAGAAAAGGATATTTCCTGGTTCAACCGAGACCTGCTTGGTTGCGAGCTCATCTTTAGCTGGGTGGCTTTCCTAATGTGCCTTTGATGGGGAGGAAAGGCGGCATCAACTATAATCCTTCTCTTGCTGTGAGATAGTTTGGTTATGCTTTGAGAGGATCTCCGAAACAAGAAGAAGTGCAGGAATCTCTGTACTTCACCGGTGTAGCGGATCCTTGTATTTTGGCTAAATTCGTGGATGCATGGGGTAAAATTCACAAGAAGAGAAAGCTTTCTTTGGGCAAAGGCAATTGTAGAGCCTATGAACCTTACTTGAAGTGGATTCAGAGGAGAGTTGAAAAGGTTCTATTGTCGTTTCCTGTCGAAGAACCATTGTATCCCTTAGCCATTTAGCAGCCTACTACGGTCGACATCCTGCGGTATAACGAGCTTTGGGTAGAGAAGGAAAAGCTACGCAAAGAGAATGAAGAGTTGAAACAAAAGATCGGTTAGCTAAAGCATGATAAAGGTGAAGCTGTTTATTTGGCCAAGACAAAGTCAGAGTCATTGATCAAGTTGGAGAAAGAACTTGCTAATCAGGTACAAGTACGAGAGCAGGTCGGTCATGATTTAAAAAACACCTGCAGAATTCTAAAGCACAAGAAGGAGGATTTAGATAGAGCATATCTGAAGATATCCAAGTTCGATGAGTAGTGGAATGCTACTTTGACCGCCAACAAGAGTAGAGAGGATCAGCTTCGTACTCAGGGCGATAAGTTGAAGGTGCAACTCAAAACTAAGGATAAAGAGGTATTGGTAGAATCGTTCCGCAGATGCATGATTGAGAAGAAATACTAGGAGACGTTATCAGCACTTGAAGAGCTCAAGATACACGCAGAGGTGAAGAAACCCAGGCTTGAAGATGTCTTCGGCGAAGATGCTTGGGAGGATCATTGTTGTTATCTTTGGGATGTGATACGCAAAAGGGATATCCTCATCAGAGAGTTGGTTGATAGACCAAATCATCTAGACACAAAGGAGATTCTTAGGGAGGCCTAGGCCTGGGGCAAAGAGCATGACTACTAGGGGGGTTTATCTTTTGTAGTTTCTTTGTTGTTTTGTATCTTGATCATCACCAGATATGTTGGATGAGATCAATACCTCTTTGTATGCAGATATTTCTCATTTGGTTGTATTGGCTCAGCTTTATCTGATATATGAGAAGATTATCATGGTGTTCTTATCCATCTATGTTGTTCTTGTTTATTGAAACTAGAATCAAGGGGGAGACCTCCCTGTAAATACATAGACATGTCTGCATTTTGCATCTTGCATTTTCATTTGCATCGTAGGTGTTCTTGATGGCCTTCTGTTCCTAACTCTGCTTGGTTTTCTTCAGTAACAAGATTGAGGAGTTCAGTTTCCATAGATATTCAACTCAAGGGAATCAGCGAAGAGTAATGGATCAGGTTCAAGCTGAATTGTAGGAAGCCAGGGCTCGCATGGCCCAATTCATGGAGATGATGCAGAATGTTGCCAGTGGGCAGAAACAATTAAGAACTATGGTCCAGCCGCTGATAGCATGGGTTGACGAAGAGGGAGTTTTGCACAGAGGAGCTGGTGTTATTCCTCCACTAGAGGTGCTGCTAATGAGAATGGTTATGTTATTGGTGGAAGTGTGTGCGTTGTGCACAAGGCTGCTGGTCCCCAGTGGGAAGATCACCAGGACGATGTCTTTTCCATGAGAGATATGGAGGGTGGTTTACCGACTGAAGCTGATAAGAGGTTTAAATTGATCGAGGAAAAGATGAAGTCTTTTGAGAATCATAACTCTTTGGGTCTTGATATGTCAGATCTTGGTCTAGTTCCTGGGGTCAGGATTCCTCCCATGTTCAAGGTACCAGATTTCAACAAATATAAAGGGACAACCTGTCCAAGGGTGCACATTCGGGCATATTTCAGAAAAATGTTCGCTTACCCCGATGATGAAAAGCTGCTAATGCATTTTTTCCAAGACAGTCTGGCAAGGGCGTCTTTTGAATGGTATATGGGACTTGAGAGAAATCATATCCACAGCTGGAGAGAATTGGCCGAGGCTTTTGTGTGTCATTATCAGTATAATAGTGATCTGGCACCGAATAGGGTACAATTGCAGAGTTTGTCGCAGAAAAATACTGAGAGCTTCAAGGAATACGTCCAGAGATGGTGGGATCTAGCTACAAAAGTGCAACCCCCTATGGTAGAAAGGGAGCTGATCGACATGTTCATGGCGCCGCTGCCTGGTGTGTATTTTGAGAAGTTGATATGATGCATGTTTGCAGGGTTTTCTGATCTGGTAATGGCTGGTGAAAGAGTCGAAAGTGGGATTAAGTCTGAAAAGATTCCAAATGGTGGTGGATCCTCTTCAGGAGGAACAAAGAAACCATATTCAGCAAACCCCAAGAGAAGGGAAGGGGATGCAAATGCTATTTCTCACAAGGGTAAAGGTAGAACTCAGTCCCGTTATAATCAAAAGGTTGCTACGGTAGATATCCAGGTTGCGACTCAGCAACGAGTTAATACTTCGCGACCTTATGCTGCTAGACGCAGAATGGCTGATAGACAGTTTGAGACTCCTCTGATGCTGTATTCTCATTTGTTACAACATCTGTTGCAGTTGCAACTAGTACAGAAGAGGACTTTGGCTCCTCTCACGGGTACACCACCTCCTGGTTACGATGCGAATGCCCATTGTGATTTTCATTCAGGGGCTCCAAGCCATAATATTGACCACTACAAGGCCTTCAAGCACAAAGTTCAAGATTTGCTTGATTCTAAAGTTATCAACTTTACCAACGGTGGGCCTAATGTGAATCAAAACCCGATGCCAAATCATGGGGTGGCAGGGGCTAATGCTATTATTGAGGGAGAAAAATTAAATCTGATAACTGATGTTGGGGATTTGAAGACTCCGTTGGGCTTTGTGAAGGCTAGGTTGTTTGAAAAAGGGGTATTTCCTGGTTGTTCTACTGACTGCTCAGAATGTGAGGTGTAGCCTGGGGGTTGTGATCTTTTGAGGAAGGGTATTCAGAGAATGATTGATGAAGGCCATTTACAATTTGACAAGGTTGTAAAACATGATGTTAAGGATAAGTGAGTAATGATGGAAGCGAAGTTGCTACGATCTCTATTCTGTACTGGACAATCAATATTTCAGCGCCTGTTAGGCCAACTCCGGTTGTCATTACTGTACCTGGACCTGTGCCATAAGAGAGCACTAAAGCCATCCCATGGAACTATGGGGGAGAGGTGTTTTGTAATAGGCAGAGACAGTAATGGGCAGCGCCTACAGGTGGGAGTTCGTCAGTTGAGAATATAGTTGGTGTTGGAGGTATTACCAGAAGTGGTAGGATCTTTTCCCCACCGAAGGTTAATACTGATAGGAATGAAAAAGGTAAGGGTAAGGCCGTGATTGAGGAGAATATCCAGCAACAGGTTGGTACTAATGTTTTTTCGAAAGACGCGGAGGAATTTATGAGACTCATCCGGAAAAGTGACTACAAGATTGTGGATCACTTAAATCAGACTTCTTTGAAGATTTCCATCTTGTCATTATTGTTGTGTTCGGAGGCACACCGCAACATTTTATTGAGAATTTTGAATGCAACATATGTACCCCAGGAGATTTCTGTCAATCATCTAGAGGGGGTAGTAGCTCATGTAAACGCCGGTAATGGTCTTGGTTTTACTGATCTGGATTTGACTCCTGTCCGGAGAAACTATAACCGTGCTTTGTACATATCTGTGGAGTGTAGAGGGTCTTTGATGTCACATGTCCTGGTCGATACAGGATCATCCCTCAATGTGCTTCCAAAGAAGTAGTTGATGAAATTAGATACTCAAGGTTTGATATGCACACCAAGTGATTTGGTTGTGAGGGCTTTCGATGGGTCTAAGAGATCGGTGTTTGGAGAGATTACGATGCCTATTCAGGTAGGGCCAGAGACCTTTGATGCAACTTTTTACATCATGGATATCCATCCAGCATATATTTGTTTGCTTGGCCGGCCTTGGATACATGCTGCGGGAGCAGTCGCCTCAACGTTGCATCAGAAGCTGAAATATATGATGGAAGGAAAAATTGTCATGGTATGCGGTGAAGAGGACATTATGGTCATCCATTTGTCGTCCTTCAAGTATGTGGAAGTGGATGGGGAGATCCACGAAACACTTTGCTAGGCGTTTGAAACAGTTCAGATTCAGGAGAAGTCTCCTGTAGAAGCCAAGAGCCCAGAGGTTTTGAAGTCATCATTCAAGGAAGCTCGTGCTATCATAGAATTCGGTGCATCTCAGAAGTGGGGCTAAGTTCTTAATGTTCCCGTCAACCAGGACAAGTTCAGCCTGGGATACAAACCTCCCAGTTCTCCTTAAAACATTCCGAGGTACAGGGGACCCGTTCGATTCACCAGCAGTGGTGTGATATATGACAGAGTTAATGTCGTTGGAGATGACGAAGGTGACAGCGATTGCGATATGGATGCCTAGATTCGTCCATGTACTCTTGGCCAAAAGTTGTGCAATTGGACTACGGAAGAAGTCATTCATATTACTACTGCAGAGTAATGTTCATTGTTTTGTTTATGTTTAGTCCTACGTTCTGCCCAAGACGTAGTGACCCAATTTGTGGGGCCCTCTTGTTATTTTCACTTTATCATAAATAAATGACATTTTTCACATACTGTGATCCCTATTTTTCTTGTTTTTCTTTTGCATTTATATTAAACAGAAAAATGACAATGTGTTTTTTTTGTTGCATCGCATAATAAACATAAACATCATCATGCAGGTCTTTTCTATCAGATGCCATCGATTCAAGTTCAGCTATGACTTTGAGAATCCCATTTATCAAGCTAAAGAAGAGACTGACAAAGACTGTGAACTACCCGAAGAGCTAGCCAGACTTCTCAAGCAAGAGGAAAGGGTCATTGTGCCTCATTAGGAGGATATTGAAGTTATCAATCTGGGTACCGAAGATGACAAGAAAGAGGTTAAAGTGGGGGCTGCATTGGAAGACAATATCAAGAGAAGATTGGTTGAAATGCTTCGTGAGTCTAAGGATATCTTCGCTTGGTCTTACCAAGACATGCCTGGGCTGGATACAGATATTGTGGTACACTGGTTACCTCTCAGAGAAGAATGTTCGCCAGTCAAGCTGAAGTTGAGACGGACAAGGCCTGACATGGCAGTCAAGATAAAAGAAGAGGTTCAGAAGTAGTTGAACGCTGGCTTTCTTGCTGTCACGAATTACCCTTCGTGGGTCGCTAATATTTTTCATGTACCTAAGAAAGATGGAAAGGTCAGGATATGTGTCGATTACAGAGATCTGAATAAAGCGAGCCCGAAAGACGATTTCCCGCTTCCCCATATTGATGTGTTGGTTGATAACACCGCTCAATATTCATTGTTTTCCTTCATGGATGGTTTCTCTGGGTATAACCAAATCAAGATGGCCCCAGAGGACATCGAGAAAACCACTTTCATCACACCATGGGGAACCTTTTGCTATAAGGTAATTCCTTTTGGACTGAAAAATGCAGGGGCAACCTATCAGCGGGCAATAGTGACTCTCTTTCATGATATGATTCATCGTGAGGTTGAAGTATATGTTGATGAAATGATTGCAAAGTCACATACGGAGGAAGGACATCTGGTCGATCTGCTGAAATTATTTGAAAGCTTAAGGAAGTTCAAACTAAGGCTGAATCCTAACAAGTGCACCTTTAGAGTGAGATTGAGAAATTTATCGGGTTTCATTGTCAGTGAGAAGGGTATTAAGGTAGATCCTGCCAAAATAAAAGCTATACAAGAAATGCCTGAGCCGTGAACAGAAAAAGAGGTTCGTGGTTTCCTGGGGAGATTGAAATACATCGCAAGGTTCATATCTCATCTTGCTAAGAAAATATCAAACGGTCAGGTGGAATGAAAAATTGCCAGAAGTCATTTGAAAGAATAAAAGAATATCTATAAGAACCTCCAATACTCATGCCTCTAGTTGCAGGGAGACCTCTGATCATGTATCTCACGGTTCTTGAGAATTCAATGGTATGTGTGCTCGGTCAACAAGACGAGTTAGGTAGAGAAGAGCATCCCATCTACTACCTGAGTATGAAATTCACTGATTGTGAGTCGAGATACTCAATGCTGGAAAAAACATGTTGTGCACTTGCTTAGGCTGCTAAGCGTTTGAGATAGTACATGTTAAACCACACAACCCTGTTGATTTCAAAGATGGATTCGATCAAGTACGTATTTGAAAAACAAGCACTCTCTGGAAGGATTGCCCGATGGCAAATGGTTTTAACGGAATATGATATTTAGTATGTTTCCCAGAAAGCCATTAAGGGAAGCATTCTGTCAGAATATCTTGCTGAACAGCTGATTGAGGATTATCAACCGATGAAGTTTGATTTTCCAGATGAAGACGTCATGTTTTTGAGGATGAAAGACTGTGATGAGCCTTTACCTGACGAGGGTCCTGAGATTGGATCTCAGTGGAAACTGGTTTTCGACAAAGCGGTCAATTCATATGGTAATGGAATCAGCGCAATCATTACTACTCCTCACGATTCCCACATACTGTTCACGGCCTGATTGACTTTCGCATGCACCAATAATGAAGTCGAGTATGAAGCTTGTATTATGGGTTTAGAAAAGGCCATTGATCTTAGGAACAAGAATCTAGATGTGTACGGCGATTCAGCACTAGTCGTCAATCAAATAAAAGGAGAGCGGGAAACTCGTCAGGCCAACCTAGTGCCTTACAAGGACTATGCAAGGAGACTGTTGCCTTTCTTTGATAGAATTGAGTTCCATTATGTGCCAAGAGCTGAGAATCAGATGGCGGACGCCTTGGCCACGCTATCCTCAATGTACAAAGTGAATTACTGGAATGAAGCTCCAACTATCACCATCATGCGTCTTGATAGACCCGCTTTTGTGTTTGTGATTGAGAAAGCATCAGATGGAAAGCCTTGGTATTTTGATATCAAGCATTTTCTAAAGACTCAAGAATACCCATCTGGGGCATCCAGCAAAGATAAGAAAACTTTGAGGAGGTTAGCTGGTAATTTTTATCTGAACAAAGATGATGTGTTCTACAGGAGAAACTTTGACATGGTCTTGTTGCGTTGTGTTGATGAACTGGAAGGACACCTGTTGATGGAGGAAGTCCACGAGGGTTCTTTAGGTACTCATGCTGGTGGACATGCAATGGATAGAAAATTGTTAAGAGCTGGGTATTATTGGATGACCATGGAATCCGATTGCTTCAAATACGCCAGAAAATGCCATAAATGCCAGATTTATGCTGATAAGGTGCATGTGCCACCGACTCCTCTGAATGTGTTAACGTCTCCGTAGCCTTTTTCTATGTGGGAAATAGATATGATTGGAAAGATTGAGCCAACTGCTTCTAATGGACATCGCTTCATTCTGGTTGCGATTGATTACTTTACGAAGTGGATAGAAGCAGCTTCCTTCACCAATGTCACGAAGCAGGTGGTAGCCCGATTCATAAAGAAGGACATTATTTGTCGTTATGGAATTCCGGAGAGAACCATTACTAATAATGGTTCGAATTTGAATAACAAAATGATGAAGGAACTGTGCCAGAGTTTTAGGATTAAGCATCACAACTCTTCTCCATATCGTCCAAAGATGAATGGCACTGTCGAGGCAACTAATAAGAATATCAAGAAGATTGTGCAGAAGATGGTTGTAACATATAAGGATTGGCACGAGATGTTGCCCTTCGCTCTTCACGGTTATCGTGCCCCTTTCTCACTAGTGTATGGTACGGAGGCTGTCTTACCATTAGAAGTTGAGATTCCTTCTTTAAGGGTACTGTTGGATGTGAAGCTTGACGAGGCTGAGTGGGTGCAGACCAGGTTGAATCAGCTGAGCTTGATTGACGAGAAGAGATTGGCTGCCATTGCTCATGGTCGGTTGTACCAGAGTAGGATGAAGAAAGCCTTTGATCAGAAAGTGCATCCTCGGTGCTTCCAAACGGGTAATTTGGTGTTGAAAAGGATCCTTTCTTCTCATACATATCACAGGGGAAAATGGACTCCTAACTACGAAGGTCCATACGTTGTAAGGAAAGTCTTCTTAGGAGGAACCTTACTTCTATCTACCATGGATGGTGAAGATTTTTCATCCCCTGCGAACGTAGACGCGGTTAAAAAATACTTTGCTTAAAAGAGACCCGCTGGATAGAAAAAGAAAAGTCCAGGAGAAAATGGGGCATCCCGGCGAACCAGAAAAAGAAAAAGGTTCGGGCAAAAATTAGGGATAAAAAGAAAAGAATAAACCCACGAAGTTGAAAACCTGTAAAGGCGACTTTGGCAAAAATGGGTATCCCGATGGATTGAAAACCCGGAAGGGCGATTCAGGCAAAAGTTAGGGATTTGAAAGCAAACGACTGCGGTTTACGTTCGATCTGTAAGCATGTGAGCGGTTATCCCGAAGGAAAGGAATCAGTTCAGTCAGTCTTTTCAGAAGCAGAAACATGGGGAACATCAAAGACATACAGGTCATAGTTGAATCAACACATGGTGGTTGTCTGTTTCCACATTGCCAACATTTGTATATATTCTTTTTCTTTTGCACAATTACCTCTTTTCAGAAATTTCATCTGAATTGTAATTTGCCTATTTACAGGCCTTTTACCAATAAAGTATTCACTTCAGTCAAAGATTTTTCCGTTCCTTACTTTTACTGTTATTATTTTGTTTGCAAAAACGTCCGTTATTTTGGTAAACGTTGCAGGTGAAAATATGAGGCTTTACAGAGCATAACGAAAGCAATGACTTTGCTTGGGCGACAGGTATCATGAATGGTAACTAAAGTATCCATTTTGGATGTAAGGCATGATTTTGTTTGTTGCAGGATGGTAGACTCTCCCCAGTGATGAGATCTTAACGGCAGTACATGATGATTCACTTTTCCTCTAGTGGGAGTTCAGAGTTTTGTTTCCCAGCGTAAGCGGGTTCGTGCACCCTAGCAAGTTTTCGAAGGGTTCCTTCAGGTGGAGTGCAGTCAGGCAATTTTTTTCAACAAAGATTTTGTTTCCCCATAGAATCTTGTTATCAAGTTAGATGTTGCCAGCGAAAGTGTGGTGTGTTTCATGTAGAATAAAGTTGCCTCCCTACAATAATCCCCAGTAGGGTGGATTTGTTCTCATCAGGCTCCCCGCAGAGTAAGGTGGAAGGATTTTCTCTCGACGGCAGGGAAGATTGAAATCCAATATTATTCTCCAGTAGAGGCCACGCCTTTGACACCCTTTCCCCAACGGAGTTGGCGTTCTGGTGTCTTGCCAGTAATATCGATATTCATGATTTTCTTCCTCGAGCAGAATTTAGTGCTGATTCCCTCGACAGGGAAAGTGTTCAAATAGAAGCATAACTCATTCCTCAATAGAGTGGGGTCCTCAGTAGAGGTCTCTGATATTCCTCATCAAGGAGGGTTGTTACCGGTGCGCCCCCACCAGGGGGAACTTTTTTCCAAGCAGAGAGGAGCTTTCAACGTAGTTCTTGATCCCCCACTGAGTGGGTTGTTTGGTGTTTTCCCAGCACGGTGAAATTTTTCAAGGAAGGCCAACCAAGGCATTTCTTCAGCCGAGTCTTTTGTTCCTCAGAAGAGTTTATTCTGTTGGGTCATCAGGGATGTTTCCCTCAGTGGAACTTGATTTCTTCCCTAGCGGAGTTGGTCGTTTCTCTCTAGCATTTATTTTGCTGGAGTGGTTCCTTTGCATTTTTGCATAGCATCCTCCTAAATTCGTAGCATTTCCATTTCGTATGGAGCATTACGCCATTTTCAAACATATGCATATGAAGCATAAGCCAGGTTTGGCGCTAGAGGTTGTTTAATTCAGGAGATTTGCGTGTTATCCCTGTTGGTGTGGATCTTTGGGTTGGTCATTTTATCGGATTCTTCCCAGCTAGTCATTTGGTTAAACGTCTTCTTTCTCCATCTAGTCGTTTGGTTAAACGCCTTTCTTTAGTTGAGTCGTTTGGTTAAACGGCGTCGTTCTCCCCAGGTGAGTCACTTGTAAGCGCTTTCTTCCTAGGTCGATCCTGTTGTTTAGATGTCGCTTTTTCCCAACATAGTCGTTTGGTGAACTGATGTTCCTCGGCAGAGTCGTTTGTTTAAACTTCTCCTTTCCTATTGGGGTTTTCTTTGTAAATGGTGAGTCGGTTGATTATGTTGCTTGCTTATTTCGGGTGCGTTATCCCAACTTTTGTTTGGTACTCCCCAGCGTAGTCCAAATTATGGTGCTTGTTATTCCAATTTTTGGTTGCTAATCCTCGTTTTCTTCAGCAAAGTCGGATATTCCAACTTTTGGTTGGTAACCTTTGTTGTGGTCAGTTCGCTCTCGTTTAGCGTTTCCGGCGATCCTAACTTTTGGTTAGTAGCCTTTTATTCCAACTTTTGGTTGGTAATCTTGGATGATCATACCAATTTTTGGTTGGTAGTCTTCTGTGGTGGAGTCAGCTTTGTTCTACGGCCCCAGCGATTCTAAATTTTGGTTAGTAGCTTTTGTTCCGACTTTTGTTCGATGATGATCTTTCTAGCAATCCTAACTTTTGGTTAGTAGCTTGTGTCACAACTTTTGGTTGGATGTTATCCCCTGCAGTCGTTATCCCAACTTTTGGTTGGTAGTCTGTCGCTTGTTAGACGTCATCCTAACTTTTGGTTGGTAATCCCCAGTTGGGTCCGAAGCTTTGTTGACGTTATTCCAACTTTTGGTTGGTAATTTTCCTTTCCGGGATTTTGTTATTCCAACTCTTGGTTGGTAATCCTTTGGTGGTGATATGTTTATCCCAACTTTTGGTTGTTAGTCCTCCTCTTTTCCCTGACGGAGTCGTCATTCCAACTTTTGGTTGGTAGCTTTGTCTGATTCCAACTTTTTGTTGGTAGCTTATGGTCGTGGTGTTTCATTGGGTGTTTTCAACTTTTGGTTGATAGTTTGGGTTCAACTTTGTTCGGTATTGCGGCGATCCCAAATTTTGGTTGGTGGCTTGTGTTCAATGCCTTTTGTTGCATACTGACTTTTGGTCAGTGTATTCCCCAGGGAAGTAGCTCCGTCATTTCACCTTCGGTCAGTGTTGTGGTGATTCCAACTCTTGGTTGGTAGTGTTTGGTTTTTTTGTACCCAGAGAGTAACCCTTATCCCATCTTTTGGATGGTATACTTTGATTATTATCGTTTGGTGGATGTTCATCCTGTGAAGAGTTGTCTGGTTAGTCTACTCTTTCCCCAGTGGGGTCATCTTCAGCTCATAAAGTTTTTGAGTTATTTCTAGCACAATTTGGTGGGTATTCTTTGACCTTTATACCAACTCTTGGTTGGTACTCATTTGCTGGTTATCCCCATCTCTTGGATGGTTTCATTTGATTGTTATTTGGTAGACCCTTTTCCCCGCAGAGTTGTCTGGATAGTCTACCCTTTTCCCAACAGAGCTTGTCTTTTCCTCAGGTCGTAAGTCTGTTGATGGTACGTCCTGCAGTTTCTTAATTCGAGTTTTGTCCCCAGGAGGTTACCTTTGGTTGGCATTCTCGTTTTATCCCAACTCTTGGTTGGTATCCTTGGTTCGTTATCCCAACCCTTGGTTGGTATCCTTTGGTTGTTATCCCAACTCTTGGTTGGTATCCTTTGGTTTTATTTCCCAGCTTTTGGTTGGTATCTTTGGTTTGTTATCCCAACTTTTGGTTGGTATCCTTAGTTTGTTTCCCAACTTTTGGTTGGTATCCTTGGTTGTTGTCCCAACTCTTGGTTGGTATCTTTTGGAGTTCTGTTCATATTGGAATGTTATCCTCAGCGTGTTGCATTCCAACTTTTGGTTGGTATTCGTTGTTTTGGCATCCTCGCAGGTTGCAAATTTCCGAGTTCTTTTGGTATTCAATCGTCTTCTACCTTGAATGTTTAAAATCTAATGCTTTTCATCCCTTCAGTTCCAAGTCGATTGAATAGGGGCAGCTGTAACACCCCAGAATTTGCCCTTCTGTTTTAACCTTAACTGGCTTTTGTTTCTCTGCATTTTGCATCTTTTGCATATCATAGCATTTGTTCTTGAGGCATGGGATCTAGGCATTTCCGTGGCTCAGGTTTTCTTTTACTGCAAGAGACTAGACAACGGGCATCAGAGGCTCCAACATTTATTTTGCTTGGCGATCGAGCGGTCAATTTTATTTTTATTTTGTAGGATAATTTGTAGCTCAGGAGACAACATTCCAGCTATCTAAGGAATTCTCACAATTTTGATATTCGAAAGCAAGTTTCAAAGGCTTAACAAAGCTCAGAATGGAAGAAAACGGACAATTTTGCACTTTTCCCTCCAAAAGGCTCCAAAATTCCAATTTTTAAGGTGTTAACCGATTAACCAGTATGGTTAACCGGTTAACCAAGGGAAAATCAGGTCAAAATTTGAATTTTTGAGGGTGTTAATCGATTAACCCAAATGGTTAATCGATTAACCCAAATGGTTAATCGATTAACCAAGGCAACTTTCTGCTCTGCACGTGAATTTTCAATAGAATACACTTTGGGGTCCATTTTGATCACATGAGAAATTGATTTCACACCAAAGGAAGGATCTAGAACCACTTTGAATTTTGATTAGTTTTCAAATTAATTCACATTCCCTCCAAATTCCCATTCCTAATCCCATTTCAATTTTCATAACCACACTCCAAACCACCATTCTACTCCTAACCTAGAGCATAGTTAAGTAATTTTCTCCAAACCTCACACAATCAATCCTCATAATTCCATTTTTCACTTTCAAAATTCACTCTCATTCTCTCAATTTTTCTCTCAACTTTTTCAGTCTAAAACTCCATTAAAGCTCTCTTTGCTTGAATTCTTTGATTCCCCATTAGAATCATTGAATTCTAAAGCTAAACCTTCATCCTTCATCCTTATCATCTCCATTTCTCCATTCAATTTTTGTGCTAGTGTGGATCTGAACTTGGAAGTTGATCTAGAAGAGCTTATTTGAATAGGTTTTGCTTAATTTTGGTGGATCTTCATTTCTACAACAAGAAATTACTTGGATTTTGAAGAATCTCTGGGTTTCTTTCTTGGATCTACTAAATTGAAGTTGAATCAACATTCTAGATCCGATTCTGTTTTTGAGCTTATTTGCATAATCATCATGTGATCTTCATTTTTGATTGATTTTGTTGATTTTGATTTATGTGAATTGTGATCTTGATGTTTGAATGTGTTTACATGTTGTTGGATCACTGAATTTTGGTGTTAAATTCGTGCATAATTGATTATGTGATCATCTGGATTATTGGAGAAGGGATTAATTGCTGAAAGTGCTTTTGAATTTCTATTTTTCTGCTTCTGGTACAGTGTTAATCGGTTAACTAGTTGCAGTTCAAACTGGTTAATCGATTAACCAGTGTGAATTTTCATATTTTTTAAGTTTTTTCAATGGTTAATCGGTTAACCATATGTGTTAACCGATTAACACATAACCAGAATGTCATATTTGTTGTTTTTCAAGCTTGTTTCGGTATCATTTCACTTTGAATCTTCATGGATCAGTATGATGCATTTGAGTGAGATGTTTTGGATATTGTGTTGCTGTTCTTAATTGTTTATCATGATTTCTTCGACACGCGTGTTCGATTTCCACTTGAATGCATACTTTTGTAGTTGTTGTTCAAAGTGATGAGTGTTCATTCTTTGCATTTTACTTGAGTTTGAAGAATTGCTTGGTTGAGATGTGCTTGTGGTGGCTGCAGTCCCGCACTTTTTCCTCCCACTTTTCTTTGATGATTGAAGGTAGCATTTCATGTTTGCATTTCATCCTTCATTTCTTTCTACTTGTGATTGAATTGCTTTGTGTTTTCTTGGTCCTTTGCCATGATCCCTTAGGATTCATAGTCCTTCCGGTTAGGATGGGAGTAAGAGAGACATTAGTTGTTCAATCCAAGCATGCTAACATTAGGGTAACTTTCCATTTCAATCCCAACTTTAGGTCCACTTTGCATGACAACGTTAGGCTGAGTTTCCCTTAGACCTTCCGTGCGTCTCTCTTCTCATCTCAAAACACATTCTAACTTATCTAATAAATATGAAGAACGTTGTACGCTACAAGCCTTAAGCACATTGGAAATGATGATTGAGGGGTCTCCCCTCGCTTGTCTAGAGTGTTTAGTACATGTCCCGTTTGGGGGCGATATGCGACACATTCGTTCCTATGTCATAGTCTTTAGTGCAACGTGAATCACAAATCAAATTAATTCACTTCACTAAAAAACACAAACAAAACCTCAAACCTTTTTATCCTTCGGGATTAATTGAAAACCATTTTCAGAAAGAGTGTGTTAAGCTTTGATTCTACCGTAAACAAGCATCGTCCCTAACTGCTGGAATGAAGGTTTAACCCTACTCGGTTAAAACGCTTACTCAACCTGTAGTTTCGTGTCATCCCGAACTATGTTTGCTCTGATTTCTCATACCAGATAAGGATACCTAGGCACAAGATGGTGATGTCTTGGCGAGCAATGTTCCCCACCTTCACCCGTAGTTTTCCGAACTACGTTGACTCTGACTTTCCCATTGCACAAAGGAATATGTAGGCATAGAGCGGCGATGCTCTATCGAGTCTCTTTTCTTTTCTTTGGTCCCTGTGAGCCTGTAGCTTAGATAGATAAACACACCCTTTGATTAGACAACAAGCATGGATCCCGTTGAATACAACGGACGTGAGGGGTGCTAATACCTTCCCCTTGTGATGGGCTGGTCTTTTCCCTTTTTCGTAGGTTTTTTTCAATCGTTTCCTTTCCCTCTCCTTGGGATAAATAACGAATGGTGGCAGCTCTTCTGTTTTTCCGCCGGGTGTTTTTGCAGCTTTGCGACACCTATAATAATTGCACTCAAGTCCGGGTGTAGGACTTATATCACAACAAGGATACCCCCAGTAAGGTACAACAGATATATATACTAAAGCAAGATATCAAGCATGTAAAAAAGTTAGGGATAACCCTCAAAAGATAAGATAGAGGTCCCCAGCAAAGTCACCATTTTTTGTTGCGGTGAGAATAGGATATCAAATTATTAGTTAATTTGAATCGCAAATCTTAGATTCACAACCAGTCTTTAATTTATCCGAAGGAAAGGTTAAAGAAAGGAAAAACCCATTTTGCATCGTAAACACAATGCGAGGAAAGATCTAGGTTCGGGGGTTGGTTAAGCTTAGGGAAGGTATTAGCACCCTAAACTTCTGTAGTACTCTACAGGAACCTCTTGTTTTAACGTTGCTATTTTGCTATAATTATCTGGTTAAGGGTATATGCTAAGGGTTAGAAGGTGAAAAGAAAGACCTAAGGGTCAATCCTAAGTTTACTCACCAAGACTAGCATCTTGTGCCTACGTATCTGAGGTATGGGATGGAATCAGAGTAATCGTAGTTCCCCTTGAAAGGGAGGAAGAGAAATTTTTTGACTATGGTCAAGGTTTCAATGGGGAATAAGCATTCTTAAGGAAGCACTTACATGGAGTGCGGCTACTCCTATTTTTACGTTGTAATTGAATTGAATTGAAGAGGGTAAAATAGGTATTCCACGACGGGAAACCTAATACGGAGTGCGGCGACTCCTTATCCTAAAGCTAGGGTAAAGGGTAATTTGGTCCACGGAGGGACGCCTATGCAATTAGGGTTTGGAAAGTGAAGGGGTCAAAGGTAAGGACTATTGACGCGGAGGTCAAACGGCTAGACCTATTCCTTCGGAAGGGAAATTTAACGGAGAAATAAACTGCGCAAGATAATTAATTTAATGGCGATGTCGGAATAATAATACAAGTGGATAATAATGGGATGGGAAATAATGGGATGGGAAATAATGGCATTGTTAAATAATTTACAACCATAAAAATAAATACGAAAATAAGAGGTTAGTAAACATGGACGAATAAGAAGTAAGGTTAGGAACGACATAAAAAACAGATAAAAATAAATGGAAAGGTTAGGGACTACATTAGAAATTAGGAATTAAAGGCAAAAGCATTAGAAATAGAAAGTTAAGAAAGACTAGAGCTTTTAAGATAAAAGTTTTAGAATTTTTTTTTTTACAAAAAGATTTTCATTAGAACTTTAGATTAGAAAAGGCTAATTGTTAATTTTAAAATAATTAATTTTACTAATTAGATGTTACATTTCTTTGTTTTTAAAAATATTAGATTTAATAAAAAAAAAGTTTTTATTAAAGAAGTGGTTAGATTTATTTTAAAGGTTTATTTTAATTTTGAAAAAAAATAGATTTGTTATTAAAAAAAGTGTTACTTCAAAATTTTAAAAAATGGGTAAGTTTTAAATTGAAAAGAAAAGTTTAAGTTTTAAATTTATAACAAGTTAAGATTTTTTTATTAAAGAGAAAACTTATTGGTTTAACTTGGTTTAACTGTGAGTAATTACATTTTAAAAGGTAATACAAATGAATATTAAATGACATATAAAATAAAATAAACATAAAACCAAAAATAATAAATCAAAATGGGTCGATCTGGGTGATGAACCCAAGACCCAACCCGGTCCACTTAAACAAAAGAAGCTGGCACTATTAGGGTTTTTTGAGAATCCATTTTGAGGTAGCCGCAGCGGACGAGTCCCAGGGGGATTTGCTGTTCCGCCCGTTTTTTCATCTTTTCTTGCAACTTCTTCTTCTTCTTATTCATCATATTCTTCTCCTATCTCCTGAAAAAAAATACATAGAAAACCATATGAGTTAGTTGATTGGATCCTCACGGATGATTTGCTTCGCATTTGGATTTTTGACGGTGATTGTCTTGCTTCGATGGTTTTTTCGCGGTTGTGATAACGGTTGCACAGTTGGGTTTGATCCTTGAACGGTGATGATGATGAGATTTCTCTCGTCTGAGTTTGCAGTGGTTTTCGTCGGAGTTTGACGTTTTTGGATCCTTGGTCGCGGATGCTGTTGGCTGTGGTTTATGGCCGCAATTTGATGATGGTGCTTCTGGGCTTGGGTTATTCGAATCCTTCTCTTTTCACTAATGCTCACTGATGGTTTTTTTTCTGTTCTTCACATGCATTCTTATATTGATGAATTTCGGGGGCCTGGGTTACATGTTGTTAAGATTCCTCGCAATTTATTTGTTGCTGCTTTCCAGGATTTATTGTTTTGTTGTTATGCTTTGCGATTTTCGAGGATGATTTGTTTGATTCGTTTTTGTTGCGGAAGCTTTGTGAAAGTTTTTTCTTTGACTGGATTTGCATTTGACTTGATCTTGCTTGGAGTAGATCTTGCGAAAATGGTTGTTGCTCTTGTTGTATATCCATGGATTTGCAGTTGTTGCTGAACTTGGATAATCCATTTTTCACTTTGGATTTGGATATCCATTTTAATGGATTTGTTGGATTTCCTTATGTCTTGTTTGGCTTTGACCACAAAAAATCAATTTTCCAAATAAGCACTTTTTTAGAAAAGCACTTTTCCAAAAATCACTTTTTCTCTCTCTTCGAATCAAACTCGAACAGATATTGCCAGGTCCGTGCTGGGGTCGGAAATTAAAAAGTCGGGGGATGCGTGTTAGAACACAGATTGGTGTTTAATATTATCTCTATGTTTTGATGATAACTCTAATGAAATTTTGTATTAAGAAAATATATACTCTAATTTTGTTCAAGTGCTTTTGTTTTAGATATTAAAATAAATATTCTTATGGAAGCAAAAATGCATCTGAACAACACTCTACGCAAAGCTCTGAAACATCAGAAGCAAGTGATCAGAAGACTCTGAGCGCTGCCAGAAGAGACTCTGAAGCGTAGTTGAAGACTTTGTATGAAGAGTTTCAAGCATTATTTCAAGAAGACTCTGAAGTACTTTACGCTGCAAGTACAGAGGCTTTGTTATTCAAACTCTGCTCTGATTGATATTCACGCTGAAGCACTTTGGCTGCAAGACTCTGATAACCTCAAGACTCTGATGTTGATAGCTTTGAGACAGAAGCTTTGTTGAAGAAAATATTATTCAAAGATATATCCGTTGGCATATTCCAAATGACTATTTCCTTATTCATGTATGGCACAGGAAATCAGACAAAAGGGATTTGTCTAAACATTCCTCTTCTGGGAAAGCTAGAGTAAATAGAAGGCAAAAGGCTACAACTACTCAGCAGTGCACGGTCTTCAAGCATTGGACTTTCAACCTATAAAAGGATGTCTTCAACAACATTTTAATGTTGACGATTTATTTGATTCATCAATTGAAAACTACTCTTAAGCTCTCATACAAATTTATTTCATAAGCTGAATAGTTTTTATTCGTTCTTAAAATAAGTGTAAAAATCACAGTTTGTGATATAGCTTTTTAGAAGCAACTTAAACACTTGTTAGTTTACATTAATTTGTAAAAGGTTCCTTAAGAAGACCAAGTTGTGGTTAGAATTTCTTGAGAAGACTAAGACAGTTGTTCTTAGTGGTTGACACTATAATCTGTTTGAATATAGTGGATTAAGTCCTTATGGAGAAAGGCAAATCACCTTGTTAGGGTGGACTGGATTAGTTAAGTTCAACGAACCAGGATAAAAATCTTGTGTTGTTTTTATTGCCATATTTTTTTCTAAACCCTTATTCAACCCCCCCCCCCCCCCCCCTTCTAGGTGTTTTTCTCACCTTTAGTTGGCATCAGAGCTCCAGTTCTGTTAGTGCTCTGACTTCACCGTGAATAGAAAAGATCCAGTTGAGAAAAACTCCATATATCTTGTTCTTTATTCATCATGGTTGCTGAAGCTTGACTACTAGAAAGACAAACCTCCCATGTTTGATGGTGAGAAGTTTGACTACTAGAAAGACAAAATAGAAAGCTTCTTTCTGGGTTATGATGCTGATTTGTGGGATTTAGTAACTGATGGTTACACTCATCCTACCAATGATGAAGGGAAGAAGATTGACAGAAAATCTATGTCTGATCTTCAGAAGAAGGAGTTTAGAAACCACCACAAAGCAAGAACCATCTTATTGAATATAATATCTCATACATAGTATGAGAAAATAATAAACAGAGATACTGCATTTGATATGTTTGAATCTCTGAAGATGACTCATGAAGGGAACTCACAAGTTAAGGAGACCAAGGCTCTGGCGCTGATCCAGAAATATGAAGCCTTCAAAATGGAGGAGTCTGAATCTGTAGAAACTATGTTCTCTAGATTTCAGATCCTCACAGCTGGCTTGAAAGTTCTGGACAAGGGTTATTCCACTGCTGATCATGTCAAAAAGATCATCAGATGTTTGCTAACCAGATGGAGATCAATGGTCACAGCTTTGAAGCTAGCAAAGGATCTGAACAAGATCACGCTGGAAGAACTGATCAGCTCTCTGAACTAGAGGAACACGAGCCTCAAAAGAAAGGTAAGTCTGTTGCTTTAAAGTCTAACAAATCTGTTAAAGCGTTGCAGGTTATAGAAGAAAGTTCTGAAGAATCTTCTTCTAAAGAAGAAGATGAATTGTCCCTGCTGTCCAGAAGGATCAACAAACTCTGGAAGCATAAACAGAGGAACTTTGAGAACTTCAAGAAACTAGATCAACGTAAAGAGTCTTCTAGACACAGAAGATCTGGAAAGAAAGAGGTTGTCTGCTATGAATGCAAGGAACCTGGGCACTATAAGAATGAATGCCCAAAAATTCAAATGGAGAAGCCAAAAAGGAAGTCTGATCATAAAAAGAAAGTTCTGATGGAAACTTGGGATGATTCAGATGCATCTGATTCGTCATCAGAATCAGAAGAAGAATATGCAAACATGGCACTCATGGCTGACGTAGAAGACCATGCAGAAACTTCTGGATCAGAATTAGAATCAGATTCTGAGGAGGTATTTTCTGAACTCACTAGAGAAAAACTTTCTGAAAGTTTATCAGAAATTCTAGAAAGATACAGCCAAATCAAACTCAAATACAAGAAGCTTCAAAGTTGTCTTGCATTTGAGAATGATCAGCTGAGGTTTGAGGTTGCTGAGCTTAGAGCAGAAAATCTTAAAATAAAAAATGATTTAGAAAATGCTCAGAAATTTGACTCATAACCTATATCATGCTCAAAAAATATTTTAGAAGAGTATGACTATAACTTTCAGAAGTTTCTGGCTAGAGGCCTAGATAGAAGCAAGATGGCTTCAATGATCTATGGTGTTAGAAAAAACAACAGGAAGGGTATTGGATATGAATCTTCTTCTGGGAAGGATTTAAATCTAAAACTTGTTGATAAAATGATCATAAAGTATTCTCCTCTATATACTCATTTCAAATTTGGTCATTTGGATGATATTAAACACACAAGTTCTGATATGAACAAACCTGTGTTTAAATCAAAACCTCAGAAGAACAAGGATGCTTATAAAGGAAAGAAATTCAAAAAGAATTTCAAACCTAATAACCCCAGAGGACCCAAGAAAATATGGGTACCTAAAGACAAAATTATTTTTGTTGCAGACATCCTTAGTAGCAAAATTGAAACACCAGTCCTAGTACCTGCACTCTGGCAGCTCGCGTCATATGACGGGAAGAAGGTCTATGTTCCAAAGCCTGGAGCTTAGATCTAGAGGTGACGTCAAGTTTGGAGGGAACCAGAAGGGCAAGATAATTAGCTCTGGAACCATAGGTAATGGTAACCTTCCTTCCATTTCTAATGTATTACTTGTTGAAGGATTAGCGCATAACTTATTATTCATAAGTCAATTAAGTGACAATGGTTATGACATAATCTTCAGTCAAAAATGTTGCAAGGCTGTCAGTCAAAAGGATGACTCTATCCTCTTTAATGGAAAAAGGAAGAACAACATTTATAAAATCAATCTTTCAGAAAATTGCATCCATCAAAGGCAAGAAGTATGGATTAGTCATTGTTGATGACTACAACAGATGGACATGGAGAAATTTCCTGAAACACAAGGATGAGTCTCATGTTGAATTCATTGACTTCTGCAAACAAGTCCAGAACGAGAAGGATTTTAAAATTGTTAAAGTCAGAAGTGGTCATGGTGGTGAATTTGAAAACAAATATTTTGAAAAATATTTTAAAGAAAATGGCATTGCACATGATTTCTCCTGCCCTAGAACTCCACAACAGAATGGAGTTGTAGAGAGGAAAACTAGAACATTCCAAGAAATGGCCAAAACCATGATCAACGAGACTAATCTGGCAAAACATTTTTGGGCAGAAGCAGTGAATACTGCTTGTTATATTCAGAACAGAGTGTCAGTTAGACCTCTTCTGGAGAAGACTCCTTATGAACTGTGGAGGAATAGAAAGCCCAACATTTCATATTTCCATCCTTTTGGATGTGTATGTTTTATGTTGAATACTAAAGAGAATCTGAACAAGTTTGATTCTAAAGCACATAAGTGTTTCATGCTTGGTTATTCTAAACGCTCTAAAGGCTACAAAGTATACAATACTGAGACACAGATTATGGAGGAATCAATACATGTTAGATTTGATGATAAGCTTGGCAATCAAAAGCCAAAGCATCTTGAAAATTCTGCAGATAGAGAAGTCATTCTCACAGACTCTGAAGACTCAGAGGCAGATAAAGCTCAACCAGAAGCAACGCCAGATGCAACTCCATTGGCTGCTCAGATGAACAATTTGAATATTTCTGAGGAACCAAATGTTAATGGATCATCATCCAGAATCAAATCTTCTCATCTAGAAGAAATGATTATTGGAAAGAAGGATGACCCTATCCGAATAAGGTCTTTCCTCAGATCATCTGGAACTTCACTTTTTAGGTTGGTGTCTATCATTGAACCAACTTCTGTTGATGAGGCTCTGAACGATAATGAGTGGATACTTGCTATGCAAGAAGAGCTAAATCAATTCACCAGAAATGAAGTTTGGGATCTGGTTCAAAGACCAAAAGGATTCAATATTATTGGAACCAAATGGGTCTTCAGAAACAAATTGAATGAGCAAGGAGAAGTTGTAAGAAATAAAGCAAGGCTAGTTGCTCAAGGATACAATCAGCAAGAAGGAATTGATTACACAGAGACTTATGCTCCTGTGGCCAGGTTAGAGTCTATACGCCTACTTATTTCTTTTGCTGCACAGAATAACATCACTCTATATCAGATGGATGTTAAGAGTGCGTTCTTAAATGGTATTATAGAAGAGGAAGTTTATGTTCATCAACCTCTTAGCTTTGAAAATGATAAATTTCCAGAACATGTTTTCAAACTTAAGAAATCACTATATGGTTTAAAACAAGCTCCTAGAGCTTGGTATGAGAGGCTGAGTAATTTTATTTTGGAATAGAATTTTATCAGAGGCAAAGTGGACACAACTCTCTTCTGTAAATCATTTAAGAAAGACTTGTTAATTTGTCAAATTTACGTAGATGATATTATATTTGGATCTACCAATATCACGCTGGGAAAGGAGTTTTCTCTATCTATGCAGGCTGAATTTGAGATGAGCATGATGGGAGAACTCATATTTTTTCTGGGCATCCAAGTCAATCAAACTCCAGAAGGCACCTACATACATCAGACTAAGTATGTGAAGGAGCTTCTGAAGAAGTTTAATATGACTGAAAGCAAGTTGGCTAAAACCCCAATGCATCCTACAAGCACTCTTGGTAAGGAAGAGGTAAGTAAGAAAGTAGATCAAAAGCTTTACAGAGGTATGATTGGATCTCTTATGTATTTGACTGCTTCTAGACCTGATATTCTATTCAGTGTTTGTCTGTGTGCCAGATTCCAATCAGATCCTAGAGAGTCTCACTTAACAGCTGTTAAGAGGATTATAAGGTATTTGAAAGGTACTACTAACGTGGGTTTGTGTTATAGAAGATCTGATGATTATAAATTAGTTGGATTCTGTGATGCTGACTATGCTGGAGACAGAGTTGAAAGAAAGAGTACATCTGGAAGCTGCCAGTTTCTTGGAAGTCATCTGATCTCTTGGTTCAGCAAGAAGCAACCCACAATTGTGCTTTCAACAACAGAAGCAGAATACATTGTTGCTGCTGGTTGTAGCACTCAGATGCTCTGGATGAAGAGTCAACTAGAAGACTATCAGATCCATGAGAGTAATATTTCAATCTTCTGTGATAATACTTCTGCTATATGCTTGTCTAAAAATCCTATTTTACACTCTAAGGCTAAGCATATAGAGATAAAACATCACTTCATCAGAGACTATGTTCAGAAGGGAATTATCAGTTTAAACTTTGTTGATACAGATCATCAATGGGCTGATATTTTTACAAAACCCCTTGCTGAAGATAGATTCAAATTTATTCTGAAAAATATAAGTATGGATTTCTGTCCAGAATAAAATGTTTATCAGAAGAAATTTTTCTCAGATGAAAATGTTTTAACTCTGAAGTATTACATCTATTTATTTATTGTTCATTATTTTATTTGTTGTGTGCAAATCTGAACTAACAAGCCTTAGAGGATCTAAACATTGGTTAACGTTTCATTTCTCAAAGAAGTTTCAGAAGCACATGCAAGCAAACACGTGTAACTCTGAATCTGAAAAGGTGGAGTGCACATTACTGAATTGACGTTTGAGGTACTATTTTTGAATATTGAGTTTCTCGTTTTCCCCCCAATTGTCAGAATCATTAATTGCTTGAAATGATTATATTCTTTTTATTAAATGCTAAGTGTAAGCGTGTTGAACGTGTGACTCTTGTGTGCCCTAATTTCTTCTATAAATACCACAACACTTCACTTTTCACACTTTTCACTCTCTCACACTCTTGTATGCATTTCTGCTTATTTCATTGTTTTCATCTCTCTCCCAAACCCAAAACCGTTCGTAACCCTAAAACTCTCTCAAGAACATCAATGGCTACTTCATCATCAACTTTTCCTCAGTTTCAATCTTCCATGGCTGCTGTCTCATATTCCAACATGGGTGTTGTTGCCTTCAAGGAACCTGTTAGAACTTTACTCACACCTGTTGACAAACTGGAAGTCTTGTGTGAATCCATTGTAAACTTTGAATCTATTGCTAAAAATGGGTATGATCTTCGTCCCATTGTTGATGCTCAATGCTGGACTAAGTTCTTTGATAGGTTGATGGGACCAGTTTATCCATGTCTGGTAAAGGAATTTTGGATCCATGCTTCTACATGCCCTAAGTTCATAGTTTCTTATGTTCTGGGTAAAGAAATCATCATAATTGAGGATCTTATAAGGAAGCTCATAGGTTATGAAGAAACTGATGGAGTTATTAATCTGCCAGTTGGGCGTGTAGATATGAATGATGTGTATAGGGAAGTTTGCTCATCTGGAGAAGCTTCTAACAAGGTGAAAGATCTGAAGCCAAACTACAAGATATGGGCCAAGATCTTTATGGGTTGCATTCACCACTGGAAGTCCTCAAACTCTCCTGAATATGTAAACACTAATCAGATGTACTTCATGTACTGTCTGAGTCAGAGCACAAAGGTGGGTCTGCCATATCTTCTTTTCAATCATCTGTGGACACACGTAAAGCAATCAAGGGAAGAAGTCAGAACCAAACATCAGAAGATGAGGAACTGGATTCCAATGGGAAGACTCATTTCAGACATTTTGACTGAGAATGGTCTGGTTGGACATCTGGTAGAAGCTGGAATGAAGGAAGAGTTAACTTCTGTAGTTGGAAAACCTTTGAATGGGAAAAGTCTTAAGAGGATGAAAGTTGTAGAAGAAGTCACTTCTGCACCAAAGCAAATAAATACTGAAGAGGTCAACAAGAGAAGGATACCAGTGGATGATTTTCCTATGTTCTTCGCTAATGAACCAAGGGAAATTATTCTGGAGTACATTGCAACGTGTCTGAAAGATGGAACTCCTCTACCAGCAAATCTGGTTCAGAAAGCAGGCGAACCTGCTCCAGATCTTTATGAGGCAAGACACAAGAAGAAGAGGAAGGTTTCTGAAGAAGGATCTTCAAAACCCAAAAGGAAGGCTATGATGAAGCTACTGTTGTCAAACCTAAAAGGTTCAAGAAGCAAAAGGTTAATCCTCCAGAGGGAAGTTTAGATTCTATCTTGCAAACTGTCAAAGAGGTACTAACATCTAATCAACCTCTCCATGAACCTTTACCTTCTCCTTCACCTTCTCCTCCTCGTGTTTCTAAACCTAAGAAACCTTCTGTAACAGCTCCTTCTGTAACCTAACCACAAGCAACTCCATCTGAAAAGCATAACTCTGCACCAGAACAAGCTTCTGATATTCCCCCTCTGATGAACAAACCTCTACACCACAACAAAACTCTGAAATTCCCCCACCAGAACCACAAACTTCTATACCACTACCAGAAGAACCTACTCCACAACAACCTGAATCACAACCAGAACAACCCATCCCATCTGATCCTCAACCAACTGTTCCTCAACTAGAATAACATCAACCTTCTGAATCATTCATTTCTGATTCTGAGGTTCTTGACGTTCAACCTTTGAAGATGCTGTTTGACGTCTCTTCAACATCCTGTCATTCTTCTGCCTCATCTGACTCTTCTAAATCTGATGTTCCCCCAGAAGTAAACTCACCACCCTCACTACGTGGCTAGGAACCAAGATCATCTGATTTTGTTTCGTTTGCTTCTTTCAAACCTTTACCCTCTGATAACCTTCCCTCTGGACTCAAGCTTAAACACTTCTATGCTAAACATCAAGATATTCATGAATCATCTGGCCAAATATCTTCTACTCCATATCCTTGTCCTCTGTTCATTATCCCAACCTTCACAATACCATCCCCAACAGAACAACCAAAAACATCATCTCTAGAAAACTTCCTAAGACCTAAACCTAGAATGGATGTTGATAAGCTTTTTGATGGCTTCAAGAAGGAAATGAATGTGTGGATCTCTTCTGTGAAGAAAGATTGTTTGTCTAGTGTGAATCCAGATGCGTCTGAAGCCCCTTGGAACAGATTCATCTCAAAATTCAACACTGTTGCTTCAAATCTTCGCACCATTTGCTCTGATGATGCAAAGGTGAAATTTGCTGAAGTTATCAGACATACTTTTCTGAACATGAGTAGACCTCAAGTTCTGGCTCTGGAAAATGCACCTGCTGCTAAACCTATGTCTGAAGATACTCCTCCAGAAGCAGCTGTTGCTGAAGAAACTGTTGTGCCTAATCAGTCAGCTCTGATGATTATGGAACAAGCTTCTACTTCTGTGATTCAAGAACCTGCATCTGCATCTACAATGGCCACTGATAGTGCTCCAACTACTGAATCTGCATCTGCACCTGCTTCTTCTTAGATCAAGACTGAAAGACCAGATCTAGAAGAAAAGTTTGCTCTGCTAGAAGCCAGCAACAAAGAGATCAGAACATCGATGGTCAAGCAAGAACAAACAATAGATGAGATTAAGACTTGGATGTCTAAACAAAAGGAATCTAATTCTCAGATTACAGACCTTCTGAAGTTGATAGCCTCTCGCCAATCCTAGTTTCTTTTTCTGTTATGTTTGTGCACATGTTTTGCTATGTTTTGTTATCTTGTTGTTTTCTCTGAATGTTTTATGGATTCTATTTATCTATGAAGTTGGATGTTTCATTATATGTGCTTATATTGTTATTCTATGTTATTCTTTTCTATCTTACAAAGTTTTTCTTTTTGATTATGACAAAAAGGGGGAGAAAAAGAAATTCTGTTTGTTAAAAAATAAACAGTTACTAAAATGGAATTCAGACATATTAATTTATAACTAACATTGAATTTTAGTCTTTCAGAACTCTAACGTATCATCTGACAAAATTCATTGAAGTTACCCTGAGAATCCCCAAACCAGACTTTTATCCAAACCAGGTTTACCAGGCTCTGATAATTCAAACCAGGTTCTGATTACCAGGCTCTGATCCTGAAAGATAACCAGGCTCTAATTCTTGAAAGAAAATCAGTAAGAGTAAACCAGGCTCTGTTTCTGGAAAGTAAATCAAGCTATTACCGGGCTCTGATTTTGGAAAACAAATCAAGCTCTGATTCTGGAATGTATATTCTAGCCAGGATTCTAACCAAGCTCTTTATCTGAAAAGTATACTCATGCAAAAAGGGAAGTATCTTCTTCTATTAGAGTATTCATTTCAGGGGGAGATTCTTTATCCCAGGGGGAGTTATATATTTATCCTTTTTATTGAACAAAATTTCCTATGTTTTTGTCATCATCAAAAAGGGGGAGATTGTTAGAACACAGATTGGTGTTTAATATTATCTATATGTTTTGATGATAAATCTAATGAAATTTATTAAGAAAATATATACTCTAATTTTGTTCAAGTGATTTTGTTTCAGATATTAAAATAAATATTCTTATGGAAGCAAAAATGCATCTGAACAAAACTCTACGCAATGCTCTGAAGCATCAGAAGCAAGTGATCAGAAGACTCTGAGCGCTGCCAGAAGAGACTCCGAAGCAGAAGCTGCAGAAGACTCTGAAGCGTAGTTGAAGACTTTGTATGAAGAGTTTCAGGCAGTGTTTCAAGAAGACTCTGAAGTACTTTACGCTGCAAGTACATAGGCTTTGTTATTCAAACTCTGCTCTGATTGATATTCATGTTGAAGCACTTTGGCTGCAAGACTCTAATAACATCAAGACTCTGATGTTGACAACTTTGAGACAAAAGCTTTGTTGAAGAAAATATTATTCAAAGATATATCCGTTGGCATATTCCAAACGACTTTTTCCTTATTCATGTATGGCACAGGAAATCAGACAAAAGGGATTTGTCTGAACATTCCTCTTCTGGGAAAGCTAGAGTCAATAGAAGACAAAAGGCTACAGCTACTCAGCAGTTCAAGGTCTTCAAGCATTGGACTTTCAGCCTATAAAAGGATGTCTTCAACAACATTTCAATGTTGACGATTTATTTGATTCATCAATTGAAAACTACTCTCAAGCTCTCATACAAATTTATTTCATAAGCTGAATAGTTTTTATTCGTTCTTAAACTAAGTGTAAAAATCACAGTTTATGATATAGCTTTTTAGAAGCAACTTAAACACTTGTTAGTTTACATTAATTTGTAAAAGGTTCCTTAAGAAGACCAAGTTGTGGTCAGAATTTCTTGAGAAGACTAAGACAATTGTTCTTAGTGGTTGACACTCTAATTTGTTTGAATATAGTGGGTTAAGTCCTTGTGGAGAAAGGCAAATCACCTTGATAGGGTGGACTGGATTAGTTGAGTTCAACGAACCAGGATAAAAATCTTGTGTTGTTTTTATTGCCATATTTTTTCTAAACCCTTATTCAACCCCCCCCCCCCTCTTCTAAGTGTTTTTCTCACCTTTAATGCAGTGGCATTTACTTGTTACCACTTCCACCCGATGATGAACTTTAACTGATGGTATCGGAACTTATTAAAAACCATCTTTATTGATTCTAATCATTGTTTTTCTCTGTTATCAATTCTTTTGCAGGGCCGAAAAGTCGAAGGTTGAAGAATTGGACGCGAAGGCAAACTTAGAAAAAATTAGCAATTTTAGAGCTTAGGAATTAAATTGTAATTGTAATTACCTTTGTAATATAAAATAGAATTTAAATGAATAAATTCAATTCTTTAATTTATTTCTCGATTCAACTTCTCTGAATAAATTCATCCAATTAAAGTCAACTGAATAAATTCATTAAATTAAGTTTATCCGACTAAATTCAACTGACTAAGTTCCTCCAAATAAATTCATCTGATTAACCTTAGACGCTCCCAAACTTCGAATTTGAAAATTAATCATCTTGCACGATTTAAATCTGACGTAACTGCTGAGTTCCAACAAAACTCTTTGCAAATTAATTCATATTGGATAATAAAACCGATGTGTACGGTCTTGAGCGGATAAGCAGAGAAATCAAATTAAACGGAAAAATGATCTTCCCTCCGCATTTAAAATTCGAATTGTATCTTGAATAATCTGACTTCATAACCTGAGTCGATTCCAACTTAATGACCGTGATCAATGCAACTGATATTCATTAGAAATTCAACGTGAATCAAAATTACTGTTCCTTAAATTTTGACCAGTAGCTAGCAGAAAGCAAGAAAACATGCATATGTCAGAACAAATTCCTCAAAACAAATTCTCGCACCGATTTAACCCAAATCCACTTAGATTGCAACGCGCTCAGCTCCATATGGGTTAGGAATAAAACAAAACTTCAAAACTCAACTGACGCCTAAATCTTAGGTCTCGAATAAAATGCATTGTGTCACGAGAAACCAGACGTCAGAACTGTCGCAAAATTCAAACCATTCTCAAATAAAATCACCTGACCCGGATATTGAAACCCTAATCGCTTGAAGAATTCCTGACGACAACTTTGCTTCATAAATTGACCGCAGACTGCAAATTAATGACCCTTTTGCCCTTCACCAATTAAATCACACATAGTGTGATTTTCTTGCAAAAACCAACAGACTGGGCAAGCCGGTTAGCAGTTAGTTACAATGCAATGCAGAATGAGATGAAATGCGAAATGAACCTTATAATCCAAGGCTAAAAATTGGGGTATGATAGTTTCCCCTATTTAAATAGCTTCACCGGATGATTTGAGCGACGTAGGCTCAAGAAATCATGGTGAAAGGGATTTAAATACATATAACCGAAAATTTTGCCCTTAGATGCAGTGATATGCAATGCTATGGACAAAAAGAAACGAACTATAATGCTAACAATGCCATGAATCTAATATGATGTGTATGATAGAAATGATAAATGTAAGGATGCAGATGACACGACGACACAGCGGACAGACGTGATGAATAACCATACACTGGGGGAAATGACGTACTGGGCAAACAACACGACACTGGGGAATTCTAAAGTGATGGCCAACTGGTGCGAGTGCGACCAATTGTCACTTTTGAATGAATGGTAAGAAGAGGGTCCTCAATGGAGATGACACCGGCGAGACGGGCTCCACTGGGGAATATCTGAGAGTACTGTTCAACAGGTCCAAGCATGACCGGCTGATACTCTAAGGTAGGCTCAAGTAAACAGAATGTTGGAGCATTGAGCAAGAATAACATCCGAGCTTCTGGAAACAGGATCTTCAGGAATCATTAGCAAATATAGAGGGTAAAACCCGTTGTATGCCACAATAAATGGACTTTAAGGGGGAGAATGCCTTGATAAGTTTCTCGAGAGAGAGTGGCCACTTATTGTTGGAAGGGATTTACATACCATAATCGGATGATAAGCTTCAAAAATGCGATTCAACTTCTTCTTTAACTAAACGATTCATTCAGAAAGGGTAAATAAACTTCCCCACACTTCAAAGTTTGTGTGCTCTGAATAGGTCTCAGTTTCTTCTTTTACTAAAGGGTAAAATAAACCTCCCCCATACTTCAAGGTGTGTATGTGTTGTACCCCAAAATTTGACCAACCTTTTCTTGTACTTGGCTTATGTTTCATTTCATTGTTAGCATTTGCATTTGCATAACATTGGTTCTAATCAGGGGATCAAGAGTTGTTGTGCCATTCAAGAGGAGAGTCTTATTTGTTTCAAGCTCAAGCAAGGGAATTTTTGCAAGATTATCAAGTGTTCATCATCACCATGAAGTTTTCAAAACTCCTTGAAATGGGAGATTGGTGTATGGGTGTTATCTACTATCTTAGGGATCATCAGAGGGATCATCAGGAATTCATGAGGTCTTTATCTTAGAGAAGATATGGTTTACAATATCATTGATTACCCTAGGGGTCATTGTGGAGTTTGTTTGTTCATTAAAATCATCTGTAAGGAGGCATAGCCAAAAGACATGGAACTAGGGTTTCATCTGGTAAATTCAAGATCAACTGTGGACTTGAAAAGGTTCAAGACTTGATTCTAAGCCACTTGAGTCATAGGGAGTCATTACAAAGCATTTAGGGTGTCATGTTAAGATCAAATTAAGAGGAATCAAGGGTTCAAGAAGTTACTAAATTAGGGTTTCAGAGGTTTTCAGTGTAAAATCCCCTTCTTTGGTGCCTAACTTCAAGAACAATTTACCCTATGATTCAAGCTCAATCTCTTTTTCATGAAAACATGAGACTTATAGGCCATGTTCTTAGCTTTCTTTTGAGTACAAGAACTCGTCCATTGAGTTTATAAATCTCAAGTTATGAAGCCAACAAGTTAGGGTCCTCAGATGAAGAGAATTCACCTCAATTCTTTATCTCCAATGACCATGGCCTCTCCCTCACCTAGATAAGGGATTGAGGTATTCTTGAGGATGATTTTGAGTGACCAACTATCGTTTTTTCATTTTGTTTTTGAGTTGGCTTTTGATGCCCCTCGATAAACCCTCAATAAGGTGGAGCACCCTTGATAATAGATTTATTTGGTGATGCCTTGAATTGAGTTTGAACTTGAAACTTTGGTTTCTGTTTATCACTTGACTTATTTACTTTGTGCTTTTTATTTGGATTTTATTGAACAATTCTTCTATTTTTGATGAAGCTTACAAGTCAAGTCATCTTAGAAGAGGTTCATACAAACTAGTTTGACCTAGTTCTTTTGGGAAATGACTTCTATAGATCCCATATGCACCCTATGAGTCTTGATGTTTTTTTATGACATGATTAAGGTGCTGGTTCTTTGATTTTTAGGTCATACACTTGTGTAACTTGTTTTGCAAGTCACTTAGAAGTTAGGCATTTCCATTTGTTTTCAAGTGTTGAATTAATGATTGAACTTTGTTTCTTTCAATTGCCATGACTTGGTTCATGCTTGTGCTTTGCTTCTAACCTTGATTTAAGCTTTCCTCTCTTGGTTTCACTTCTTCCCCATATACTTTGATCATCATTCAAGGTGGTTTGGTATTCATGTTTATGCTTTGAGTTTGCCTTGATTGATGCATCTTTTTTAGCACTTGTCTATTCTTTTCTTTTGCATGATCAATTTGAAATGTTTGGTTGAGATAATTTCCATGTGCTTGCTGCCGAAGCTTCTTTCTCCCATCTTCTCTTTGATCATGGTCTTTTGCATTTGCTTTGTGTTTAGCTTTGCTTAAGTGATTGATGTTTGAATAGTTGTAGGAGTTATTACTTCTCCCATTTCATCTCACTCCTTTTTGACTTGTTCAAGTCAACTCGTTTGAATCATTTGCTTTGTTTTTGTTGCATGATTTACCTTGCATCTCATCTTTGCATATTTGCATATCATGTTTGCATTGCTTTTGACTTATTTAAGTCAACTTCTTCTCGTTCTTCTTTTCATCTGTGATTGATTCATTAAGTGTTTACTTCGTCTTTTGCCATGATCCCTTAGGATTCCTAGTCCCTCTGTTTAAGATGGGAGTATGAGAGACATTAGGCTTTCAATCCTTTGCATGATAACATTAGGTAGTTCCCTTTTGAATCCCAACATTAGTATCACATTGCATGATAACATTAGGGTTGATCAGTTCCCCTTAAAGTGTTGTGTCTTCTCTTCTCTTCTCAGAACTTCATACGACACTTAATAAAGGTTAACAATTGTTGTACGCTACCAGCCTTAAGTACTTGAGGAATGATAGGTGTGGGGCCTCCTCTCACACTGTCTAGAGTGTTTAGCGTATGCCCTTTGGGCGATATGCGACACATTCACTCTCAAGTCATAGTCTTTAGTGCAACATGAGTTTCAAACTTAACTCAATTCACTTTTTCATAAAAAACACAAAACAAAACATCAAACCTTTTTATACTTCGGGATTATTTGAAAACCATCTTCAGAAAGAGTGTGTTAAGTCTTGGTTCTACCACAAACAGGTAACGCCTAAGTCTCCAATGGTTGAGCAGCAATACACCTAACTGCTAGAACAATTGTTTAACCCTACTCAATTAAAAAACTTGAACCAATCTGTGGTCGTGTCAGCCCGAACTACGTTTACTCTGATTTCTCATACCAGATGAGGATACGTAGGCACAAGACAACGATGTCTTGGTGAGCAATCTCCCCCCTTTCACCCGTAGTTTTCCGAACTACGTTGACTCTGACTTTCCCATTGCACGAGGGAATACGTAGGCATAGAGCGGGGATGCTCTATCGAGTCTCTTTTCTTTTCTTTTGTCCCTGTGAGCTAGCCTTTTGATAGATTAACACCCTTTTAGATAGACAACAAGTATGGATCCCGTTGAGTACAACGGGTGTGAGGGGTGCTCATACCTTCCCCTTGGGTAACCGACTCCCGAACCTAAGATTTGGTTGTGATGAACTATCTTTTCCCTTTTTCATAGGTTTCCTCTGATCATTTCCTTTCCCTCTCTTTGGGATAAATAACAAACGGTGGCGACTCTCCTGTCTTTGTCGGCCTCCTTTTTCGCAGGGATGCGACAATATGCCATGAACGGGCCTTAGTTTCTTCTTTTAATAAAGGGTAAAATAAACCTCCCCCATACTTCAAGGTTTGTATGCCATGAACGGGTCTCAGTTTCTTCTTTTACTAAAAGGTAAAATAAACCTCCCCTATACTTCAAGGTTTGTATACCATGAACGGGTCTCAGTTTCTTCTTTTACTAAAGGGTAAAATAAACCTCCCCCATACTTCAAGGTTTGTATGCCATGAACGGGTCTCAGTTTCTTCTTTTACTAAAGGGTAAAATAAACCTCTCCTATACTTCAAGGTTTGTATACCATGAAAGGGTCTCAATTTCTTCTTTTACTAAAGGGTAAAATAAACCTCCCTCATACTTCAAGGTTTGTATGCCATGAACGGGTCTCAGTTTCTTCTTTTACTAAAGGGTAAAATAAACTTCTTCACGTTTCAAGGTCTATCGCTCCCTGAATATGATTCAGTTTAAACCTCTCCACTCTTCAAGATGAAAGGCCAATGGAAACCAGCTTCTCGATGGAGATGGACACTTGCTGCTAGTCATGATGAAGATAGGATAAGCTTCTCAGGCGAGAAATACCGCTTATTTTCAAGAGTAGCAATGATAAGCTTCTCGGATGAGAACTGCTTGTAGAGGTTGTAAAATGTAATGTAAGGTTGTACTATAATGAAGGTTGTAATGAAGGTTGTAATGAAATGATAAGTTTCTTATACGAGAACTGTCACATACCGATTGAGTGATAGTTGTAAAATGTAATGATAAGCTTCTTGTACGAGAACTGTCGCATACTGATTATTGTAAAATATAATGATATGATTCTCAAATAAAGAGAACGGTCGTTTACCATGTAAGGTGTAATGATAGGCTTCTCAGGTGAGAACTATCGCGTATTGTTATAGAATGTAATGTAATGATAGGCTTTCCAGAGGAGAACTGTCGCATACCATGTTGTAACATGTAGTGATAAGCTTATCGGACGAGAATTTCCGCTTATCAGTGAGGCGTTGTAAGAGGCTTTTCTTGAAAGATAGTGCAAAAGAAATGCACGTCCAGGTGGGTTCGGTGACTGATAGGACCGAAATTCAATCTAAAATCGAGCTAGAAAGAATAGGTCATACAAGACTCCATTGAGGAAATGAGCTCACATGGGGATTATCTTATCCTAGCGCGGACAGATAACTGAAATAACCATCGTCCACGAGGATTGAACTCCATGGGGGACATTGGAAATAATAGGTATTTTATGCTTAGGGTTGACGATCTACTGGGAGAGAACGGACAAACCCAGTTACTTGGCGATAACCACAACGAAAGTAACAGCGAAAGACAACAAGGATAGAAAACATGCAGATGCTGAGGCTTATGTTAATGTGTATGAAAATGCCATGATTATGCTCATGCACATGCATATGCTGACAAAACAGATGAGAGGAGGAAACATGAGATGAAATAAACATCTCGACGGGGATACCCGACGTCCTCTGCAACAGTACATCTATCAAGGGATAGGACAGTTGATGGCGGAACCCAATCTTGCTTAAAAGTTCCAGCTTCTCTGAGGAGAAAATAAATCCATTTGGGGATAAGGTGTCATGACTTCCTCACGGGGATACGATACGACCTCACTGGAGATTACGATATCATGACTTTACTGGAGGGATTGCTATCATGAATCATAATCAGCCAAAGAAAGTCTTAGGATTAGAGACTTCTAGGGATAAAATAAATATCTGCTTCATGGGGAAGATGAGGAGCTAGGTAGCTTCATGGAGAAAGCGTAGCGACTTCTTGGGAATAATACATCGGCTTCCTGGGAGAAAGGTGTATCCAACTTCCCTGGGGATAAAATGTATCAAACTTCCCTGAGGAGAGTTCATCAGACTTACTGGGGAAAAATTCACCTCACATTCTTGGGGAAAGTATCGTGACTTCTTAGGGAGAACAACAATCTCCTGGGGAGTATTTCCTGAGGAAAGTAAGGCAATCTCACTGAGGAGCAACTGATTCCACTTGGAGTGGGTCCTCAAGGACATGGAACATTGGGAAGATACTTGGGGAGATCTCTGCAGTCTTGAGAGTCACTGGAGACTACTGGGTTAATCCAAAGTGTTATCAGCTTAAAGTCTCGCTGGGGACTAGTTCCTGAGGAAAGCATGGCAACTTCGGTGCGGAAAAGATGATTCCACTGGGAGTGAGTCCTCAAGGACATGGAACATTTGGAAGATACTGGTATGATCTCTGCAGTCTTGAAAGCCTCTGGAGATTATCGGATCAGTCCAAAAGTGTTGTCAGCTTATAGTCTCGCTGGGGACTATTTCCTAAGGAAAGTAAGGCAATTTCACTGAGGAACAGATGATTCCATGAGAGTGGGTCCTCAAGAACATGGATCATTTGGAATGTACCAGGAAGATCTTTGTAGTCTTGAGAGTCACTGGAGATTACCAGGTTAATCCAAAATCTTGTCAGCTTAAAGTCTCGCTGGGGACTATGATGAGGCAATGGTTTAGAAGTGTTTATGCAACGATGAGACTTACTGGGGAATGAAGACCACCTGAAGTAAGATTCATCGGGTGCATGAAGCATGTTGTGAAACAAGTAGTTTTGATCTTGATGGACTCTGTAGTAGTCGCCATTTTGAAAAACATAATGCCCCAGAGTACATGCTTTATGAGAGAGCCATCTCGAGAGGATTTTACGGAGAACATGGAGTCCAATTGCCCCACTGTTTTTGAACTCTTTGAGAGATTTGGTCAGATCTCGACGTGACTAGCTCGGATCGACTGTGTCATAACTGGGTCCTCCAGAAATAGCAGTCAGACTTACATCAGTAAATGACTTGGAAATCACCTGCCCCTATTTAGAAGGATCTTCGAGTTCCATTGATGACGTCTATATGTAAGTTTCTAAGATACCAGGCAAAATCAACACGCATGAAATGCTAATCCTGAAATTGTTAATGCACATATATATTTGTCTTGAAGTTTTTTTTTTGAAAAAAGGATATCGCAATAACTTATGACCGAAATCACTAGTTAGGATATGAATTTAATTTATGATGCCAACGTTAAATTGAGCGTAGCTCGTAGGAGTTAAGAAACATTATCTCGTCGAGTATGCTTTCAAAAGAGATCCTACTTCAATTAGGTCTTTTAAAGGTTGTATCGTGGCTTGGTTCATGGTTTTAAGAAACAAAGGATAAAGGCTCAAAGTTATTTCTATCCACCTCTTCTTCATGATGTTCTCCAGTCCTAAATTCAGTTAAATATATATGAGCACTCATCTCTCAATCAGATTTGATATGGTCGAGAACTCCTCATGGCTTTGGACATGACAATCACTCACCTATTTTCTTTTGATGTTTGGTCACACGACTTTGTTTTTTTACTGGGGATTCTTTATTGTAATCCCTTATTTTGGGCTTTTTCATTTTTATTCCCTAACTTTTGCCTGGACGGCGTCTTTTGGATTTGACTTTGGATTCCAGCGGGATGCCCCAGTTTTGCCTAATTCTCTTTCGTAGGTTTTGACTTAGCGGGCTTTTCCTTTTTTATTCATTATTTTTTTGCACAAGTCGTGTGACTCTTTTGAAAGGCTTGTGACTGCCCCCACTCTTTAAGTGGCAGAGGGATAGTCATTGTGTTTTTGAATTCTACTCTCCTATATATGTTAAGGATAGATAAAATGGGTTCTCGAAGCTTTGCTCCTCTTTTTATTGAGCGTCTGAGCATTCGATTAGATTAACTGAAGAACTACCCTACCCCAGGTTAAAATTAAGGATTTTTATTAAGAAAACAAAAAACTCCTACTTCAAGGCTCAAAGGGGTTAAAGAGGGATTATCATCCTTATATCACCAGTTTTTTGGATTTGAAACAATGCCTTACATCATCAGCAAGTTTCAATCGAAAGCATCCGACAAGAGATCTGATGTTTTGGTTCATCATCCTCCTCCTAATTCTCTATCAAAGTAAGAGATCGGGTAACATTGGCATTTATTGATTATGAAAAATGATTTTTGTGAGTGAATACTGTAGATGTTCTTGATTGGCTGCATTTTATGGTAAAACAATGTTGTGTGTAGATGTCTTGACTGATGTCATTACATTCGTGTGTAGTGTTCTGCAGGGTAAGTTTGGTTAGCTAAGAACAAAGTGTATTGGATGTCATACTGAATGTTATGACATCAGGTAGCTGACATCAAGGGCGCGTGTTTGTTTTTCTGGTATAATGATTGAGTTAGCTCAGGCTATATTCCAGGAAACATTTTAGGGCACTTAGTTATCTCAGGCGAAATGCAAGGTAATGCTGAGGATAAATTAAAATGCCTATGACCTAATTGACAGGACCCTGATTTATGAAAAGAGGTTTCACTTGGTTAAACCTAATTGTTGCACTAAGGCCTAAGGAACTTACGCTGCCGATAAATACAGAAGTGGCAATCCTGATTGAGCACGAAGACATGGAGATTTTATAGAGTGTTTTGTGAGCTATTTGTGAGTAAAGAATTCTGGTAGTTTTTCACGTGTGTTTTGTGTCTTAGGATTACTTGTGAGCCAAGAAATTATCACCTGGATAATTGTTTTGGACTAGTGTGTTTTGAGTTGTACTATGTTTGTGTCACTCTAAGCTTTTAAACATGAGTGTTGTGTCTCTTGATTGAAGCTGTGAAGCAAGATCAAGATTTGTTTGAAGTGTGTCTTCATTTTAATCTGTAACTTAAGTTGTTGATATCACTGGTGTGATTGAGGGGGAGTGAGTAGGAACTCAGGTCTAGTGTTAGGCTGAAGTTGCATTGGGTAGGTCTTAAGTGAAGAGTGCAAACTGGTAGTTTGTTTCTGAATTAACACTGCTTATAGTGGATTTCCTCCCTGGCTTGGTATCCCCTAGAGTAGGTGTGATTTTCACCGAACTGGGTCAACATTTCCCTGTGTTATTTACTGCTTTGAATTTCTGTTTACTGTTAAGTTCTATAGTCTGTTCAGTAGTGGATGTCATAACATTCGTTATAACATCGACTGTCTGTTACTAGAATTTCAATTGGCATCAGAGCAGGCACCTTGCCTGTTATTTTCTGGGTGAGATCTAGGGAAGAAAAATTCTGGTACTATGGACAAGGATATATGATTCACAAATAGACCACCAACTCTGGATGGTTCTAACTATGACTACTGGAAACCTCGTATGATAGCTTTCTTGAAGTCTCTGGAGAGCAGCTAACTCAGGATGGGAACATCCAGTGAAAACATATAAAGATGGAGCAGCTATGCTAATACCTGAAGAAGAGTGGAGCAAAGAGAAAGAAGCCTTGGATCTTGGGAATTCTAAGGCCCTGAATGCTTTATTTAATGGGATAGATAAGAACATCTTCAGACTTGTGCATCACTATGAACTGGCCAAAGAGGTTTGGGATACTCTCAAAACAACTCATGAAGGTATCTCTAAGGTCAAGATGTCTAGATTACAGATGCTGACAACTAAGTTTGAGAATCTGAGAATGAAGGAGGATGAGACTATTCATGAATTCCACATGAATATTCTGGAGATTGCCAATTCTTCAGGAGCTTTAGGAGAAAAAATGTCTGAAGAAAAGCTTATAAGGAAGATACTCAGATCATTGCCCGAGAGATTTGCCATGAAGGTTACTGCTATTGAAGAGGCTCAAGATATAAGCAACATGAAGGTGGATGAACTCATTGGTTCTCTCCAAACCTTTGAGATGGGAATGTGTGATCATGCTGAGAAGAAGAACAAAAGCATAGCTTTTGTATCAAATACTGCAGAGGACTCAGATGAAGAAAATGGTGGAAGTGAGGAGAATCTATCAGAAGCTATAGCTATGCTTGGAAAATAATTTAACAAACTGATCAAAAGAATAGATCAGAAGACTAGACCTAATGTCAAGAACATTCCCTCTGACATCAGCAGAAGAGGTAAATATGAAGAAAAGGCTAACCAAGGCAAAGGAACTTAGTGCCATGAATGTGAAGGATATGGTCGCATTAGAGCTGAATGTCCCACTTACCTCAAGAAGCAAAAGAAAGGTCTAAATGTCACTTGGTCAGATGGAGATTCTGAGAGTGGATCAGAAGAAGAATCTGCAAAACATGTCACTGCACTAACTAGTGTATGTGTATCTAATGATGATTCTAGTGAAGATGACCCGACTTTTGATGAGCTTGCAGCTTCATATAAACAACTATGTATCAGAAGTGCAGAAGTGTGCCAACAAGGGGAGAAGCAAAAGAAAATTATAAAGGAGTTGGAGGCTGAGACGAAGGAGCATCTTGCAACAATAGACTCACTCAACAGTGAGGTCAGTATGTTGAATTCTAAACTTGATCAGATGTCAAAATCAATCAGGATGTTAAACAAGGGGACTGACACTCTAGAAGAAATTCTACAAAGTGGTCATAAAGTAGGAGACATATATGGACTAGGATTTTTTGGTGAACAAGAACCCATCTTGGGATTCAAGAGGACAAAGCTTGAAAATCATAGGTCAAATCGGATGTCACGACCAATATCTCAACATCAGGGGAACATAAGCATGAACCAGACCAAGAGAAAGTTTCAAAGGTGGAGGTGTCACTACTGTGGATGATTTGGACACATAAAGCCTTTTTGCTTCAGGTTGCATGGATTTCCCAGCCACACTCATCAAGTCAAACCCAAACAGGATGCTCCTATCAAGAAACAACAATGGGTTGCCAAGGAGGTTGCTCTAGTAGCTCATACCTCTCTAAGGGTGCCAACCAAAGAAGACTGGTATTTTGATAGTGGCTATTCTAAACATATGGCTGGAATAAAGAACCTTTTGGTGAACATAAAACCTCATTCAACGAGTCATGTAACCTTTGGGGATGGAGCTAGAGGAGAAATCAAGGGTGTTGGAAAACTAGACTGTCCTGGTGTTCCAGAACTGGATAATGTTATGCTGGTTAAAGGACTGGCTGTAAACCTTATTAGTATCAGTCAGCTATGTGACCAAGGACTCAATGTTATGAATGTGTTGTCACCAATGGAGAAAATGAGGAAGTCATGAGAGGATCTAGAGCTAAGAATAATTGTTACTTATGAGAGCCTAAAAGGAACTCCACTGTCTGTACTATGATCAAAGAAGAAGAGGAGGATCAACTATGGCTTAAAAAATGTGGACATCTTCAAGGGATGAAAAAGATCATATCTAAGGAAGTAGTAAGAGGAACTCCAAAGTTGACACCATATGAATGAAAAGGTTGTGGTAAGTGTCATGTTGGCAGGTAAGCCAAGATGGCCCGTTCAAAGAATGGACATCAGAAAACGTCCAAAAATCTATATCTGTTACACATGGATTTGATGGGATTCATGAATGATGACCAGCATGAAGGAAGCAATGTTACTCAGGATGTCATGACATTATATTGTGACAATCTTAGTGCCATCAATATGAACCCAATTCAGCATAACAGAACCATGTATAGTGATAGTAGACATCATTTTGAAAAAAATTGTGTCGAGCTTGGGGACTCTGACCTACAAAGTGCTAACATTTTTACAAGAGATCTCAAGACTACTCAAATTGAAAACTTAAGAATAAAATTGGGAATGTGTCTCTATAAGGAGTTATAGCAATTAATGGTATTTGGGAATTGTATTTTGAATAGTCTAAACTTTAATCATTTGCTGATTGGTCAAAATTCTGAGCTCCCTCTTCTTTTGCAATCACATCACTCTACCCCCTACACACGACACGTTTGCTTCTTTTGGTGCCCATACCACTTCTTCATCTTCCATACCTCTTTCAACAACCATAGAAAACCTTCTCTCACACTGCCAAAGTCTCCTGAAATGTCTCAACAATCAAAATCTATCTCCTCCAAGAAGATGCCCACCATCGCTGATCCAGATTCTGGTGCTAGAGCTGACTCTAGCAACCCTAACCAGGTTCTTGAGGTGGCACCCCTACCTATGGTGACCCCTGAAGGTCTGAGTATGAAGAAACCAAGGACTTCGCATGCAAGAAGACCTAAAGAACTAGTCACAGGTCAGGCCCCTTACACTTCAACCTCCACCCCTTCTGAGGATGCCAATAAGGAAGGCTTTAGGGATTTCCACAACACTATTGCAAATATGGTATCTAGGATATTGAATGAGCCACATGATGTGCCGGGGATATCCATCCCCCTAAACACTGAGGTTCCTGCTCCCCATCTGGATCAACATGTTGATGTTACTCAAAATGTTGAAACCATGGGTACGACCTCACGAAAGAATGATGATAAGGGTCAAACCTCTGAGAGTGATGATGATAATGTGCAAGGTGATAACAATGATCATGATGATGTACAAAAGGATGATGTTGATGTAGTGAACCTTGATGATTATTCAGATAATGATCTGATAGCCACGATCAACCCTAGCATAGCCAAAAGGCTCATGACTAGGAAAGGGAAGAAGGCAGCTGCTCAGAGTCCTACCAAGAAGAAAGTTGTAACTAAGAGTACCCATGTTGGCCCTACAAAAGCTTGGAGCAAGGTGGTTCCAAAGAAAAGGAAGGCTCAAATCAGTACTGATTCTAACTCAGACTCAGATGTTGCTTGTGATGTCACTGACATCGCACCCCAAAAAAAGCCAACAACTAGCAAACTTGCTGCTAGTGTTCCTGAAGTTCCTATTGACAATATCTCATTTCATTAACCCTCTAGTGTCAACAGGTGGAAATATGTGTATCAGAAGAGGTTGGCATTGGAAAGAGAGTTGGCTCAGAATGCCGTGGAATGTAAGGAGATCATGAATCTTATTCAGGTAGCTGGTTTAATGAGGATTGTCACTCAGTTTTCTAAGTGCTATGAAATACTTGTGAAGGAGTTCATAGTGAACCTATCAGAAGACTGTGCTGATAGAAAATCAATTGAGTTATGTAAGAGGAAAGTGTGTCACTTTCTCCTCAACTGTCATCAATAACTATCTGGGGAGATCTGATGAAGCTCAACCTGAGCTAGCTGCTTCTGACAACAAGGTATGTCAAGTTATAACTGCCAACCAGGTCAAAAGCTGGCCCTCAAAAGGGAAACTGGTTTCCAGTAAACTTAGTGTGAAGTATGCTATGCTGCATAAGATTAGAGCTGCCAACTGGGTGCCCACAAATCATAAATCAAATGTTGCTACTATCCTAGGGAAGTTTATTTATGTTGTTAGGACCAACACAAAGTTTGATTATGGGACCTACATCTTTGATCAAACTATGAAGCATGCAGGCAATTATAGTGTCAAAAGCCCCATTGCATTTCCATCACTTCTCTGTGGGATCATCTTGAATCAGTATCCCGATATTCTAAAAGACAACGAACCTGAGTGCAAGAGACAAAGTTTCTTGTCTTTCCATCAAAAGCTGTTTCAAGGAACACATGTTCCTGACATTGTCATGACATCTGGAGAGACATCCAAGGGGAGTTCAAAGACAGGGAAAGCTGAAGTTATTTCCATGCTCAAGGAGACATGTAAAGAGCTGAAAACAAACAAGTTGAATCAAGAAAAGTTGATCAGATCTCTTGAGCAGGATGAAGATGTTGAGTTTGATGACACTGATCCAGATAAGCATGATGATGGGACTGGTGAAGGTGATGATCATGAAGCTGAATCAGAAGAAGCAACTGCCAGTTCTGAGAATGGCATTGATGAAGAAAGTGATAGTGATGATGCTGGCTCTGAGTCTGATTACTAGAGTTCTTAGTTTGTTTGCTCTAAAACAAATTATTTTGTGAACAACTTTTATTTGTTACTGTGTTGTAATAATTCTTTAACTTTTGTGTTTCCAACTATGTTTGATCAATGCTAATTCATTAGTTATGATCTAATTTTGTGGCTAAAAAGGGGGAGAAGTAGTAGTAGAAACAACAGGCTTAGTTGTGTTTAGTTGATGTCCCTCTCAGGTGGAAGATGAGATTTGCTGCTGTGCATGTTTGCACTGAGCAAATTTGCAGGTGTGCTGATGTTATGCATATCTGAGTTGTGTTACAGGTGTGCAATTGGATGTGCTGAAGTTGTTGATATGCTGTTGTGAGCAGGATGATGATCCTGTGTGTGTTTGGCTATTGCTGTTATATGTGTGTGTATGTTCCTGGTTGGAACATAGTAGTATCCTAGCTGTTGGTTGAAGTGTGTGTTTCTGCAGGTTGCTTGCAGATGGCGTGTAGTTGTGCATTAGTTGACGGGGAGTATCACAGGATGTTCCACTAAATATTATGACATCTGTAGTCTGAACTAGCAGGTGGTATTTAATGTTGTGGAACAGGTGTTTTTAAGGATGTCGTATGATATGTTTGGGCATTCATAATCCAGAACAGTCTGTGTGATTGGTAGTGTAGTTGAATCTGGTTTGATAGTACAACATGTGTGTTGAGTGTAGTATTAGCTAGTAGCTATCCTGCATGATTAGATGTGATTTGTGAACTTTTCTGCTGCATATGTTCTCTGATATGGTGACAGACTGTTTTAGCCAAAAATTTGCCAAAGGGGGAGTTTGTAGATGTTCTTGATTGGCTGCATTTTATGGTAAAACAATGTTGTATGTAGATGTCTTAACTGATGTCATGACATTCGTGTGTAGTGTTCTGCAGGGTAAGTTTGGTTAGCTAAGAACAAAGTGTATTGGATGTCATACTGATTGTTATGACATCAGGTAGCTAACATCAAGGGCGCATGTTTGTTTTTCTGGTATAATGATTGAGTTAGCTCAGGATAGATTCTAGGAAACATTTTAGGGCGCTTAGTTATCTCAGGCGAAATGCCAGGAAATGCTGAGGATAAAGTAAAATGCTTATGACCTAATTGACAGAACCCTGATTTATGAAAAGAGGATTAACTTGGTTAAACCTAATTGCTAAACTAAGGCCCAAGGAACTTACGCTGCCTATAAATACAGAAGTGGCAATCCTGATTGAACACAAAGACTTAGAGATTTTACAGTGTTTTGTGAGCTGTTTGTGAGTGAAGAATTCTGGTAGTTTTTCACGTGTGTTTTGTGTCTTAGGATTACTTGTGAGACAAGCAATTATCACGTGGATGATTGCTTTGGACTAGTGTGTTTTGAGTTGTACTATGTTTGTGTCACTCTAAGCTTTTAAGCACGAGTGTTGTGTCTCTTGATTGAAGCTGTGAAGAAAGATCAAGATTTGTTTGAAGTGTGTCTTCATTTTAATCTGTAACTTAAGTTGTTGATATCACTGTTGTGATTGAGGGGGAGTGAGTAGGAACTTAGGTCTAGTGTTAGGTTGAAGTTGCATTGGGTAGGTCTTAAGTGAAGAGTGCAAACTGGTAGTTTGGCTCTGAATTAACACTGCTTATAGTGGATTTCCTCCCTGGCTTGGTAGCCCCCAAAGTAGGTGTGATTTCCTTGTGTTATTTACTGCTTTCAATTTCTGTTTACTTTAAGTTCTATAGTCTGTTCAGTAGTGGATGTCATAACATCCGTTATAACATCGACTGTTTGTTACTAGAATTTCAAATACGACTGGATTTATTCAATATAAATGTATGCATTGCATTAATTATTCAAAACAAACAAGTTCGTACATGCTAATTATGCTTAATCAAGGGAACATAATACATATAAATAAACAAAATGAACTGTCTAAAGAGATTTATGAAGTCTTCGTATTCAAGGTCGGCACAGTAGTAGTGGCTTCCTCTGGAAGATCCTTATTGAAACAAGGAGTATGAATACGATCACTATGAGTCGTCTTGCTTGCCCCAGTTGTATCCGTCACTGCTTCATTATCAGTCTTCAAGTCTTCCTTCGGAATAACTTTCCCAGATTCTTTGTCAATCATGGTCATATCATCTTGAGGATCACTGAAATGAAATGGACTCGAGTTCTGAATAATTACCGACTTCGGCTGATTCACTGTAGGAGTAACATGCTTAGATATGTTGAAAGTAGACTTTGTAGAGCCTGATCTTGGCAAATGGAAAACTCTGAGAGGAGTCCTGATCTTCGGCCGAGGATCATCAAAAGACAGGATTTTCTTTTCTAACGAATCTCTGACAAGGTTCTTAAAAGTATAACAACTTTCTAAATCATGGTCAGGCGCACTCTCATGAAATAAACAATGAGCGGCGGCGTTGTAATTGGCAGGTGGAGGATTATGAGGTGGACCTAAAGCTCTTGTAATAACCCGACCTTGTTGCACTAATGAAGGGTACAACTCGGTAAAAGTCATCAGAATCGGAGGACAAGGCTTGTATTGTTTCCTATTAGAACCATTCTGACGAGGTGCTTGATTCTGCAGCTGTTAATAGGCAGGAGCATTGGGCACTCGTTGATAGCGGCATGAGCTTGTGCAGGCTGATGACCAGGAGGTTGTTGATATACCGAAGGCCGATAGATCAGAGCCGATTTCACAGGCTGATAAGTAGGAACTTGTTGATTGAATGTAGATGTAACAGCAGCCACATAGGGTTTTTGAGCGTACTGAACCGGATAATCTTGAACATAATTCTGCTGATGTTGCCAAGGTTGATGAGCAGCCATTTTACAGTTATACCTACTCGAGTGACTCCTCAGGCGTGTAGCTCTTTTATGATGGTCGTAGCTCGGAATTTTGAACTTTGGAAGACCACCTTGCTGGACTAGTTGAGCAATAGTAGGACGCACCAAACTGGGTTGTAGACCATGAGGAGGTACATTCGCCACAATAACAACTGGTTGAGGACCGGTAATCTCAGAGACAACGGTGGGCTGAGTATCCATCTTTGCATTAAGAGCTTGTAGCATCTCCATAATCTGCCTCGCACTTCCTCGAAGATCTTCGAGTCCACTGCTAATACGGTCAATCTCTTGAATATGCTCTTCCATCCTTTTTCGAGCTTGGGCTCTAGTGTTGTACTGATGCAGAAGACCCAGGGTGACAGAACTGAAAGGCGGGAGAACCGAGAATGAGAAACCGGAAGACAAATGCAATGCAAAAGTATGATGGTGAAATGCAGAATGCATATGAAAAATTTCATGGAATTTAAGTATTTACGAATATCGCGTGATACCAAAGAAACTTTTATTTATTAATTTTGATAATGGATTACAAGCAAATATTCTTAAAAGGAATCTTAACATAATGGCTAAATAAAAGATAATAAAGTCCTAAGGAAGCATTGTCCACAATAAACTTCAAAAGGTAGGCTGAGAATTGGAGGAAAATAAATCCTCGTAGATTCTTCTCTTCTTGTAGGAAAGCGATTCTTCATTCTTTGCCTGAAGTTGCTTCTGAAGTTCGGCATTCTCACTAATGATAACCCGATATTTATTCTTCCATGCTTCTGCCTCATGTTATGCTTTTCTCAAAGCAATCTTCAACTCTTCGGCGTCAGACATGAACACTAGAACATGTTCCTTTCTTGAAGGCAAAGGATCTTGACGAGGATAAGGCATCTTCAGCTTGATTTCTCTTTCTCGGATCCAATGAAGATATGGTTCCATTGACACACAATTAAGCTTTCCCAAATTTTTTCTACCTTTCTTATGCAAATGACGCCAAATGGAAACAATCTTATCTTGAAGTTCTTTGTTGTCCTTGAAGAAGATTCTCTCCACATGAACACTCTTAGTGGTTCCTTCAACGGATATCCTAACTGTCGGCGAGCTAGAACAAGATTGTAACTTATCCCTCCATTAAAGCCAAGTAAGGATACGTTAGCAAAGTCTCCATAACTATCAATGATCAATATCGCATTATACACACGCCTATACCAATCAATGTCTGAGTGTGTTAGAGCCATAATCCTTTGTGAGCAGCGTCCTTTATCGAGATCCCAAAAAGGACCAGACATGGGAAAGTGCGAAATAAACCACTTGTATAATAAAGGCACATAACAAGTAATCATCCCTCCACCATGGAAGTCTCGGAGATGTACGAAATGGTAAGTTTTAGCCAATAAAGTCGATACTGGATTATTCTTCATAAAATTCTTGATGGTGTTGAGATCAACGAGGCCTTCAAAACTTGGAAAAAGTGGCATTCCATAAATAAGTAAGGCGATGATTGCCTCAAATGTATTCATGCTCATATGATCAGCGTAGTATTGAGCTTTCTTGATTGAGAAATTTGTAGGCAAACCGAAAGTCTCACCTTTGGTAATCATATTATCCTTGATGTCGGATACCTTCAGATATATGGCTCTAGCAATGTCTTGTTATTTAGTGTTCACCTCTAAGAAAGGGAAAGGAGACTCCTCCAGAATAGGTAAACCAACCAAATGAAAGTATTCTCCTAAGGTAGGAAATAGCTAATAATCTGGGAAGGTGAAGTAGTGATAATCCAGATCATAGAACTGTAGCGAAACAGAAAGAAGTTTGTCGTCCACTTGAAGCCCTAACAAAAATAACAACCTTCCATACTTGTTTCTGAATCCTTCTTAATCTTGAACTAAAGCTCCTAGCTTCCTTAGGTCATCCAACTTGAGACTCTTAAAAGAATATTTCAAAGTATTTTTCCTATTGTAATCCATGGTATCCTGCAATGTTCATAAGTAAGGATGAATTCCATGAAATCTAATTCAATATGATGCTTTATGGATGCAATGCACACTTACACAAAAATTCCTAGGTTAGAGGTATATGAGCGGAGTCAAGGTCTACCTATCCCAAAAGGTATGTACTAAAGGTTAGTTGTACCTGCAGAACAAGACTTCTAGATAAGTGCCTAAAGTCATCAGTCCATCTTTCGGATATTATATATTTCCCGACTGACTCGGTGGTTAATAATATTCGCAAGAGGACCTCTTTTGAGTGTAGTATCGCTTAACAACTATTTTGGGACTACTCCTTCATAGTCATCGCACTACGTCCTAATAAAGGCTAAAGTGGTGTTAAGGTAACTACGATCCCCAGTATCACAGGCTCCTAGCCGAAAATAGTAAATATTTTCACGACTACTCGTTCAATAGAACTATTTTTCAGGAGGGCCTTAACTGAGCGGTGATTCTCAAGTCAGCTTGGTCGGGACTCACTCCCTATAAGCCTCGTCGAATATATCACCTTCCTATAATAATTGCACTTAATTCCTGGTGTATAACTTATCTCACAACAAGGATACCCCTAGTAAGGTACAACAAATATAAATAATAAAGCAAGATATCAATCATTTAAACAAGGTAGGGATAACCCTCAAAAGATAAGATAGAGGTCCCCAGTGAAGTCACCATTTTATGTTGTGGTGAGAATAGGATATTAAATTATTAATTAATTTGAATCGCAAATCTTAGATTCACAACCGGTCTTTAATTTATCCGAAGGAAAGATTAAAGAAAGGAAAAACCTATTTTGCATCGTAAACACAATGCGAGGAAAGATCTAGGTTCGGGGGTTGGTTAAGCTTATGAAAGGTATTAGCACCCTAAACTTCTGTAGTACTCTACAGGAACCTCTTGTTTTAACGTTGCTATTTTGCTATAATTATCTGCTTAAGGGTATATGCTAAGGGTTAGAAGGTGAAAAAGAAAGACCTAAGGGTTAGTCCTAAGGTTACTCGCCAAGACTCGCATCTTGTGCCTACGTATCCGAGGTAGAGGATGGAATCAGAGTAATCATAGTTCCCCACGGAAGGGAGGAAGAGAAACTTATTGACTGCGGTCAAGGTTTCAGTGGGGAATAAGCATTCTTAAGGAAGCCCTTACGTGGAGTGCGGCGACTCATTTTTACGTTGTAATTGAGTTGAATTGAAGAGGGTAAAATAGGTATTCCACAACGGGAAACCTAATACGGAGTGCGGCGACTCCTTATCCTAAAGGTAGGGTAAAGGGTAATTTGGTCCACGGCGGTCAAACGGCTAGACCTATTCCTTCGGAAGGGAAATTTAACGGAGAAATAAACTGCGCAAGATAATTAATTTAATGGCGATGTCGGAATAATAATACAAGTGGATAATAATGGAATGGGAAATAATGGCACTGTTAAATGATTTACAACCATAAAAATAAATACGAAAATAAGAGGTTAGTAAACATGGACAAATAAGAAGTAAGGTTAGGAACGACATAAAAAACAGACAAAAATGAACGGCAAGGTTAGGGACTACATTACAAATTAGAAATTAAAGGAAAAAGCATTAGAAATTGAAAGTTAAGAAACACTAGAGCTTTTAAGATAAAAGTTTTAGAATATTTTTTTTTACAAAAAAAATTTCATTAGAACTTTAGATTAGAAAAGGCTAATTGTTAATTTTAAAAAAAGTTAAATTTTCATTTTTAAAAAAATTAATTTTACTAATTAGATGTTAGATTTCTTTGTTTTTAAAAATATTAGATTTAATAAAAGAAATTTTTTACTAAAGAAGTGGTTAGATTAATTTTAAAGGTTTATTTTAATTTTGAAAAAAATATATATTTGTTATTAAAAAAAATGTTAGTTCAAAATTTTTGAAAATGATTAAGTTTTAAATTGAAAAGAAAAGTTTAAGTTTTAAATTTATAACAAGTTAAGATTTTTTATTAAAGAGAAAAATTATTGGTTTTTTTTTAAAGAAAAATTGGTTTAACTGTGAGTAATTACATTTTAAAAGGTAATACAAATGAATATTAAATGACATATAAAATAAAATAAACATAAAACCAAAAATAATAAATCAAAACGGGTCGGGCTGGGTGATGGACCCCAGACCCGACCCGGTCCACATAAAAAAAGAAGCTGGCACTGTTAGGGTTTTTTGAGAACCCATTTTGAGGTAGCCGCAGCGGACGAATCCCAGGGGGATTTGCTGTGATTTTCGTTCTCCTTCGTGGCTGTTCCGCCCGTTTCTTCATCTTCTTCTTCTTATTCATCATATTCTTCTCCTATCTCCTGAAAAAAATACATAGAAAACCATATGAGTTAGTTGATTGAATCCTTACAGATGATTTGCTTCGTGTTTGGATTTTCGACGGTGATTGTCTTGCTTCGATGATTTGCTTCGATGGTTTTTTCACGGTTGTGGTAACGGTTGTGCAGTTCGGTTTGATCCTTGAACGGTGATGATGATGAGAGTTCTCTCGTCTGAGTTCACAGTGTTTATCGTTGGAGTTTGACGTTTTTGGATCCTTGACCGTGGTTGCGGTTGGCTGTGGTTTATGGCCGCGATTTGATGATGGTGCTTCTGGGCTTGGGTTCTTCGAATCCTTCTCTTTTCTCTAATGCTCGCTGATGATTTTTTTCTGTTCTTCACATGCATTCATATATTGATGAATTTCTTGGGCCTAGGTTACATGTTGTTACGATTCCTCACGATTTGTTTGTTGCTGCTTTCCAAGATTTATTGTTTTGTTGTTATGCTTTGCGGTTTTTCAGGATGATTTATTTGATTTGTTTTGGTTGAGGAAGCTTTGCAAAAGTTTGTTCTTGGACTGGATTTGCATTTGACTTGATCTTGCTTGGAGCAGATCTTGCGAAAGTGGTTGTTTCTCTTGTTGGATATCCATGGATTTGCAGTTGTTGCTGAACTTGGATAATCCATTTTTTACTATGGATTTGGATATCCATTTTAATGGATTTGCTGGATTTCCTTATGTCTTGTTTGGCTTTGACCGAAAAAAACAATTTTATAAATAAGCACTTTCCAAAAATCACTTTTTCTCTCTCTTGGAATCAAACTCGAACAGATATTGTCGGGTCCGTGCCGGGGTCGAAAATTAAAAAGTTGGGGGATGTGGTGGCATTTACTTATTACCCCTCCCGACATACCCGATAAGGAACTTTAACTGAGGGTATCGGAACGGATTAAAAACCATTGTTATTGATTCTAATCATTATTTTTCTCTGTTGTCGATTCTTTTGCAGGTCCAAAAAGTCGAAGGTTGAAGAATTGGACGCGAATGCAAACTTAGAAAAAATTAGCAATTTTAGAGCTTAGGAATTAAATTGTACTTGTAATTACCTTTGTAATAAAAAATAGAATTTAAATAAATAACTTCAATTCTTTAATTTATTTCTCGATCCAACTTCTCCGAATAAATTCATCCAAGTAAACTCAACCGAATAAATTCATTAAATTAAGTTTATCCGACTAAATTCAACTGACTAAATTCCTCAAAATAAATGTATCTGATTAACCTTAGACGTTCCCAAACTCCGAATTCGACAATTAATCATCTTGCACGATTTAAATCCGACATAACTGCTGAGTTCCAACAAAACTCTTTGCAAATTAATTCGTATTGGATAATAAAACTGGTGTGTACGGTATTGAGAAGATGAGCAGAGAAATCCAATTAAACGGCAAAATGAACTTCCCTCCGCATTTAAAATTCGAATTGTATCTTGAATAATCTGACTTCGTAACCCGAGTCGATTCTAACTGAATGCCCGTGATCAACCCAACTGATATTCATTAGAAATTCAACGTGAATCAAAATTACCGTTCCTTTAATTTCGACCAGTAGCTAGCAGAAAGCAAGAAAACATGCATATGTCAGAATAAATTCCTCAAAGCAAATTTTCACACCGATTTAACCCAAATCCACTTAGATTATAACACACTAAGATCCATATGGTTTAGGAATCAAACAACACTTCAAAACTCAAATGACGCCTAAATCTTGGCTCTCGAATAAAATGCACCGTGTCACGAGAAACCAGACGTCAGAACCGTCGCAAAATTCAAATCATTATCAGATAAAATCACCTGACCCGGATATTGAAACCCTAATCTCTTGAAGAATTCTTGACGACGACTTTGCTTCATAAATTGACCGGAGATTGCAAATTAATGACCCTTTTTCCCTTCATCAATTAAATCGCACACAGGGTGATTTTCCTGCAAAAACCAACAGACTGGGCAAACCAGTTAGCAGTTAGTTAAAATACAATGCAGAATGAGATGAAATGCAAAATGAACCTGATAATATAAGGGTAAAATTTGGGGTATGACAGGTAGTCATTTAATTCATTTGCAAAAGTCTCAGTCAAAGGACATGGAACTAGGGTTTCCTCTGGTCAACCCAAATTCAACTATAGACTTGAGAGAGTTCAAAACATGTTTCTAGGTCATTGAGCCATGGGAGACCATTCTAAAGAATCTAGGATGTCATGATAAGATCAAATCAAGGATATTCAATAGTTCAAGGAGTTTCTAAATTAGGGTTTCAGATGATTTTAGTGTAAAATCCCCTTCTTTAGTACCAAACATCAAGGACATATTTCCCTATGATGCAAGCTTAATCTCACTTTCTTGAAAACATGAGAATTGTTAGTAATCCTTTAAGATTTCTTTTGAGTACAAGAACTCATCCATTGAGTTTTTACATCTCAAGTTATCATGTCAACAAGTTGGTGTCCTCATATGAAGAGAATTTTGATCAACTCAAAGTCAACTCACTTCCAAGGCATTTTTAACATGGAATCAAGATTCTCTTCAACTTCAAGTGAACATGAAAGTTATTCCTTATGATCTTAGCTATCCAAAAAGTCCTAGAAGTTCTCATTCTCATGTGTACATCACAAGTTATGATCTTCACAAGGAAAGGGTATTTTGGGAAAGTTCATTATAGGTCTTTCTTCTCAATGGTCAATTTCATGAACTTTGAGGCCTCTAATTCAATTTTGTCCAATATGAAACTTGTGTCCAATTGTCTTAACTCTAGAATATAATCAAAATTCATGGAGTTTGGTGCATTATGGGATCATATGGACCATTTTAGAAGGGAAATTTTGACTTTTGGTCATGGCTTAAGTATCTTACATTGCAAGACACCTTTTGGCCTTATGTTTGAACTTTTCTACACAATTACATGACCATAAAGGGTTTTGTCTCATTTACAAACATTAATGCAAGTTATGCGCCATATTTTCAAATTTATACCTTAAAAAGTCATGGTTTAAAACTTGGGGTAAAGAGTTGCTACATGAACCAAATCAATATCATTGTTTTCCACACACTCCAATTGTTAATTGCTAACCACTAAACGAGAGTGCCTTGCTTGAAACCGTGTGTATGCATAAGTGGAGTATTTTTTGGAAAGAATTGAAATCAACTCATACAGCCAACATGGGCCTGCATGCTTACCAAAAATCCACCACATATAAGCTCTAGAGTTGCCCTAAGCAGAGAGAGGTATTGGATGTGTGAGAAGAGAGCTTCGCCATTCAAAATATTCTAAAATCTTCATTTTTCGAATCTCTTTTTTCCTTGGATAATTCATCAAATTGGTGCTTGAATCATCTCTATCAAAGCTCAAGGGAGGATTTGGAAGCTGGAAATTGAAGCTTGCAAGCATTGGAAAAGTCAATGGAACTGCTCCGTTTGGTAAACTTCTTCCAACTTTTTATTCCATTCTAGGCACCAAATAAGATCATGTTGGGTTGCATCTGAAGCCTTACCTATGGTAGGCAATGTTTGGATCATTGACTTGTTTGTATGATGAATTTTCAGTGTGTGCACTCACTTTTTTGTGCCTTGATTTCTCATTGTTTATGAGCCTTTTTAAGATTTGGAGGTTGGATTTGAACTCCATGTAATCTTAGCTTTCAAATGGTATAGAATGCTGGCATTTTTATGGATGTTTCAGACCTGGTCCTCGGCGAGCTGGCCAGAGAAGACGACCGAAGCCCTAGCTCCGGCGTCTGGTCTTATTTCAGGTGAAAGCTGACTCACCTCCTCTTGACTTGTTGACCAGCTGGTGTGTCTCGTTTTCATTGGTTTGACCTTGTCTAGTTGGAGCGTGGAATCTGACTGGATAAATGAAACATTGTGTTTCATTTAGCCAAGTCTGAGTTTGGACATTGGGCTTAGACCCTTGCTTTCCACACCCCCAACTTCAGGGCCTGTGGGTGCATTTGTTCTATTTTCAGTGTATCTGGGTTTTACCAATCACACCCCCTTTGCTTATTTCATTCTTTTTATTTTATTTTTATTTATGTTTTCATTTTATTATTTTAAAAATAGTTCCACTTACAAAAAAATTCCCCAAAAATATTTTCTAAATAGTTTGAAATATTATTTAATTTTCCATAATTTTTTATTTCTGTTCTTATTTTATTTTGCTATTTTATTTGGAATTTGCAATTAAATAGGTTTTATGGTGTCTACCCTATATGATCATGACTATTTGGACTTCAATTCCTTATCTCCTATGACCATGGCTTCTCTCTCATTTAGGTAAGGGATTGAGGTATTCTTGAGGATGAATTTGAGTGTCCATTAATAATTTTTCATTTGACTTTGATTGGACTTTTTTTGTCCCTCGACATTTACCCGATAAGGTAGAACACCATCAATTCTTAAATTATTTGGTGATGTTTGAGTTGATTTTGTCTTTGAGGTTTTGTTTGCTGGTTGGTGTTTGATCTAGCTTTGTTAAGCATTTCAGTTGAGATTTATTGACCATTCCTTCTATTTTTGGTGAAGCTTGCAAGTTAAGTCATCTTTGAAGTTGTTCATACAAGCTAGTTTGACCTATTTCCTTTTAGGAAATGATCTCTATTGATCCCATATGCATCTTGTGAGCTTTGTTACTTGATTATGACATGTTTAAGGTGTTATTTCATTTATCTTGGGTCATACATTTGTGCTACTTGGTTTGCAAGTTACTTTGGAATCATGTTTTTCCACTTGTGTTAAGTGTTGAATTTGTGTTAGAACTTTGGTTCTTTCACTTGCCATGATCTTGTTTGTGCTTATACCTTGCTTCTAATATTTATTCGAGGCTTTTCTCTTGGTGATCCACTTCTGCCCCATATGGTTTGATCTTTAGTCAAGATGATTTGGTGTTCATGATTACACTTTGAGTTTGTTCTGGAATAATTGACCACTTTCTTGCACTTGTTTGCTTGTGTCTTTTGCTTGACTAATGTTGAATTTTTGGTTGAGGTAATTCATATATGGTTGTTGTCTAATCCTCATTCTCCCATAATTTATTTTATCATGGCTCTTTGCCTTTGCTTTGTGATTAGCATTTGTTTAGGTGATTGATGTTTGAGGGTTGTAGGAGTTTTCACTTCTCCCATTTCATCTCACCTCTTTTCTTGACTTGTTCAAGTCAACTTGTTCATGTTTGAGTCTCATATTATTGAGTCCTTATTGCATCTTTGCATCTTTGTAATCCATGTTTGAATTGCCTTGGCTTGTTTAAGCCAACTTCTTCTCTTTCTTCATTTCATTTGTGATTGATTCATTAAGTGTTTACTTGGTTTTTGCCATGATCCCTTAGGATTCCTAGTCCCTCTGTTTAAGATGGAAGTAGGATAGACATTAGGTGTTCAATCCTTTGTATGATAACATTAGGATAGATTTTTCCCTTTTTAATCCCAACTTTAGGAGCATTTTGCATGATAACATTAGGTTTATTTAGTTTCCCCTTAGAGTTTGTGTCTTCTCTTCTCATCTCATAACTTCATAAGACACTTAATAAAGTTTAACACTTGTTGTACGCTACGAGCCTTAAGTACTTGAGGAATGATAGGTGGGGGCCTCCTCTCACACTGTCTAGAGTGTTTAGCGTATTCCCTTTGGGCGATATGCGACGCATTCGCTCTCAAGTCATAGTCTTTAGTGTAACATGAGTTTCAAATCTAACTCAATTCACCTCTTGTCATAAAAAACACAAAATAAAACATTAAACCTCTTTATCCTTCAGGATTGTTTTCAAACTTAATCATTTTCAAAAAGAGTGTGTTAAGTCTTTGTTCTACCGCAAACAGGCATCGTCCCTAACTACTAGAACGCATATTTAACCCTACTCAGTTAAAACACTTGAACCAACCAGTGGTCGTGTCTTCCCGAACTACGTTTGCTCTAATTTCTCATACCAGATGAGGATACGTAGGCACAAGACGGTGATGTCTTGGCGGGAAACCTTCCCCCCCCCCCCCTTCACCCGTAGTTTTCCGAACTACGTTGACTCTGACTTTCCCATTGCACGAGGTAATACGTAGGAATAGAGCGGCGATGCTCTATCGAGTCTATTTTCTTTTCTTTTGTCCTTGTGAGCCAACCTTTTGATAGATTAACACTCTGTAGATAGACAACAAGCATGGATGCTATTGAGTACAACGGACATGAGGGGTGTTCATACCTTCCCCTTGCATAACCGACTCCTGAACCCGAGATTTGGTTGCGATGACCTTGTCTTTTCCCTTTTCTTCAGGTTTTCTTTGATCGTTTCTTTTCCCTCTCTTTGGGATAAATAACGTTCGGTGGCGACTCTTCTGTATTTGCCGGCCCTTTTTCACAGAGATGCGACAGCTGGCGACTCTGCTGGGGACTTTCCCATCCCCTATGCAAGTCAATCCTAGCATTTGTTGCTTGTTTGTGGGTTTGTATATTTGGGTGTTGTATTTTGTATATTATTGCGTTTTACTTTCTGCACTTTATCATTATCTGTTGTTGTGTTGTTGGGTGGGATTGTTCCTTCCAGAGATAAGCCAAAACCCAGGCTTGAGTGTATACTTAGCATTATAGTGGAAAGTAGTGATGGACCTGTATGGTAGCATGCACTAGTCCTCACGAAATTCGCGTTCAGACGAGGTTTTCTTTGAAGATGTCCCATCCTGTACATTGGTCAGGAGGGGGTATTGGATCTAAAAACTGTCGACTCTGGAGACCGATCATTTGGGAGTCAGCTAAGTGAGGCCGCTTTGTTTGACTATGATGCCAAACCAGAAATGGTGAACGTATCATCGTTTCTCGAAAGTCTGTGATGCTGACGACCGCATAGGATGCCGAATTTGTCAGATGTTAGGTCCATACCTTGTGAGTGGGAGGATTATGCAGGAAAATTGACCTCCAACCTACCCGGATTTCTTATTAGTGCGGACTTTTGATCTCTGATGTTATGAGGTTCTTATACCTTGGTCTTGTGATGTCCCATTTTTTCTCGCCAAAGCGAAGCTCTGATTCAACTCATTCAGCAACACAATAGTCTTGATCCCCTGTTTGCATTTGCATATTCATTTGAATTTTAACATTTACATGTATTTGTGTTTCAGGTTCATATTTTCCTTTTCATTCTAGTAATCTAATCCACCATCACCATGGAGCCTGGTCTCAAGAAAGTTGTCGTTTACAAGTTCCCGGTACCAGATGTAGGATCTCTGGTTGGCCTTATTTCTGTGGTTGAGCATGGGGTTATGGAAGACTTCAAAAAGGAGTATGGGAGGACTCTGAGTTTTGTCTGCAAGGTCTCCAAATATGAGCTGGGAGTTATTCATACGCTGCTGCAATTTTATGATCCTCAGTTGCGTAGCTTTACATTCCTCGGATATGTTTTGTTGCCAACCTTGGAAGAGTTTGCTCAGTTGCTAGGAGTTCTTGTATTGGAAGAAATGCCTTTTGTGCACTCTGAAAAGGAGCCTGATTTGACTAAGCTAGCTAGTGCCCTTCATTTGGATGTTTCTGAATTGGATGGAAAGATGGTATAGAGAAATGGAGTTCCTGGGTTTCCCCTATCATTTTTGGTGAGTAAAGCTCAGCATTTTGCAAAAGAAAAATGTTGGGTTGTTTTCAATGCCATTTTGGCTCTCTGCATCTATGGCATAGTTCTGTTCCCCTGTATACCTGACTTTGTTGACTTGGACGCTTTCTATATCTTCGCTTCTAAGAATCCTGTGCCAACACTCCTAGGTGATGTCTACTATTCTATCCACTATAAGAATGAGAATAGAAGAGGGAGGAATGTCTCCTACTGTGCGCCACTGCTATACAGATGGTTTATTTCACATCTGCCCAAGTATGTACCCTTTATTGATATAGCAAACACAGTTGAGTGGTCTAAGAGACTCATGGGCTTAACGTCGAAGAATATTGTGTGATTTAATAGAGATCTTCTTGGTAGTGAAATTATCTTCAGTTGTGGAAGCTTCCCCAACGTTCCTTTGATTGGGCGCAAAGGTGGCATCAATTATAATCCTACTCTCGCTGTTAGATAGTTTGGCTATGCTCTGAGAGGACCCCCGAAGGAGGAGGAAATACAGGAATCTCTGTATTTCACAGAGCTAGCTGATATTGACATTCTGACTAGTTTGCAGCAAGCTTGGAGTAACGTTCAGCGCAAAGGAAAGTTTGCTTTGAGCAAAGGAGATAACAGAGCTTATAGACCATATGTTGAGTGGATACAAGAGAGGGTTGCGAGGTTATTTCTACCATTTCTAGTCAGGGAGCCTTTATATCCTTTGGTAGTTGAAGAACCAATGATAGTTGACATCCAAAAGTACAATCAACTATGGGCTAAAAAGGAAGAACTACGCAGAGTGAACGAAGAGTTGGAGAAGGAGGCCATTCAGCTTAGAAGTGAGAAGAATCAAGCCACTCACCTATCCAAGAAGCAGACAGACACCCTGAACAAGATGGGGAGGGAACTGACTGAAGAAATCTGGGTCAGAGAGCGTCTTGGTCAAGACATGAGAAGTTTGGGTAACACCCTCAAAGAGAAGAAGAAAGAGTTAGAGAAAGCACATCTGGAAATATCAAAGTTCAACGCTCAGTGGAATGCCATATTGACTAACAAGGAGAGAGAAGATGAACTTCATCGGCAGATTGACAGGTTGAAAACTCAACTCTGAATCAAAGATGAAAAAGCTCCTGGAGAATCTGCTCGTCAGTACGAAAGAGACCGCAAACTACGAGAAGCTCTTGCAAAGTTGGAAGAGTACAATTTGATAGCAGACCTGAAGAAGCCTAGACTTGAGGATGTGTTTGGGGAGGATGCTTGGGAAGACTACATTCAAGACTTGAAGGATGTCATCAGCAAGAGAGAGCTGCTAATACAGGCGTTAGTTGCACGACCTGATCATCCGGATACGAAAACATTGTTAGAAGAGTTCCAGACTCGCTACCGTACCTGATACAGTTTTCCTTTGTTCTTCGGTATTTGTTATTGTCTTGTATTCTAACCATCTCCAGGACTGTTGGATGAGGTCGTTTTGACTTTTTTGTATTTCCTTGGTGATGTGTTGTATGCTGATACTCTGATCCTCATTTTATTTATGAGAGAGGTTTTGTGGCTTCATCTGTTAGCTCTTCATTCTCCTGTTATTTGTGGGACTAGAATCAAGGGGAAGATTTCCCTGAAACATATTTACATGTCTGCATTTTGCATCATTTATCATATTGCATTGCAGGTGTTCTGGTTCTGTTGACGTTATTTCTCTCTTTGGTTTTCTCAGTAGTGTTTCAGGATTGAAGACCAGACAATTCACCGCTATTCAACTAGGGGGAATTAACAAAAGGAAATGGATCAGATTCAACACGAGCTGCAGGAGTTCCGGGACTGCATGGCACAATTCATGGACCTTATGCAAGGGGTTGCTAACGGTCAAGAACAGTTGAGAACACTTGTTCAACCTCTGATTTCTAGGGTTGATGGAAGTGGAGTTTTGCATGGTGGGACTTTCGTCGTTCCTCCTCCAGCTGACAATGGCACTCCTCATGCCAATGTTATCCCAACAGTTGTTATTCCTCCAGGCGGAGGTAATCCACCGAGAGGTCATATTCCAGGCGCAACGGGCGTTGTACATGGAAATGTTGGTCCTCAGTGGGAGGAGGACGAACAGGATGATATTTTCTCAGTGAGGGACCTAGATGCGGGCTTGCAGTCTGATAGAAGAAAAAATGAGGAATTTGGAAAATCAGAATTCTCTTGGTCTTGATATGTCTAACTTGGGGATGATCTCAGGTCTGAGGATTCCACCAAAGTTCAAGGTACCTGACTTTGACAAGTACAAGTAGACAACTTGTCCCAAGGTACACCTCAGGTCATACTACAGAAAAATATCTGCGCACTCTGATGACGAGAAGTTGCTAATGCACTTCTTTTAGGACAGCCTGTCTGGCCTATCCTTAGAGTGGTACATGGGTTTGGAGCCAACCAATATTAGAAGCTGGAGAGACCTGGCGGAGGCCTTCGTCCTACACTATCAATATAATAGTGATTTGGCGCCCAACCGTGTACAGTTGCAAAATCTGTCGCAACGAAGTAATGAGGGATTTAAAGAATACGCACAGAGGTGGCGTGAGTTGGATGCAAGGGTTCAGCCTCCTATGGTGGAGAGAGAACTCATTGATATGTTTGTAGCTACATTTCCTGGGGTGTACTATGAAAAGCTGATAGGGAATATGTCTGGTAGCTTCTCAGATTTAATTATCACTGGTGAACGAGTTAAGAAGGGTATTAAGCTGGGAAAAATCCAAGTGGGTGAGGGATCCTCATCTGGGGGAGGAAGAAAGAACTTTGGTAACAAGAAAAGGGAAGGTGAGACCAATGCGGTGTCAAGCTTCAGGAATAGGAACAGAAGCAGAAATCAGCATCCACAACAACAATATCATCAGCAACAACCTCAGGTTGTGAATTTTGCTATTCCGGCTATACAACCTCCACAACCTCAACAACAACAACAACAGCAAAATTATGTGCCGCGATGGTTTCAGGACCGTGGGAGAGTAATGAATAGGCAATTTGACGCTCCTCTTATGCCGTATTCACAACTGCTACAACATTTGTTGTAGCTTCAATTGATTTAGAAAAGGACATTGGCACCTTTGACTGGCGCGCCACCCATGGGGTATGACGCAAACGCCAGATGTGACTTTCATTCAGGCGCCCCTGGTCATCATATAGACAACTGTAAGGCTTTCAAACATAAGTGCAGGACCTTATTGATAGCAAAGCCATCTATTTTACAAATGATGTGCCTAATGTTGTTCAAAACCCTATGCCCAACCACGGAGCAGTCGGTGTCAATGCTATTGTTGAAGAGGAGAATTTGAATTTGGTAACGTATGTTGCAAGGTTAAAAACTCCTTTGAGTTTTGTCAAGAGTAGGCTATTGAGGGGCGGAGTTTTTCCGGGCTGTGGGGAAGACTATGAAGGTTGTTTGGCTCATCCCGAGGGATGTGAGGACTTGAAGAATCATGTGCAGGATTTAATGAATGAAGGTGTGTTACAATTTGACAAGATTGGTGAAAAGAAGGAAGAGAAGGTGATTGGTCAGGGGTGGGATGAGATTGCCACAATCTCAATTCCTTTTAGAATGATTAACATATATGCGCCTCCAAGGCCAGCAACTGTTATAATCACCAAGGCATGGCCGGTGCCTTATGAAAGTACTAAAGCAATCCCGTGGAACTATGGGGCTGAGGTCTTTTGTAATGGCAAAAAACAAGAATTAAGGGGGACGTTGTCAGATAATTCATCCGTTGATAATTTGATTGGAACTAGTGGAATGACAAGGAGTGGGAGAGTGTTTTCACCTCCGGAAGCTAATGTTGAGAGGCCAGATAAAGGGAAGGGAAAGGCTGTTGTAGAGGAAAGTTCTCAACAAGGTGAGAAGGATGCTCTGTTGAAAGACACTGAGGAATTCAGGTGTCTGATTAGAAAGAGCGATTACAAAATTGTTGATCACCTACAATAAACCTCATCCAAGATATCCATTCTATCACTGTTACTGTGCTCCGAGGCACACCGAAATTCCCTTTTGAGGATTTTGAACACAGGATATGTGCCACAAGAGATTTCAGTGAACCAGCTCAAAAGAGTTGTGGCCCATGTAAATGCTGGAAATGGATTGGGATTTACAGATTTAGACCTGACGCCTAAAGAAAGAAATCACAATCACGCCTTGCATATTTCTATTGAATGCAGAGGAGGTGTATTATCACATGTTCTGGTGGACACTGGGTCTTCACTCAATGTGTTACCCAAAAAGGCTTTGATGAAGCTTGACACCCAAGGCGTGATGTGCACTCCTAGTGACTTGGTTGTACGAGCGTTTGATGGAACGAGGAGGTCTATTTTTGGTGAAGTGACTCTCCTTATCCAAGTTGGCCTAGAGATTTTTGACGCTGTCTTTTATATAATGGATATCCAACCTGCATACAGTTGTTTGTTAGGTCGACCCTGGATTCACTCTGCTGGGACAATGACATCGACCTTGCATCAGAAGTTAAAATACATGGTCGGAGGTAATATTGTCACCATTTGTGGTGAGAAGGACATAATGATCATCCATTTATCCTCGTTCAAGTATGCTGAGGTTGATGGAGAAATTCATGAGACCCTATGGCAAGCATTTGAAACTGTTCCGGTCAGAGAAAAGGCGCCAGTTGTAGACAGAATTCCTGAGGTTTCTATGTCTTCTTTAAAGGAAGCGCGTGCGATGATGGAGTTAGGTTCATCTCAAGGATGGGGGCAGGTGTTGAGTATCCCCAATAAGCAAGATAAGTTCGGATTGGGGTACAACCCATCGTCTTCTTCCTCACAAAGCGTTCCATGTTACAGAGGACCAGTTCAGTTTACAAGGGGTGGGTTGTCTTCGGCCGAATCAACATTGTGTTTGAGGATGAAGGAGATAGTGATTGTGATATGGATGCATGGATCCATCCATGTCTTCCCCGCCAAATTTTGAGCAACTAGACTATTGAAGAAGTTGTCCAAGTGACCCGTGAAGAGTAATTGTCTTGTTTTCTAATTATATGTAGCCCTGCGTTCTGCCCGAAACGTAGTGGTTTTCTTTGTAGGGCCTTATCCTGTTTATGTTTGAACAATTGCTTTTATCATTAATTAAAAGGCTTTTTTTGCATTCAAATATTATGATCCCTGTTTTCTTTTTGTTTTTTATTTTAAATAAAACTGCAATGTGGTTTGTACTTATTTGTATATCATTTTAAGCATATAATCATCATTATGCAGGTTTCACATCGCAGATGCCACCGGTTCAGACTCATCTATGACTCGATATGACATTGATAATCCAATCTTTCAAGCTGAAGAAGAGATTGAATAAGACGAAGACCTTCCTAAGAGCTCGCCAGGCTGGTGAGACAAGAGGAGAAGGTTATTCTGCCTCATCAAGAAGAAATCGAAGTTGTCAACCTGGGTATAGAGGAGGCTAAGAAAGAAGTCAGAATAAGGGCTGTTTTAAAAATGACGTCAACAGAAGACTTGTTGAGATGCTCCGAGAGTATAGAGACGTCTTCGCTTGGTCATACGAGGATATACCTGGGCTGGATACGGATATTGTGGTTCATCGTCTACCCCTCCGAGAGGAGTGTCTGCCTGTAAAGCAAAAATTGAGAAGGACTAGACCAGATATGGCAGTTAAGATTAAAGAGGAGGTCCAGAAGCAGCTGGACATTGGTTTTCTTGCTATTATGAATTACCCTCCGTGGGTCGCTAACATCGTGCCTGTACCTAAGAAGGATGGAAAGGTCAGGATGTGTGTTGATTACCGTTATCTAAATAGAGCGAGCCTAAAAGATGATTTCCCGCTTCCCCATATTGATGTGCTAGTTGACAATACAACCCAGTATTCAGTGTTCTCCTTTATGGACGGTTTCTCCGGGTATAACCAGATCAAGATGGCCCCAGAAGACATGGAGAAAACAACCTTTATCACGTCGTGGGGGGCTTTTTGCTATAAGGTAATGCCTTTTGGATTGAAGAATGCAGGGGAAACCTATCAGCGGGCGATGGTGACTTTGTTTCATGATATGATTCATCATGAGATTGAGGTCTATGTTGATGACACGATCGCAAAGTCACAAACGGAGGAAAAGCATCTGGTGAATCTTTTGAAGTTGTTTGAAAGATTAAGGAAATTCAGACTAAGGTTGAATCCGAACAAATGCACTTTTGGTGTACGGTCAGGAAAGCTATTGGGGTTCATAGTCAGTGAAAAAGGAATCGAGGTCGATCCTGCAAAAATAAAAGCTATACAGGAAATGCCAGCACCGAAAATAGAGAAAGAGGTTCGTGGTTTTCTTGGTAGATTGAACTACATCGCAAGGTTCATATCTCCCCTTACAGCCACTTGTGAACCATTGTTCAAGCTGTTAAAGAAAGATCAGGTGGTTGTCTGGAATGAAAATTTCCGGAGGGCATTTGAAAAGATAAAAGAGTATTTGCAGGAGCCTCCAATACTGATGCCTCCAGTGGCAGGAAGACCTTTGATAATGTACTTGACAGTTCTTGAGAATTCCATGGGTTGTGTTCTCGCTCAACACGACGAGACAGGAAGAAAAGAACATGCCATCTATTACTTGAGTAAGAAATTTATAGATTGTGAATCCCGATACTCGATGTTAGAAAAGACATGTTGTGCACTTGCTTGGGCCGCCAAATGCCTAAGGCAGTACATGTTAAATCACACAACCATGCTGATTTCGAAGATGGATCCGATTAAGTATGTGTTCGAGAAGCAAGTGCTTTCAGGAAGGATTACTAGGTGGCAGATGGTTCTGACGGAATATGATATTCAATATGTCTCCCAAAAAGCCATTAAGGGGAGTATTCTGTCAGAATATCTCGCAGAACAACCGATTGACGACTATCAACCGATGAAGTTTGAATTTCCTGATGAGGATATCATGTTCTTGAAGATGAAAGATTGTGATGAGTTGTTACCTGATGAAGGTTCCAAGATAGGCACCCAATGGAACATGATTTTTTACGGTGCTGTTAAATTCTATTGTAGTGGAATTGGGGCAATCATTACGACTCCCCACGGTTCCCACATACCATTCACTTCCAGGTTAACTTTTCCTTGCACCAACAACGAAGCTGAGTATGAAGCATGTATCATGGGCATTGAAGAAGCGATTGATTTGAGAATCAAGAACCTTGATATTTATGGTGATTCAGCTTTGGTAGTCAATCAGATCAAAGGAGAATGGGAGACTAGTCAGCCTAATCTGGTACCCTATATGACCTATGCAAGGAGGTTGTTACCTTTTTTCGACAGGGTAGAGTTTCATCATGTGCCAAGAGCTGAGAATCAGATGGCAAATGCCTTGGCTACATTATCCTCGATGTATAAGGTGAATTATTGGAACGACGCTCCGAGGATTGTCATCTTACACCTTGATAGGCCAGCATTCGTATTTGTAATAGAGGAAGCTTCAGATAATAAACCATGGTATTATGATATCTGAAACTTTCTCAAGAATTAGGAGTATCCACCTAGGGCATTGAGTCGGGATAAGAAGACTTTGAGAAGGTTGTCTGGAAACTTCTATCTGAACAAGGATGATGTACTCTACCGAAGAAATTTCGACTTAGTGTTATTGAGATGTGTGGACGAAAAAGAAGCAGGTTTGCTTATGGAAGAAGGCCACAAGGGCGCTTTTGGTACGCATGCAGGCGGACATGCAATGTCTCGAAAATTGTTGAGAACAGGCTATTATTGGATGACCATGGAGTCTAATTGTTTCAAGTATGCCAAGAAAGGCCATAAATGCCATATCTATGCTGATAAGATGCATGACGTCTCCTTGGCCCTTTTCTATATGGGGTGTTGATATGATCGGTAATATTGAACCGACCGCATCCAACAGACACCGCTTCATCTTAGTGGCAATTGACTACTTCACTAAGTGGGTAGAAGCAGCTTCTTACACCAACGTAACCAGACAGATCGTGGCTCGAATCATCAAGAAGGACATCATCTATCGTTACGGAGTGCCCGAACGAATCATCACTGATAATGGTTCGAATCTGAACAACAAGATGATGAAGGAAGTGTACCGGAGTTTCAAGATTCAATATCACAACTCTTCTCCTTATCGTCCAAAGATGAATGGCGCTGTTGAGGCCGCCAATAAGAACATTAAGAAGATTGTGCAGAAGATGGTCATTACCTACAAAGATTGGCACGAGATCTTGCCTTTTGCATTACACAAATATCGTACTTCGGTACGTACTTCAACTGGGGCAACTCCTTTCTCGCTAGTATATGGTATGGAAGTTGTCCTACCATTGGAAGTCGAGATTCCTTCTTTGAGAGTGTTGGTTGGCGTCAAACTTGATGAAGCGGAATGGGTGAAGTTCATATTAAATCAACGTAGCTTGATGGACGAGAAGATACTGGAATCCATTGCATATGGTTGTTTGTATCAAAGCAGGGTGAAAAAAGCTTTCGATCAGAAGGTGCGCCCTTGAAGCTTTCAGGCAGGTGACTTAGTGTTGAAGCGGATTCTCCCTCCATAGATAGATCACAGGGGAAAATGGACTCCCAACTACGAAGGTCCATATGTAGTAAGGAAAGTCTTCCCCGGAGGAGCCTTATTACTCTCAACTATGGATGGCGAAGATTTCACATCCCCTGTGAACACGGACGCAGTTAAAAAATACTTTGCTTAAACAGACCCGCTGGAAAGAAAAAGAAAATCCAGGCAAAAATGGGGCATCCCGGCGAACCATAAAAAGAATGGGTTCGGGAAAAAATTAGGGATAGAAAGAAAAGATGTAAACCCGCGAAGTTGAAAACCTGAAAAGGCAACTTTGGCAAAAATGGATATCCCGGTGAATCGAATAACCCGAAAGGGCGATTCAGGAAAAAGTTAGAGATTTAAAAGCAAATGACTGAGGTCTGCGTGTGATACCAGCACAGTGGATTCTGGGAGGACCTGAGGGTCAATTAATCAGTCAGTCTCTATGGAAGACGAAGCATTGGAGAAGCATCAAAGTCATGCTAGTCATAGTCGGATCGACACATGGTGGTTATCTGTACCATATTGCCAACATTTTGTATATCTTTTGCATTTCTGTAATTTTTGCGCAACTTTCTCTTTTCAGGAGTTGCATCTGTTGTAGATCTGCCTATTTACAGGCCAATTATCAATGAAGTATACTATTCAGAAAGCTTTTGTTCTTGTTTTAACTTTTACTATTTTGTTTGCAAAAGACGCTTGATGTTTTGATAAAACTTTGCATACATAAACTTGTGGGCTCTGCTAATCATGATTAAAACATTGATTTTCTTGAACGATGTCATGGGCGATGACCGAGATAGCTTCCGTTGCATAGGAAATTTTGTTTGTTTGTCATTTGCAGAGCTTTCGTTCTTGAAACTATTCCAGAGGTGCATCTCCCAGTAAGGTCACCATGTCTCTGTTCCCACAAGAGGAAGATGTGCAGTTTGAGACTAGTTCCTCCCCAGTAGGTATGAATTACATGTGATCAAGGTTATCCTCGGCAGGTCGAGATTAGTATCCCTGGCAGAGTAGAGCCATCCCCAATAGGTGGAGCATGTATACCTATCCTCAGCAGTCCAAATGCGTATATCTTATACCTTAGCAGGTTGATATCAGGGTTATCCCTAGAGGGTCAAAACTAAGGTTCCCCAATAGTGTGTGCACTTATCCCTTGGCAGGTAGATACGAGAGTGTTGTTACCCCACAGAGTCTAAATCTTTGACTCTTTTCCCCTTAGAGTCTAGGTTATAGACTCATTCCTCAAGCGGAGTTTTGATGTTGTTGAGTTTATTTCTCTTTTTCCCCAAGCATAGGTTGATGTTGATTCCATTGCCAGTTAATCCCCAGCGGATTGATTTTGATCCCTGACAAATTGGGGTGTATTTCTGGCAGCTTGTTTTGTATCCTATAAGAGTTTTGGTTTCTATGAGGCCATCCAGGGCCAATTTCCCCCAGTAGAATGGATTTTGTTCTCCAGCCGAGTCGTCTATTCCCCAGAAGTGTCGTATTCTGGTAGGCCATCTAGGGCGTTTCCTCAGCGGAGTTTGATTTGATCCCTAGTGGAGTGGATTTTATTCTCAACAGAGCAGTTTTACCCAGGAGAGTTCTTTTCCAGGAAGGCCATCCAGGCCTTGTTTTCCCCAGCATAAGTCCAATCGTACTTGGCATATCCGGTCATTCCCAACGGAGTTGGCTTCGTCTCTTCAGCATTTATTTCGCGGGAGTGGTCCTCTGCATTTGCATCGTGCATAGCATCCTCCCTAATGCGTAGCATTTCCATTTCGCATGGAGCATTACGCCATATTCAAACATGTGCATTTGAAACATAAGCCAGGTGGTTACCGCTTGTTTCCAGTTGTATTTCCAGCAGACAACGGTGTTTTCTCTCGAGCCTGTGTGGTATCCAAACCCCAGCAAGATCATTGACCATTGTGCTTATTTTACCATTCCTCCCCAACGGAGTCTACATTGGTTGAGTTCATCACTTCCCTAGCAGAATTCTTCTTTCAGATTGTAAATCAACAGATTCTCTTCTCAACTTCTTGTTGAGCCGGCCTTCGGGTTCGATGCCCGTTCCAAGTAACGGAGGCCTGCTTGGATTAACAGATGTTCTCAACTTCGTTTTGAGCCAGCCTTCGGGTTCGACGCTCGTTTTAAGTAACGGATGTCTGCTTGGATTAACAGATATTCTCAACTTCGTGTTGAGCCGGCCTTCGGGTTTGATACCCGTTTTAATTAAAGGATGCCTGCTTGGATTAGCAGATGTTCTCAACTTTGCGTTGAGCCAGCCTTTGGGTTCGACGCACGTTTTAAGTAACGGATGCCTGCTTGGATTAGCTGATGTTCTCAACTGCGTGTTGAGCTGGCCTTCAGGTTCGCTGCCTTGTTTGATTAACAGATGCCTGATGGCGATATCAGATGTTCTTACTGACTTAGTATTGTTTCCTGCGTGTTAGCAGATTTTTTTCCGACTGCGTGTCGTGATTTTCTAATTGGTGATGAGTTAGCTCATTTTCCTGCAGCTATCAGATACAGTTTTCTCCGGTGATTCTATTCTGGTAGACCATTTTACAGTTCTGTTTTGCGGTTGGCAAATTTCTGGGTTCTTTTGTATTCAACCGCCTATTACCTTGAAGGTTTAAAATTCGTTCTCTTTTCATCCCTTCAGGTCCAAGTTGTTTGAATAGGGGCAGTTGTTGTACCCCAAAATTTTACCAACCATTTCTTGTGTTTAGCTTATGTTTCATTTCATTTTAGCATTTGCATTTTGCATGTCATTGGTTCTTATCAGGGGATCGAGAGTTGTGGTACCATTTAGAAGGAGAGTCTTCTTACTCAAACTCAAGCAAAGGCATTTGTGCAAGCCATCAAGTGCTCATCATCATCATGGAGAGTTTTCAAATCTCCTTGAGAGGAGAAGTTTGTATAGGTGACACCTCCTATCTTGAGGATCATCAAAGGCTTATGAAGTCATCTATTTGGGTAAAACATGGTTTAAAAGCTCATTGTGTACCTTGAGGAGTCTTTGTAGAGCTTGGGTAGTCATTCAATTCATTTGCAAAAGTCTCAGTCAAAGGACATGGAACTAGGGTTTCCTATGGTCAACCCAAAGTCAACTATAGACTTGAGAGAGTTCAAAACTTGTTTCTAGGTCATTGAGCCATGGAAAGCCATCCTAAAGCATCTAGGATGTCATTATAAGACCAAATCACGGAGATTCAAGAGTTCAAGAAGTTGCTAAATTAGGGTTCAGATGATTTCAGTGTAAAATCCCCTTCTTTGGTGTCCTCAGATGAAGATAATTTTGGTCAACTCAAAGTCAACTCACTTCCAAGGCATTTTTGACATAGAATCAAGATTCTCCTAAACTTCAAGTGAACATGAAAGTTATTCCTTATGATCTTATCTTTCCAAAAAGTCCTAGAAGTCCTCATTATCATGTGTACATCTCAAGTTATGATCTTCATAAGGCAAGGGTCTTTTGGGAAAGTTCATTATAGGTCTTTCTTTTCAATGGTCAATTTCATGAACTTTGAGGCCTCTAATTCAATTTTGTCAGACATGAAACTTGTGTCCAATTGTCTTAACTCCACAATAAACTTAAAATTCATGGAGTTTAGTGCATTATTGGATCATATGGACCATTTTAGAAGGGAAATTTTGACTTTTGGTCATGGCTTAAGTATCTTACATTGCAAGACACCTTTTGGCCTCATGTTTGAACTTTTCTACACAATTACATGGCCATAAAGGGTTTTGTATCATTTACAAACACGAATGCAAGTTATGTGCCATATTTTCAAATTTATACCTTAAAAAGTCATGGTTTAAAAATTGGTGTAAAGAATTGCTACATGAACCAAATCAATATCATTGTTTTCCGCACACTCCAATTGTTAATTGCTAACCACAAAAGGAGAATGCCTTGCTTGAAACCGTGTGTAAGCATAAGTGGAGTATTTTTTGGCAAGAATTGAAATCAACTCATACAGCCAACATGGGCCTGCATGCTTACCAAAAATCCACCACATATAAGCTCTAAAGTTGCCCTAATTAGAGAGAGGTATTGGCTGCGTGAGAAGAGAGCTTCGCCATTCAAAAAATTCTAAAATCTTCATTTTTCGAATCTCTTTTTTCCTTGGATAATTCTTCAAACTGGTGCTTAAATCATCTCTATCAAAGCTCAAGGGAGGATTTGGAAGCTGGAAATTAAAGCTTGCAAGCATTGGAAGAGTCAACGGAACTGCTCTGTTTTGTAAACTTCTTCAAACTTTTTCTTCCATTCTAGGCACCAAATAAGATCAATGTCGCATCACTCTGAAAAAGAGGACGACAAAGACAGAAGAGTCGCTACCGTTTGTTATTTATCCCAAAGAGAGGGAAAGGAAACGATCAGAGAAAACCTACAAAAAGGGAAAACACAGGTCATCGCAACCAAATCTTGGGTTCGGGAGTCGGTTACGCAAGGGGAAGGTATGAGAACCCCTTTTGTCCGTTGTACTCAACGGGATCCATGCTTGTTGTCTAAATCTATGGGTGAAAGAACTATCTAATGCTACTGCTGCTAACGAAAGAGGACGAAAATAACTGACTCGTTAGGACATCGTCGCCCTATGCCTACGTATTCCCTCGTGCAATGGGAAAGTCAGAGTCAATGTAGTTCGGGAAACTACGGGGAAGGTTGCTCGCCAAGACATCGCGTCTTGTGCCTATGTATCCTCATCTAGTATGAGAAATTAGAGCAAAACGTAGTTCAGGCTAACTACGGGAAAATGGGCTGTTCTCGATCGCACGGGGGCGAGAGAAAAGGTTCGGGTAGACGATACTAGCGTACGCATTCTAGCAGCTAGGTATATTGTTGCTCGACAATTGGAGACTTAGGCGTTACCTGTTTGCGGTAGAACGGACGTAACATGTCCTTGGGTTAAAAGGTATGGAAGCCTAAAGGCGGGAAAGAAAGAAAAGTGCTCACTAGGATTATTGCAATCCTATGCCTACGTATTCTCAGCGGGTATGAGAAATCAAAGCAAAACATAGTTCAGGCTAACTACGGAAAAGGGGATCTTGATTGCACGGGGGCAAGAGAAAATGTTCGAAATAAAGGGTTGGTCTCGATTGCACGGGGGCAAGACAAAGGGGGAAGTTAGTGCTTAATGTGCTCGCCAAGACATTTCCGTCTTGTGCCTACGTATTCTCATCTGGTATGAGAAATCAGAGCAAACGTAGTTCACGCAACTACGGGAAAGAGCCTCGATCGCACGGGTGCGAGGGAAAAGGTCCTAGGCCTGGAACACCTAAACGGAAGGGAACTGGATTGGTTCGGGACGCACACGCTAAATCCTAAGACGTAGGAGCGAATGCGTCGCATATCGCCCAAAAGACATACGCTAAACACTCTAGACAAGAGAGAAGAGGCTCCCCACTCATCATTTTCTACGTATCTAACGCTTGGCTCACAACACTCGTCGCGGTTATGGATGGAAAACGGTCCAACGGTGTTAAAGAAACGAATCGGGACCAATGTGACGCTAAACCGTCGTAGCTCGACTTATGAGGGAAGTCAAACTATAGGAGGTCGCGTGATTGATATCCGTGCTAAGGACAAGATAGAGAAATGATATTGAGGATCATTCTCCGATATAATCGTGTCGCGCGGACCAAAACAGTGAGATCTCGTCTTAATCGCAAATATAATGTTGATTAATCGAAGGTAGCCTATCGCGATCCCAAAGTAAAGAAAATGACCCAAATGGTCATTTTCCATAGATTTGAAATCGGGAAGGTTATAAACTTCGAAAATCCGACACTTACGGATACAAGACTTCATCGATCAAGTAAAGTCAAAATAAAATCGAAAAGAAGAAGAAATTAGGAGAGAAATGAAGTGGTCTTGGATCCAACATTACTTATCAATAATTTGACTAAATAACGGATTACAGACATCTCGTCATAGACCAAAAACGACCAAAATGAAATAAAGTCGAAATAAAAGTCGAAGATGAGAAAGAAAAGAGGAAATGGTCTTGGATCTATCGTTTCTCATCAATAATTTGATAGAAAAACAATAGAGGTCTCTTCATCGACCAAAACGAGGAAATACAAAGTTAAATCCTCAAATAAAAAGAAGAGTTAAAATCTAACTTCTATAGAAGAAAAAAATCATAAAAACTCTAAGAATTAAATTAAAAGAAAATAATTACAAAATTTTTAGAAAGTTAGATTTAAAAATATATACATAAATTTAGAAACTAAAATAAACAAATATTTACAAAAATTCTAAATAAAATAAGTATTAATATATATATATATATATATATATATATATATATATATATATATATATATATATATATATATATATATATATATATATATATATATATATATATATATATATATATATATATATATATATATATATATATATATATATATATATATATATATATATATATATATATATATATATATATATATATATATATATATATATATATATATATATATATATATATAAACTAAAAACTGTTAAAAAAATATTATATAAATTAATTAAAATAAAAATCTAACAAACTATTTTTTTTAAATATATTAACAAATATTATATATTATAAATCCTAAAATATTTTACATAAAAAACGAAAGGGTGGAAACTGAAAAACTGGAGGTGCAAAACGAAGATGGGTTTACAAAGCCCATGACCAAAACCTCTCACAATAATAATGCCAGCAAACTAAAACAATGACAAAACAAAGTCCACACAGTTTAACAGAAGAATACCAAAGTCAGATTTTCACGAGAGAAGAAAAACGAGTTTCAGTTTCAGTTAAGCGACTTGGATTTTGTGTTGGATCTTCAAGTTTGGAAGGCTTGTATTTCAACAATCGTTTTAATCCATTTTTCTATGCTGTGAATTCGTGTGATTGTTGTTTGTTCGTGTTATGATTTCTGAAATGTCGGAGAATGAGAGCGGAAGTGGGTTTCAGAACTTTCTGGGTTGTTTTGTTGGTTGTGCAGGTTTTCGCGGACGAACATGGAGGTTAGAAGTGGTGCGTCTGGGTTTTTGTTATTGATTGAAGTGGGTTGATTTATTTTGAAGCTTGAGGATAAGGTTGAAGGAGGATTGTTAATGGAGGTTGAATGAAGGTGATGAAGTGTTTCTGGGTTTGCTTTTGAAGCTTGAAGATGGAAGTTTGGTTAGGTTTTGTTCATGTAGGAAGGTTGTTTTACGGAAGGAGGAAGGCGGTTTGCGAATGGGTTTTGGTGACGAAGTTTTTAGGTTGGGTTTTTGGCGGACATGATTTGTGGTTGAAGAAATGGTGAGTTAACGGCGACAAACGTGAGTGAAAGAATAAAGGTTTTCCGGAAATGGGTTTAATGGTTTGTGGAGTGGGTTTCGAAGAAGATTATGGATTGGGACGGTGGAAGATGGTGATGAAGAGGAAAGCTTTCGACGGCGCTAGGCTTTGGACGAGCGTTTGGAGAATATGAAGTTTTTCTGGTTTTTTCAGCTTGCTCTTTAGATGAACAGTAGCGGCGGACTAGGTCTTCTGAAGGTGGGAGAAGATGAACAGCTGGTTGTATACCCACTGTTCGGCACGTGGCGAGCTGACTGCTGTTTGTTTAAATTAACTCAAATGAAAATTCTGACTATTAAATGATTATAAACCTAATTAATACTAATCTAATCCTAGTTCTAAAACTAACAATTTCTAAATCTAGTCTAATTAGAATAAACTAATCTAATCTTAATTAAATAATTAAATCCTAATTAATAAAAATCTAATCCTAAAAACTAATACTAAACTAATCCTAACTCTATCCTAGTAATAACTAATAAAATTCTAAATCTGTTCTAAACTTGATTAATTAATTCTAAAATCAATTTCTAACTATTTCTAAAGAACTAATTTCTAAATCTATTAATTCTAATTAAATCTCTAACTTAATTTAATGATTAAAACTAACTTAAATTAACTCTAACTAATACTTAATTCTATTCTAATCCAAGTTAACTCCTAACCTCTAATTAAAAATCTAAAACTATTTCTAACCAAATAAAAATTCTATTTCTATTTAAAAACTATATTAAAATTCTAACAAAAATCATTTTCTATTATATTTCTAAAAAACTATTTCTAACTAAAAATCTAATTCCTAATTTAATAAAATAAAAATCTATTCTAATAATTCTAAAACAAATACTATTAAAAAAAATCTAAATTCTAATATTCTAAACAATATCTAAAGAAAAGAGCTATTTAATAATCTATTCTAAATAATTAAATATAAATCAAAAAAATAGCAATACAATCACAAAATGCCATGGAAAAAGAAACGGAAAAAAACGAGCGAACACCGAAATGCGCCAAAATTACCAGCACGGACTGAATCACCAAGACGAGAGCAACTTTCGCTCGATTTCACCATGTAACTTCTCATTTGAATTGATTTAAATCGCCTGAAATGCGAGCAAAGCGGCTGAAATTCCGATAAATTCAATCTGGCTGATAACACTGGCAGGATGCAACCTAAATGATATGCAGATGAAATGTGAAGCGAAAAGCCGATCAAAGTTAGAAAACGGGTGGGCAAATTTTAGGGTGCAACAGCTGCCCCTATTCAAACAGCTTGGACCTAGAGGGATGAAAAATAGCCGCTTTTAGACATGCATGGTAGAAGGTGATTGAATACAAAAGAACCCAGAAATTTGTAGTATGATTGGGATGTATGCAATTGGAGCTCGGTCATACGTCGTCAGAAAGAACATCATATCCCAAGATCACATCATTTAATGATAGACGGGAAGGAACATCACATCGTCTAATGATACACGGGAAAGAATCATATCCAAAACTCACATCGTCTAACGCTAGACGGGAAGAAAAAATGCCATATCCAAAATATCACATCGTCTAATGCTAGACAGGAAGAAAAAACATATCTAAAACTCACATCGTCTAATGGTAGACGGGAAGAAAACATATCCAAGATCACATCGTCTAATGGTAGACGGGAAGAAAAGACGTCCAAGATCACATCTTCTAATGGTAGACGGGAAGAAAAATATCCGAAGTCACATCGTCTAATGGTAGACGAGAAGAAAAATATATCTGAAAACTCACATCGTCTAATGGTAGACAGGAAGAAATATATCCAAAGTCACATCGTCTAATGGTAGACGGGAAGAAAACACATCCAAGATCACATCATCTAATGGTAGACGGGAAGAAAAATATCTGAAGTCACATCGTCTAATGGTAGACGGAAAGAAAAAAATATATCCGAAAACTCACATCGTCTAATGATAGACGGGAAGAAATCACCATGTCCAGAATATCACATCGTCTAATGATAGACGGGAAGAAATCACCATATCCAGAATATCACATCGTCTAATGGTAGACGGGAAGAAATATCGTATTCGGAGAAACACCTCGTCAATAGGAATCGACGGAAAGATAACCATATCCAAACTCACATCGTCTAATGGTAGACGGGAAGAAAACCATCTAAAGAACACCTCGACAAACTTCAGAACCACTTCGTCAATAGGAATAGATGGAAAGAAAACCTGTTGGGGATGCACATCATCAATAGGAATTGACGGAAAGAAAATCTGCTCGGAGAAACACATCGTCAATAGGAATTGACGGAAAGAAAATCCGCTTGGAGATGCACATCGTCAATAGGAATTGACGGAAAGAAAATCTGTTCGGAGAAACACATCGTCCATAGAAATTGACGGAAAGAAAAACTTCTTGGAGATGTCATCATCAGAGGGTTGATGGACCAAGTACGACCGACGTATAATCTGAAACCCAAAAGAAAGTAAGTTGATGAGTTGTCTAAATAAAGCTGCTGGAGATATGTCACTGTCTTGATTGCAGGGATGATTCAAGTTGCCACGGAAGGCTAACAAAAACTAGTTTATGCTTCGCATGCATATGTTTGAATTTTTTTACGGCGTAATTCTCCATAAGAAATGGAAATGCTACGCATTTGAGGATGAAATGAAAAAATGATAACTATATGCAGAAATGTAGATGCAGGCTTGGGCTGTCGGGGAAAGCTGGATGCAAAAGAATCACTCCAGCAAAATAAATGCTGAAGAGATGAAGCCAACCCCACTGGGGATAACTGGATATGCCAAGTATGATTGGACTTTTGCTGGGCAAGACAGATGAAACCTGATGGTGATTGGTTTTTTGAAGGTGAAATTTTTCTGGGTACCAATGGGAATTGGATTTTAGAATGAGGCGCCAATAGGGATTGGGCTCTCTGGTGGTTGCCAATAGGAATTGGACTTTCGGTTTTTATGAAGGGTCAGGGAATGGTTAACATGACTTCCCGACATTCGTCTTAAACCTGGAGGTTGACTGAACCTGCTTAAATAGCTCTGAGTAGCTCTGAAGAAATGGAGAGGAACTGTTCCTTTGCCTCCCATTTTTCCCCATCCTGTGGGATTTCTATAGAAATCTTCCTCACGAGGAATCTGAAATCTCTGTACCCTGACGGTTAGATATGAACTGCCTCAACATTTGAACCTCTGAGAGGTGCTTCAGATTCATTGTCTTCTAGATAAGGATAGCTTATGTGCTCTTGGGATGGCCTACCCCACCCTTGAAGTGTTTTTTCTCTTGATTGGCTGATTTATGCAGAAGTTCCCCTGACTAACTGACCTTCGAGATATTTATCGAATCTCGACCTAGTTGCCCCAAGTTAACTGAACTTTGGATGGCTGACTCCCTTTAGGTGATCATTTGATATGACTTGCCCCTGCTCAACAGAGTACTCAGGCGCTCTACATCTTATCTCGATCAAACTTTTCACTGCAGAAACTCTCCTGATGTCAAGTGCTTACTCGTAAGTAAAATAAATCGTTTTGCAAATGATAATATTAATGCAATACATATAACAGTTTTAAAATCCAAGTCTGTTCACTGGAAAAAAGTTATGACATACAGTGAATGAATCACATATCAGAATGTCAATATCAATACCCATAGGGTAAGAAAATCCTTTTAAGAGTCAGTTTCGACGCGATCTTTACTGAAGTATGATTTCAAAACAAACCTGCTTCAATTAGGTCTTTCGAAGGTTGTAACGTGGTCAGGTTCATGGTTTAAAAGAAAGGATATCAGGCTCAAAGTTCTATTTCAACCCACCCATTCTCCTTAATGTTCTCCAGTCCTACGTTCAGCTAATTCGACCTAAATGCTCATTTTTCAAAGGTTGAATGACAGGAGTGATGGTTCAGGAAACCGCAAGTTTTCGGAGTGACAGTCACTCGGTTTTCGTCTTTGGTATATGGAGTCGCATGACTTGTTTTTTTCATCATTTTTCATTTCCCTATTTTTTTTCTTGGACTGACTCTTTTGAGTATCTTTTGATTTTGAAGTTCAGTGGGATGCACTAATTTTTGCCTAAGCCACTTCTTTTCAAGTTATCAACTTAGCGGGCTTCTTATTTTTTTCTTTTCTTTTCTCTTTTTTTAGAACAAATCGTGTGACACCGGCTTATCTGACTTGTTTGAAAAGGGTTGTGACTGTCTCACTCCTTGATCGGCAACAGATAACCACTGTGGTTCTTTTAGGTATGACCTCTACAAGTGTGATTGATCCTTGAACGGGAAGACTCCTTTTGCAATTTGGACGCTCGGTCAAATTAACTTACACCTACCTTACCCCAGGTTAAGATTGAGGGTTTTCCGTTTTCAGAAAGAAACTCTTACTACTAGGCTCAAAGGGGTTGACAAGAGATTATCATCCTTATATCTCTGGTGTTTAGGAATTTGAAAATAATGCTTGTACATCATCAGTAGGGGTTTTATTCAAAATCATACAATCGGAAGCTTGCGTCTTTCAATTTCATCATCCTCCTTCAGATTCCACTTAAACAAGCGTTTGACATCAATAAAAAGTATTGAGTGAACACGAATGGATTTAATCAAAACATGCATATTCATTTCATTATCATTATCATATGAAAACAAACAAGTTTGCAAATAAGTTCGCACTTAAACAGAAAAGAAACTACAAATGCAAAGAAATAACATGATATAAAAAAATGCCAGATTCGGGGAACTGGGCTTTCCAATCTTGACTTGCTGCTGAACTAGCCATCTTCAGAATTTCTCATCAAAGTCAACCTGATACTCTTCTGAACATATGCTCTCGGTAAATCCCTCCATAACATTAACTGCTGAACCCACATGACTGGATGAAGGACGATTGTTGATTTGAATACCCTAAGGTGTGACTGAGAACATGTTAGAGTCAAGCAGAGTCTGAATCTTGCTCTTAAGCACCTTGCAGTCTTCAGTTTAATTCCCTTGTGCCCCAGCATGGTACTCACAGCGGGTGTTGACATTAAAACCTGGTGGATACGGAGGAATCTCTGGATTATTCTTCTTTGGCACTATCAATCCACCTCTGATCAAATTTGGCAACATCTAACTGTACGACATCGGCAACTGAGTGAAATGCCTCTCTGGCTTCCTTGATCTTCATCAGGCGCGCTGACGCGGCTGATGACGGTATAACTGTTGACTCTGGAGGGGAATAGACATCTGATATACAGACCCAATAGGTTAGTGACTCTGAATACTCGAAGTGTTTGAAAACTGAATCTGAAGTACCGGAGATTCTGGGATAGCATTACTTTCTTTATCCCATTCTTCTTGAGAACTGACCACTGATTCTCTTTCGTAAACTGAGATATTTGAGGTGTCTCGAAGCTTTCCACTCTTGAGTCTGCTCTCAATACGTTCGCCCATTATCATCAGTTCAGAAAAGTTTGATGCCCCACTACCAATCATCTTATCAAAGTAATGGTCTTGTAAAGTATCCATGAACATGCCAACAAACTCTCTATCTAGAAGTGGTGGTTGAACATGAGCAACTAATTCTCTCCATCTCTGAACATACTCTCTGAAGGATTCATTGTCTGTTTGAGATAATTCTTGCAATTGCATGCGATTGGGAGTTATGTCGAGATTGTAGTTGTACTGCTTCACAAAGGCATTGGATAAATCTGACCATGATCGGATGCAACCATTCTCCAACTGCATGTACCAAATCAATGATTCTCCATTCAGACTGTCCTGAAAACAGTGAATCATAAACTTTCCATTGTGGACATATGAGGTCATTCTTCTGCAAAACATTACCAAATGCTGCTTCGGACAACTATCCCCTTGGTACTTCTCAAAATTCGGCATCTTAAACTTCAGAAGCATCACAAGACCTGGCACCAAGCACATGCTCAAAGAAATTCAGATTAAGTGTATTCGGATCCATCAGGGTATCAAGCTTTTCATCCAACAGACGACATCTTTTCATAAACTCAACAGTCCGTGAGTTCTTAGGATTAAACCTTGGAACAGCCCTTTGAGAATCCGGCACTGAGAATGTGAAGCTCTGATAGTTTGTATCATTGAGAGAAGGTGAAAGCATATCTCGGACGGTGGTACGCTCTTGATCTTCAACAGGGATCTGCACAGGCTGAGCTTGAGCAACATTGTTCACCGGAGTCCCCGGAATATTGGCCTCTCCTCTGGTCATAGATGTCATGGCTCCCATGAGCTAATCCAACTGATTCTTCATCAATTCAAACTCTGCCCTTGTAACAACTAGATTCTGCTCTCCTGAGTTCATGATCCTTCCAAAAGCTAATTCAAGTCCAATGCGAATGTCAGAAAATCAACTACGGGTTGGACAAAAGACGGGTGAGCTTTTTGTTCCAGCCGAGGATGGATATGCAAACATGAGATGCAAATGCAATGCAACATGAAAAAATGCAACAAACAAAGAATCTAAGCCTCCACAAAGCTTTGAATAACTACTGTGCTGCTAACTGAATAAGTTCATAGGTCTGCTCTGAAGAGAAAACCAGAATACCGAGTTGGTTGAAGGTCAAAGTTTCCTGCAAAACCCTCCCACTCACAGGTATGGACCTAATCTGATAAGGTTCGGCGTCCTATGCGGTCGTCAGCGTCACAGACTTTCGAGAAATGATGATACATTCACCAGTTCTGGTTTGGCATCTTGGTCAAGCGAAGCGGCCTCACTTAGATGACTCCCAAATGATCGTTCTCCATAGTCGACAGTTTTTAGATCCAACATCCCCCTTCCAACCAATGTACAGGATAGGATGTCTTCAAAGAAAACCTCGTCTGAACGCAAATTTCGTGAGGACTAGTGCACGCTACCATGCAGGTCCATCACTACTTTCCACTCTAATGCTATGTATATCCTCAAGCCTGGGTTTTGGCTTATCTCTCCAAGGAACAATCCCACCCAACAGCACAACAACAAATAATAATAAAGTGCGGAAAGTAAAATGCAATAATATACAAAATACAACACGCGAATAAAAACAGACAAGCGCTAGGATTGACTCGCATATGGGATGGGAAAGTCCCCAGCAGATTTGCCAGTTGTTGCATCGCTGCGAAAAAGAGGTCGGCAAAGACAGAAGAATCGCCACCGTTTGTTATTTATCCCAAAGAGAGGGAAAGGAAATGATCAGATAAAATCTACAAAAAGGGACAGGTCATCGCAACCAAATCTTGGGTTCGGGAGTCGGTAACGCAAGGGGAAGGTATGAGCACCCCTCACGTCCGTTGTACTCAACGGGATCCACGCTTGTTATCTAAATCTATGGGTGAAAGAACTATCTAATGCTACTGCTTCTAACAGGAGAGGATGGAAAGAAATGACTCGATAGAACATCTCCACCCTATGCCTATGCCTACGGGAGAGGTTGCTCGCTAAGACATTGTGTCTTGTGCCTACGTATCCTCATCTGGTATGAAAAATCAGAGCAAAAAGTAGTTCAGGCTAACTACGGGAAACCAGGGTGCTCTCGATCGCACAGGGGCGAGAGAAAAGGTTCGGATAGACGATACTAGCGTATGCATTCTAGCAGTTAGGTGTATTGCTGCTTGACCATTGGAGACTTAGGCATTACCTGTTTGCGGTAGAACGAACGTAGCATGTCCTTGGGTTAATAGGTATGGAAGCCTAAAGGCGAGAAAGAAAGAAAAGTGCTCACTAGGATTATCGCAATCCTATGCCTACGTATTCTCAACGGGTATGAGAAATCAGAGCAAAACGTAGTTCAGGCCAACTACGAAAAAGGGGATCTTGATCGCACGGGGGCGAGAGAAAAGGTTCAGAATAAAGGGTTGGTCTCGATTGCACGGGGGCAAGAGAAAGGGGGAAGTTAGTGGTTAATGTGCTCGCCAAGACATCACCGTCTTGTGCCTACGTATTGTCATCTGGTATGAGAAATAAGAGAAAACGTAATTCACGCAACTACAGGAAAGAGTCTCGATAGCACAGGTGCGAGAGAAAAGGTCCTAGGCCTGGAAAACCTAAACGGAAGCGAACTGGATTGGTTTGGGACACACACGCTAAATCCTAAGACGTAAGAGCGAATACGTCACATATCGCCCAAAGGGCATACGCTAAACACTCTAGACAAGAGAGAAGAGGCTTCCCACTCATCATTTCCTATGTATCTAACGCTTGGCTCACAACACTCGTCGCGGTTATGGACGGAAAACGGTCCAACGGTGTTAAAGAAACGAATTGGGACCAATGTGACGCTAAACCGTCGTAGCTCGACTTATGAGGGAAGTCGAACTATAGGAGGTCGCGTGATTGATATCCGTGCTAAGGACAAGATAGAGAAATGATATTGAGGATCATTCTCCGAGTTAATCGTATTGCACGGACCAAAAACAGTGGGATCTCGTCTTAATCGCAAACATAATATCGATTAATCGAAGGTAGCCTATCGCGACCCCAAAGTAAAGAAAATGACCCAAATGGTCATTTTCCATAGATTTGAAATCGGGAAGGTTATCAACTTCGAAAATCCGACGCTTACGGATACAAGACTTCATCGATCAAGTAAAATTAAATAAAATCGAAAAGAAGAAGAAATGAGGAAGTGGTCTCGGGTCCAACATTATTTATCAATAATTTGACTAAATAACGAATTACGGACATCTCGTCATAGACCAAAAACGATCAAAATGAAATAAAGTCGAAATAAAAGTCGAAGATGAGAAAGAAAAAAGGAAATGGTCTCGAATCTATCGTTTCTCATCAATAATTTGACAGAAATACAATAGAGGTCTCTTCATCGACCAAAATGAGGAAATACAAAGATAAATCCTCAAATAAAAAGGAGTTAAAATCTAACTTCTATAGAAGAATAAAATCATAAAAACTCTAAGAATTAAGTTAAAAGAAAATAATTACAAATTTTTTAGAAAGTTAGATTTAAAAATATATACATAAATCTAGAAACTAAAATAAATAAATATTTATAAAAATTTTAAATAAAATAAGTATAATATATATATATATATATATATATATATATATATACATATATATATATATATATATATATATATATGTATATATATATATATATATATATATATATATATATATATATATATATATATATATATATATATATATATATATATATATATATATATATATATATATATATATATATATATATATATATATATATATATATATATATATATATATATATATATATATATATATATATATATATATATATATATATATATATATATATATATATATATATATATATATATATATATATATATATATATATATATATATATATATATATATATATAAACTAAAAACTGTTGGAAAAATATTATATAAATTAATTAAAATAAAAATCTAACAAACTGTTTTTTTTTAAATATATTAACAAATATTACATATTATAAACCCTAAAATATTTTACATAAAAAAGGAAAGGGTGGAAACTGAAAAACTGGAGGTGCAAAACGAAGATGGGTTTACAAAGCCCATGACCAAAACCTCTCACAATGATAACACCAGCAAACCAAAACAATGACAAAACAAGGTCCACGCAGTTTAACAGAAGAATACCAAAGTCAGATTTTCACGAGAGAAGAAAAACGAGTTTCAGTTTCAGTTAAGCGACTTGGATTTTGTGCTGGATCTTCAAGTCTGGAAGGCTTGTATTTCAATAATCGTTTTAATCTATTTTGCTATGTTGTGAATTCGTGTGGTTGTTGTTTGTTCGTGTTATGATTTCTGAAAGTCGGAGAATGAGAGCGGAAAGGGGTTTCGGAACTTTCTGGGTTGCTTTGTTGGTTGTGTAGGTTTTCACGGACGAAGATGGAGGTTAGAAGTGGTGCAACTAGGTTTTTGTTGTTTATTGAAGTGGGTTAAATTGTTTTGAAGCTTGAGGATGAGGTTGAAGGAGGGTTGTTAATGGAGGTTGAATGAAGGTGATTGAGTGTTTCTGGGTTTGCTTTTGAAGGTTGAAGATGAAAGTTTGGTTAGGTTTTGTTCATGGAGGAAGGTTGTTTCACGGAAGGAGGAAGACGGTTTGCGAATGGGTTTTGGTGACGAAGTTTCTGGGTTGGTTTTTCGGTAGACAGGATTTGTGGTTGAAGAAATGGTGAGTTAACGGCGGAAAACATGAGTGGATGATTGGAGGTTTTCTTGAAATGGGTTTAATGGTTTGTGGAGTGGGTTTCGAAGAAGATGATGGATTGGGATGGTGGAAGATGTTGATGAAGAGGAAAGCTTTCGGCGGCGCTAGGCTTTGGACGAGCGTTTGGAGAAGATGAAGTTTTTTCTGGTTTTTTCGGCTTGCTCCTTGGATGAACAGTAGCGGTGGACTAGGTCTTCTGAAGGTGGGAGAAGATGAATAGTGGGTTATATGCCCACTGTTCGGCACGTGGCGAGCTGACTGCTGTTTGTTTAAATTAACTCAAATGAAAATTTTGACTATTAAATGATTATAAACCTAATTAATACTAATCTAATCCTAGTTCTAAAACTAGCAATTTCTAAATCTAGTCTAATTAGAAAAAACTAATCCAATCTTAATTAAATAATTAAATCCTAATTAATAAAAATCTAATCCTAAAAACTAATACTAAACTAATCCTAACTCTATCCTAGTAATAACTAATAAAATTCTAAATTTGTTCTAAATTTGATTAATTAATTCTAAAACCAATTTCTAACTATTTCTAAAGAACTAATTTCTAAATATATTAATTCTAATTAAATATATAACTTAATTTAATGATTAAAACTAACTTAAATTAACCCTAACTAATCTTAATTAACTAATACTTAATTCTATTCTAATCCAAATTAACTCCTAACCTCTAATTAAAAATCTAAAACTATTTCTAACTAAATAAAATTTCTATTTCTATTTTAAAAACTATATTAAAATTCTAACAAAAACCATTTTCTATTATATTTCTAAAAAAATATTTCTAACTAAAAATCGAATTCCTAATTTAATAAAATAAAAATCTATTCTAATAATTCTAAAACTATACTACTTAAAATTCTAAAACAAATACTATTAAAAATATTTTAAATTCTAATATTCTAAAAAATATCTAAAGAAAAGAGCTATTTAATAATCTATTCTAAATAATTAAATATAAAGCAAAAAAATAGAAATAAAATCACAAAATGCCATGGAAAAAGAAACGAAAAAAACGAGCGAACACCGGAATGCGTCAAAATTACCAGCACGGACAGAATCACCAAGACGAGAGCGACTTTCGCTCGATTTTGCCATGGAACTTCTCATTTGAATTGATATAAATCGCCTGAAATGCGAGCAAAGCGGTTGAAATCTCGATAAATTCAATCTGGCTGATAACACTGGCAGGATGCGACCTAAATGATATGCAGATGAAATGCGAAGCGAAAAGCCGGTCAAAGTTAGAAAACGGGTGGGCAAATTTTAAGGTGCAACAATCATGTTGGGTTGCATCTGAAGCCCTACCTATGGTAGGCAATGTTTGGATCATTAACTTGTTTGTATGATGAAGTTTCAGTGTGTGCACTCACTTTTTCGTGCCTTGATTTCTCATTATTTAGGAGCCTTTTTAAGATTTGGAGGTTGGATTTGAACTCCTTGTAGTCTTAGCTTTCGAATGGTATAGAATGCTGGCATTTTTATGGATGTTTTAGACCTGGTCCCCGGCGAGCTGGACGGAGAAGACGACGGAGCCCTAGCTCCGGCGTCTGGTCTTATTTCAGGTGAAAGCTGACTTACCTCCTTTTGACTTGTAAACCAGCTGGTGTGTCTCGTTTTCATTGGTTTAACCATGTCTAGTTGGAGCGTGGAATCTTACTGGATAAATGAAATTTTGTGTTTCATTTAGCCGGATTTGAGTTTGGACATTGGGCTTAGACCCTTGCTTTCCACACCCCCAACTTCAGGGCCCGTGCACGTAGTTGTTCTATTTTCAGTGTATCTAGGTTTTACCAATCACACCCCCTTTGCTTATTTCATTATTTTAATTTTATTTTTATTTCTGTTTTCATTTTATTATTTTAAAAATAGTTCCACTTACAAGAAAATTCCTCAAAAATATTTTCTAAATAGTTTGAAATGTTATTTAATTTTCCATAATTTTTTATTTCTGTTTTTATTTTATTTTGCTATTTTATTTGGAATTTGCAATTAAATAGGTTTTATGGTGTCTACCCTATATGATCATGACTATTTTGACTTCAATTCCTTATCTCCTATGACCATGGCTTCTCTCTCATTTAGGTGAGTGATTGAGGTATTCTTGAGGATGAACTTGAGTGGCCATTAATCATTTTTTATTTGACTTTGATTGGACTTTTATTGTCCCTCGACATTTGCTCGATAAGGTGGAACACCATCAATTCTTGAATTATTTGGTGATGTTTGAGTTGATTTTGTCTTTGAGGTTTTGTTTGCTGGTTGGTGTTTGATCTAGCTTTGTTAAGCATTTTATTTGAGATTTATTGAGCATTCCTTCTATTTTTGGTGAAGCTTGCAAGTCAAGTCATCTTTGAAGTTGTTCATACAAGCTAGTTTGACCTATTTCCTTTGGGAAATGATCTCTATTGATCCCATATGCATCTTTTGAGCTTTGTTACTTGATTATGACATGCTTAAGGTGTTATTTCATTTATCTTGGGTCATACATTTGTGTCTTTTTCTTAACCAATGTTGAATGTTTGGTTGAGATAATTCATATATGGTTTATGTATAATCCTCATTCTCCCATCATTTCTTTCATCATGGCTCTTTGCCTTTGCTTTGTGATTAGCATTTGTTTAGGTGATTGATGTTTGAGGGTGTAGGATTTTTCACTTCTCGCATTTCATCTCACCTCTTTTCTTGACTTGTTCATGTTTGAGTCTCATATTATTGAGTCCTTATTGCATCTTTTCATCTTTGCATTCCATGTTTGCATTGCCTTGGCTTGTTTAACCCAACTTCTTCTCTTTCTTCATTTCATCTGTGATTGATTCATTAAGTATTTTCTTGGTTTTTTCCATGATCCCTTAGGATTCTTAGTCCATCTGTTTAAGATGGGAGTAGGAGAGACATTAGGTGTTCAATCCTTTGTATGATAACATTAGGATAGATTTTTCCCCTTTTAATCTCAACTTTAAGAGCATTTTGCATGACAACATTAGGGTTATTTAGTTTCCCCTTAGAGTTTGTGTCTTCTCTTCTCATCTCATAACTTCACAAGACACTTAATAAAGGTTAACACTTGTTGTACGCTACGAGCCTTAAGTACTTGAGGAATGATAGGTGAAGGCCTCCTCTCACACTGTCTAGAGTGTTTAGCGTATGCCTTTTGGGAGATATGCGACGCATTCGCTCTCAAGTCATAGTCTTTAGTGCAACATGAGTTTCAAATCTTAATCAATTTACTTCTTGTCATAAAAAACACAAAATAAAACATCAAACCTTTTTATCCTTCAGGATTGTTTTCAAACTTAATCATTTTCAGAAAGAGTGTGTTAAGTCTTTGTTCTACCGCAAACAGGGATCATCCCTAACTGCTAGAACGAATATTTAACCCTACTCAATTAAAACACTTGAACCAACCAGTGGTCGTGTCTTCCCAAACTATGTTTGCTCTGATTTCTCATACCAGATGAGGATACGTAGGCACAAGACGGCAATGTCTTGGCGAGCAACCTTCCCCCCCCCCCCCCCCTTCACCCGTAGTTTTCTGAACTACGTTGACTCTGACTTTCCCATTGCACAAGGGAATATGTAGGCATAGAGCAGTGATGCCAGCCTTTTGATATATTAACACCCTGTAGATAGACAACAAGCGTGGTTCTTGTTGAGTATAACGGACGTGAGGGGTGCTCATACCTTCCCCTTGCGTAACCGACTCCTGAACCCGAGATTTGGTTGCGATGACCTTGTCTTTTCCCTTTTTGTCGGGTTTTCTTTGATCATTTCCTTTCCCTCTCTTTGGAATAAATAATGTTCGGTGGCGACTCTTATGTCTTTGCCGGTCGGGACAAAAGATCCCCCTCTAGAACAAAAGGTAAGAGGGGATTCTGCAAATTTCATAACTTTCTTGGTCATAAAACTGCTCAATGTGTTCTTTTTAGGGATTTGGTGAAGAAAGCGTTGAAGGAAGGACGACTCCAGTTCAGTGAAAGACCAAAGATTCAAGTGGATGCGAACCCTCTGAAGACGGAGGAAGAACTGTACTCTGATGTAGCGGAATGCATGACGATCTAGGCTACTGAGGGCCTTAAGGAGCAAGTGACAACCTTAATCCTAGAATGAATGATGATCGAAGCTACTGAGGATTTCGACAAAAAGACAAAGGAGAATTTTGAGGGTATCTACCCTCGAGCTGGGGAAAGTTTGGTTGAATTCCAAGAAAAATTCAAAGTTAACGGCTCTACAACCACCCTCTGCCCCAGGTGTTATGTTCTATTCGACCAGAAAGCGACAGACAGGGTCAAGTCAGACTGAGCGCCAGTCTCAAGGTTCGTGTTCAACAAAGACGACACTCCTCGACGAAATCAGGAGTACCGAAAGTTGTTTCAGCCGGCAAGGCCCAGAACCTTTGTGCCCCCTTCGGATATCCCATAAGACCAATGGATGGCCCCTGTGACCTAGAAGGGGAGCAAAAGGCCGAAATGGTAGGTGCTAGATTTGGAAATAGAGGCAAGGGCCTTGGACAAGAACGCTGAGTCAAAAGGGTATATGGTGTCCCCCAACTATAAAGGAAAGGACCCAATGACGAGAACCCAATGGAGGCGTCATCAGTGAAATAAAAAGGCAGCTAGAGAAGTGTCGACCTCGCAGCTGTGGCTGATGGGGAAGTCCAGGTAGAGGAGTCAACCCCCAAGAACCAGATGGGTTGAAAAGGAGAAGATAGTGGCCAGCCATACCACATTAATGACCATGGCAGTCTCGGGGAGCAAAGCGGTAGCGTCAACCCAGAATTCGACGTTTATCGCCAGCTTAGAGGGCAAGAAAGAGCCAGAATACACCTCTCAGTCAGACAAGGATGAACCAGAGTATACACCTCAATCGGACGGCGAAGAATACACCCCATCTCCAAAAGAGGATCTGACTGTGGACATGTACGACGAGATGAATGACGATACATATGGTGAAGACTTCGTGGTAAATTGAGGAATTGTGTAAATTCTTCCGGCAAAATATGATAGGGTGTTTAATGTTTCGGAGTCAGAAGATGATTTCTTACCATACGAAGCTACAGAGGATAAGCCATTGTGCTATTATGTGATAAACAGTGGTTTGGTAGAAGAACAAACTGCCACGTTCAAGAGACCCAACCCAGGGATGATGTATCACTTGAAACCGTTGCTCATAAAGGAGAAGGCCGACGGTGTGGCGATGAAAAAAATATTCATAGATGGTGGGGCAGCAGTCAATTTAATGCCCCACACTTCATTCAAGAAGATCAGCAAGACTGAAGCCGGCCTCAAGCAACACAATATGGTTTTGTCTAATTATGAAGGCAAAACCAGTAATATTCTGGGAGTGGTCCAATTCAAATTAGCTGTTGGAACCACCACAAGGTCGACGCTCTTCATGCTCATAAACTCAAATGAAAACTTTAACCTCCTGTTAGGATGGGAATGGATTCATAGAATCAGAGCAGTACCTTCGGTGATGCACCAGAGGCTGACTATCTGGAGGAAAGACGACATCATGGAGAAATTCGAGGCTGACCAAAGTTATTATAGGCTCGAGGAAACCAAAGGGATGAAAAGGTATTTCGACCAACACCTGGCGAACGTAGCACCATGTAACGATGAATCGGGTTCTTATACCTCCGTCAATACCGGTCGTACCCTCAATTTGGACCCAGATCATGGTTTCATTTGGGACTCATCTGATCCCTCAACAGAGTCATCGTAGAGTTGTTCACCTACAGGGTAGCCCCCCCCCCATAGACGAAGATGGTTGCTGAGTCAGAAAGTCTGAATCGAATTTTGGCCTATATGGTTAAAAACAAAAGAAAAGTGGTACTCGAAAAAGAAAAATACGGAGATGCCACCAGTGACACATGTACAAATGACCGACAAGGCCAGACAACAACTTCGGAAAGTCGGAGGCTCGACTGCATCTATGACGACGAGCCTTTGGGGTTCGAAAGAAACCCAACCTTCGATGCACAGAAAATACAGGTGCAAGACCCCTTGGAAGAGATCGATTTGGGGGAAGGGGCCACCAAGAGACCTACATACATGAGCACCAAGATTGGCTCGAGGATGAGAGCCAACCTGATCGACATATTAAAAGAGTACAAAGAGTGCTTCACTTGGGACTACGCCGAAATGCCAGGGCTAAGTCGGGAGGTGGTGGAGCATCGCCTTCCCATCCAACCAGGGAAGAAACCAGTCAAGCAGCAGCCACGTAGGTTCGCCCCAGAAGTGACGCTGAAAATCAAGAGGGAGATCGAAAGGTTACTGCAGAGTCGTTTCATCCACACGGCAAGATATGTCGAATGGTTGGTGAACATAGTCCCTGTTGTCAAGAAAAATGGTACTCTAAGAGTTTGCGTCGACTTCAGAGACTTGAACAGCTCCACTCCTAAGGACGAGTATTCCATGCCCGTGGCAGAGATGTTAGTCGATTCAGCCGCTGGTTTCGAGTATTTGAGCATGCTCGACGGATATTCTGGAAATAACTAGATTTTTATAGCCGAAGAAGATGTTCCTAAAACAGTGTTTTGTTGCCCAGGGGCCTTGGGGACCTATGAATGGGTGGCCATACCGTTCGGCCTAAAGAATGCTGGAGAAACATACCAAAGGGCCATGAATGCTATTTTTCATGACTTCATCGAACATTTCATGCAGGTATATATTGACGACATAATCATAAAATCGTCGTCCGAGGACGGTCACTTAGATCACCTTCGACGATCATTCAAAAGGATGAGAAAATATGGATTGAAAATGAATCCACTAAAATATGCTTTTTGTGTGCATGCAGGGGATTTCTTGGGTTTTGTGGTGCATAAGAAGGGCATCGAAATAAACCAAAACAAAACGAAGGCAATTCGAGACCTCGAACCCTCGGCGACAAAAAAGAAACTCCAGTCCATACTCGGGAAGGTGAACTTTTTGCGAAGATTTATATCAAATCTAAGTGAAAAGACAAAAGAGTTCTCGCCATTGTTGAAGGTCAAGAAGGAAAGCGAGTTTCATTGGGGACAAGAGCAACAAGAGGTTTTCGACGCATCAAGGAATATCTCATATAGCCTCCAGTTTTGTTGCCACCAAGTCCAAATAAAAACATGAAGCTATACATTGCAGCGTCCAACACAACTATAGGAAGTATGTTAGCTCAGAAGGATGATAATGGCGTCGAAAGGCCCATTTATTACCATAGTCGAATGCTAGTCGATGCTGAAATTAGGAATGCCATGATTGAGAAGTTATGCTTATGCTTATATTTTTCATGTACTAAATTAAAACAATATATTAAACCAGTCGAAGTTCACGTTTCATCGCACTTTGATATTATCAAATACATGTTGTCAAAACCCATTTTACACAGTCGAGTGGGAAAGTGGGCCTTGGCACTAACGGAATTTTCCCTTACCTAAGTCCCTTTAAGGGAGATGAAGGGACAGATAGTGGCGGACTTCATGGTCGACCATGCAATGACCAAACAACCGCTTTGTCAGTTAGCACAAGCCCTTGGAAGTTGTACTTCGACGGGTCAAGTCACAAAATAGAGTAGGAATAGGTGTCCTAATCATTTCCCCTCAAGGTCACCCGACCGAGTTTAAATGTAGGGTCGAAGGAAAATGCTCAAATAACGAGGCAGAATATGAGGCCTTGATCGTCAGTCTGAGAATCCTCAAAGGACTGGGTGCCAAGAACGTCGACATTAAGGGAGACTCTGAACTGGTCATCAAGCAACTCACCAACGAGTACAAATGTATCAAGGAACATTTGGTGATGTACCTCGCGATGGCGAAACATTTGTTAGAGCGATTTGAAGTAGTCAACATTGCGCACATACCCAGGGTAGACAACCAGGAAGCCAATGAGCTGGCACAAATCGCCTCTGGATATAATGTTTCAGAAAACAAGCTGAAAGAATTCATCAAAGTCAAAGGTAAAACGATAGTCAAGTCGTTTGGAAGGCAGGAACCTGGTGAAAGAAACGATCTAACGGAAATAGGGGACAACAGTAGAATAAATGGCGCAATCTACATGGTGGACAACTTGCTCTGACAGATTGGCGAAGGCCTTTGGTCGAGTATCTAAAGGAGCCAACGACAGTTGCCGATAGGAAGATCAAATATCAGGCTTTGATCTACGTCCTAATGGGGGATGAACTATTCAAGAAAACATCTGAAGGAGTGTTGCTTAAGTGTTTGGGGGAAGCAGACACATATATGGAAATATCGAAGGTGCATGGTGGGGCATGCGGAGCCCACCAAGTCGACGAAAAAATGAGGTGGGTATTGTTCCGACAGGGAGTCTACTGGCCAAAGATGCTCAAAGATTGCATAGACTTCGCGAAAGGTTACCAAGAGTGTCAAAAGCACGTTGGCATACAAGGGGTGTCGGCCGACGAACTGCATGTTGTGGTCAAGCCATGGCCTTTCTAAGGGTGGGCCTTATACATAATCGGAGAAATTCGACCAGCCTCCTCCAAACAGCATAAGTTCATCCTTGTCGGAATAGATTATTTCACAAAATGGATTGAGGCCATACCATTGTCGAAATTATACCAAGAAGATATCATCAACTTCGTCCAAAAACACATTTTGTACAGGTTCGACACTCCTGAGATGATCACTACAGACCAAGGGTCAGTGTTCGTCGGCCAAAAAATGCAGGAGTTCGCAGTAGAGGAAGGGTTTAAGCTGGTTACTTTGACCCCTTATTATGCACAGGCGAATGGTCAAGTCGAAGCAGCCAACAAGGTAATAATTGGGCTCATTAAGAAACAATCCCCAAAACCAAAGAATTGGCACCAGACGTTAGACCAGATATTATGGGCGTGTCGAACATCTCCAAAGGAGTCCACCAGATCTTCACCGTTTCGTTTGGTGTTTGGACATGACGTCGTTTTTCCAGCAGAAGTTCGCTTGCAGTCAGTATGTATCCAACATCAACATGGCATCCCTTCGAAACATTATTAGAATATGATGATGGACAGGATGGTGGACCTAGACGAAGAGAGGGTAGCAACACTCGACGTGTTGTTACACCCGAAGGCTCGAGTGGCCCAGACATACAACAAGAAAGTCCAGAAGAAGGTCTTCATGGTCGATAACTATGTTTGGAAAGCGATCCTTCCGATGGATCAAAAAGACCAAAGGTTTAGAAAATGGTCCCCAAATTGGGAAGGGTCATTCCAGATAACCTAAGCATTAAGTTACAACGCTTATGAGGTCCAAGAAATCGGAGGAGACTGACGGGTCATCCAGATAAATGGAAAATATTTAAAAGCCTATAGACCTATGCTACAAGAGATTCGGAGGAAAAATGATGATTTCTTTAAAAGGCCGGCGGATGTGGACGGCCAACACAAAATACAAAAATAAAATAGAAACCTAATCATTCTGGGAACCATGCCTTAAAGCCTTAAAGCAAGGTTCATTCATGGTCTATCTGACTCTCTAAGAAGAATTTCTTCTAACGCATTTGCTTAATAGAGGTCTTGATCTTCAAAGCAGCTTTGACATGAGCAATCCCTTTAGCCACGTCTTGATCGATAACCTCCTTGGCTGGAAAGGGTGCTTCAACATCCAAAGAAGCATTCTCCCTTTCGAAATCAGCAATCTTTTGCTCTAGCTCCGCTATTTGGGCGCGATAGGCCCTCAACTCCTGCAGCTTAAGGGTGAAAATTATGTCTTCGGCCGGATTAATGGTATTCTTCAACCCTGCAGGGGTAACGACCTCGACAGTTCGACGAAGCTTGATGAGATCCTTTAACGTCTCTACAGGGTTCGACATTTTGGAGGCCATAATATCCTCTGGGTAATCAAGTGTTCCTACGACGCCATCCCTCGGAGGTGAAGAAGGTCCAACCGCATGACTAGCACCTATACCCTCCTCTCTATTGCTAGGAGTGTTATTCTCGACATCTTCCTTGAGGTCGACGATAATAGCAGGGTTTTGTTTGGAAACTTCCTCCGTCGAAGTCCCCGGGAATTCTTCAAATTTTTGGGGATTAGAGGAGGAGTAGTCCCAGCAGACTGCTCAGCAGTGTTAGTGATAATATCGGCAAGCTTTGGAGAATTTGGATCTTCGTCGTCCTGCGAAACGAACAAGGAAAAAATGTCAATAAGAAGACACCAGAGGTATATTGACAAAGAGGGGGCGAAAAGAAAGCTACCTCAGGAGTTCTGGGTGGAGGAGAAGTTCTAGTAAAAACGGTATGGAAGACTTCAGTTAAGTCTTCTAGTACGACGAGTTTTGGAGTCGGAACAACCCCTTTTTGGGGGGTTTTCTTTGTTGGCGCTTTCTTTTTTTGCCTCAGAGGGGTGGTCGGGGGAGGGTCCGACGACTCAGAAGGAAAAACCCGAGGACGGGTACTCTCGTCCGACACCACCACGTCGGAAATGACTTGTTGTTCAGGACTCTGGTTAGAACAATTCACGTAAGTCGGCCGACAAGGACAAGCGAAAAAAATATATAAAGGGAAAGTTTCATACCTAAGGATTAGAAATTTTTTGTTTTTTGGTTGTTTGGGTCGAAGTCGACGCCACAGGGGGATCCCTCTTGTGCCCCTAAAAAAGATAAGAAGCATTCAGAAAACGATGCAAAGACTCATCATATGCAGATAAAGACGAAGAGGAATGAGTTTACCCTTTTTTGGGCGTCCCCAAGGGCATTAGTAGGTCGTGCCTCCAGCAAAGGTGCTGACGGGCCCAGAGCTTCGCCTGAGAGAGCTGCAAAAGCATCGACCATGTTTTCTAGGAAAAGGTCATGGTCGAAGTGTTACGCTTGGTACTCCTACCACCCGACATTGAAACTCTCGGTAGAAAAGAATGAAGGTTTGAAACGAAACACATGCCACTCTAGATGTTGAGTCGACTTAGCAAACATGAGACAATTCTTATGACACGTCTGGTTAAGCTTTTAACCAGCCCACACGACGTCATCACGATGGCGAACAAATGGCTTTGGCAGCATCTGGCTCAGGCCAAATTGTCAGCAACCTGATTGGGTTGATATTTCATTAACCTGTATCTAGTGTTGCTCAAGTCAATACAAAATGACAGCATTGTCGGTGTTAGGAAAGCTCTCCAGATGGAGTTGGATACTGCAGCTGCGCTGGGGGAAGTACCAGGAAAGGGATTTTGGAACCAAGTCGACCCAAACTTTTGATGGGAAAAAGGAGCCATCCCAGGGACAAAGAGGTTTGCCTCGACAAACATAGTGAGGTATTTCAGAAAAAGGTTTTTTTTAGGGGTCTCCTGCATGGTCAGAACAACAAGTCTAACTCTTTCCACCGGCCGGTCTTTGATCAAACATTGCATCTTGGCCGACATTGGATAGCCCAATTGATGTTCAAAAGTGGCATTTAGCCAATGTTGCAGTAGCCACATCGGCCCCGACACGATCAGGGCTTTGTTGGTGTCATAGAGATGGGAAATCTTCAGAGATGCCAACCCCACAGAGTGATACAGAGAGGCTAGAAGGAACTTTCCAAGGGCCACCTGTCGACCCTCATGGATTTGAATAGCCAAGTTGATATAGCTTTTGGCTATCTACAAAGAACCTAGGCAGAAGAGGTAATACGAATGCCACAAAGTCAGGAAGGTAATGTGTTCTTTGTCAGACACCTCGACTGAGTCTGTGTCGTGATGATCTTCGATAAAGTTCTGAAAACCAGCACGATCAAAATCGAAAGATGCCTCCATCTCAATGGTGGGGTCGAAGGTTTTCGCCCACTGGAGAGAGACCAGTAATGGCCGCCACGTCAAAAAGATTAGGCGACATCATCCCACATGGTAATTGGAAGGTGTTCGTCGAACCTTCCTAGAAGAACATCGACGACAATAGGAGGCAGAGGTTGACCCTGTGAGCATTCCTCAATAGCTGGATGGCGTCGAAGATGCCAGACCTTTTCCATTGGGCCTGATGCTTGTTTTTAACCTTGTTCAACCAAGAAAGGTAATCTTTGTTGCCTGGGGTGGGCATCGAGCGGAACACCCAGGCCTTTAGCTCCATGAATTTTAAATCAAGGGTGCCACATTTGCAAAAAGCCGGAGGCATGGCTACCGGAAAGCCAGGAAAGAACGGTTGCATGGCTTCATGGCTAGGCTTGCTAATGGGGTAAGGACTGTCGCTACTGCGAAAAAAGGGAGTCGGCTGACTGACATAAGAGTCGCCATCGTTTGTTATTTATCCCAAAGAGAGGGAAAGGAAATGATCGAAGGAAACCTGACGAAAAATGGAAAAGACAAGGTCATCACAACCAAATCTTGGGTTCGGGAGTCGGTTACGCAAGGGGAAGTGTTGCGGTGGAAATAGGATCACAAACTATTAATGAGTTTGAATCACAATTCAATTCACAACCGCTCTTTGATTTATCCGAAGGAAAAGGTCAAAAGAGGGAAAACCTATTTTTGCATCGTAAACACAATGCGGGGAAAGATCTAGGGTTCGGGGGTTGGTTAAATTTAGGGAAGGTATTAGCACCCTAAACTTCTGTAGTACTCTACAGGAACCTTTTGTTCAAATGTTTACTATCCTGCTTTATTTATTTGCTTAAGGTATATGTACTAAGGATTAAAAGTGAGAAAAGAGACCTAAGGGGTTAATTCTAAGTTTACTCGGCAAGACATCGCATCTTGTGCCTACGTATCCTTACGGGAGTGGAATCAGAGTAATCGTAGTTCCCCTCAAAAGGGAGGTTAGAGACTTCTTGACTGTGGTCAAGGTCTCAAGGGGAATAAACATGTCTTAAGGACACGCTTACGCGGAGTGTAGAAACTTCAAATCTCTATGTTGAATTATTAAGTTGTAATTAGGGTTAAATTAGGTTAGGGATTCCGCGGCGGGAAACCCTAAAATGAGCGCAGCGGCTCTTTGACCTGATGCTAGGGGTAAAATTGTAACTTTGCCTGCGGCGAGGCATTTGTGAAAATTAGGGTTTGTGAGGTTGCAAGGGTTTGAAGTTGAGGACTATTGACACGGCGGTCAAATGCTAGACCTAATTCCTTCGGAGTGTGTAGTGTGACTGGAATATTAATGAAGATGTGAGATGATTTGAGTTATGCAAGCAGAAAATAAAGACAGCAGTTAAAGCCATACGAACAGAAATTTAAAGGCAGAAACTTAAAGCGCGATTATTAGGTTCGCGAGGTTACAAACGAGGCGCAGTTACAATAATGGTGAAACTTAAGATAAAAACACAATACAATAATAGTAGACATGAGCTGCAAAAGATGAACACCCGTTAGCAGGCAAAGTTAGACGGTAATTGGACGAATCATGAGATAAAAGTGCAATATTGGAGATTTTTGTTGCTTAGAAAGAAAAAAGTTTTGATTAAGTTAAAAAGATGTTTAAACATTTAAAAAAAAAAATTAAGTTTTAATTTTCAAAGATAGTTTTAATTTAATTATCTAAAAAAAGGTTTTACTTTTAATGTTATTCTTATTTTAAAAAATTGACTTTAGTTATTAAAAAAAAATTTAAAGTTATTATTTTAAAAAGATTTTAAAGTTATTATTTATAAAAAAAAAGGTTTTTATATAAAGTTAATTTTGTTTAATTTTAAAAATAACATAATAAACAAAAAAAAGGTAAATGCTGGGGTAGAGAATGGGTTGGGCCGGTGGTAACATCCGGACCCAACCCGGCTTACGCTAACAAACTAAAAAACCCAGGGTTCATTAGGTCGTGAACCCTAATCCTCCCTTGAGGCGCCGTTTCGTTCTTCATTCTCTCGTATCCTCATCAAGCTTTCGTTCATCCTTCTTCTTCGTTGATGGCTTTCGTTATGTCACCTTATCACGAAAACAAAGCAAAGCAACATGTTAATTACGTGATGGCTTACGTTTTACGACCGTAACTCTTCCAATCTGCGATGAAAGGCTGATGATGGATGATACACGGCGCGTTTGAACGATGACGACGATGTTCTTCGTCTGAGTTCGCGGCTTTCGTTCACGGCGCCTAGGGTTTGTTCATTTGCGATCTCCGTTCTTCGTTAGGGTTTCGCTCCTGATCTCTTTCTCGTGGCCACCAGTTAGGGTTTGTACGCGATTCGTCCTCTCCTCGTATCAGGTTGCATTCTCCTATTTATAACTAGCCTCTGGGCCTTGGACTTGCGTTTTTTCTGAGATATGCACTTGATCTGATTTGATTTTGTGTTGATATTATTTGATTTTGATTTTCCTCAGATACTGATTGGATTACGATTGGATGCTGATTGAACTCTGTTTCCCTTTTTAGGGTTTAAACGATCCTTTCTGATCTCCATCTGATACGATTATTCTGATTTGGTTCAAAGATTTCTATCTTCAGAACTTTATGATTGAATGTAATCTGAACTGATTTGTTTGATTGATTCAGGTTGTCTCAAATTGATTCAGATTGGTTCCAATGGGCTTTCTGATACGGTTGGGATTTCGTTAATTTGCTTGATTGCTCTATACTGATTCGTTTTTGGCTGACTTGCTTTATTGACTTGTCTGATTGATTCAGATTGTCTCAAATTGATTCAGATTGGTTCCAATGGAGATATTTCCTGATGCATTTGACTCGAAACTTTCCATTTCCAGCTTCGGCTTTGTTTGATCATTTGGATTACCTATGAATTTATTTGATCTGATTGATATCTGGATTAGTTCATTTGTTCTACTTGAATTCAGTCTGGACTATGCTGATGCGTTTTCGATTTGATTCAATTTTAGTAGTCTGAACTGATTTGCTTTGATCTGTTTTGGGACAAGTCAAAATCTCTCTATTTTTCTGATATGGTTTGCTTTTTGATGCAGCTCAGATCCTTTTCCTCTTCTTCTTTCAGAGAGGGTTGATGCTACGACTTTGGTTGAGTCGGGATTGCCGAGGAAGGTATACGGCAATGATGTTTATCTGAGCCCTCGACGCTTGTATTCTTCGATGATGCTGCGATTGCTTTCTGAGGATCTTCGCGTGGGGTTTATCACTTATTCTCTTTGAGTTGTTTCAACTGCTGATGATTCTTAGCTTGCAAACGTCTGTTTTTCTATGATGTTTGTGACCCATCTTGATGGCTTAGTTTAGATTTCCAGCAGATAGATTTTTCTGTGACATTTTAGCAGTAGCCCCATTCTTATGTTTTTCGTGATGCCTGATACTGAAACCTCTTGATATTGCTTTGCAGATGTTGATGTTGCTGGTGTACTTCCCTGATGATCGATAGTTTGTGTTGAGACGCTAATTGCCTGATGCCGCTTAGCTCTGATTTGGTTTGATTGGCTTTTCTTACTTGTTTGACCTCAGAGCTGCTGCTAACATTGTAACTTATCTGCTTTGATCTTGAACCAAGTTTGATGGCCTGACATTCAGATTATTGTTGTTGGCTATTGTTGTCTGATAACAGGACTTATGTGTTGCGTGCCATTGAAACTGGTTCGGACGGGGCCTTACCGTTAACTGATGCTGCTGAGACTTTTTGATACCTTGTCCTATGTAATTTTGACGCAGCTTGTTTTGTGTCTCATTTCTCTGTTCTGTTTGAACTGATGCAGCTTGATACCATAGTTCGGTTTCTCTCGTTCTGCTTTGGACTTGATTTTTATTCTGTTTGGTAACAGATTTATACTGTTCTGGCGCGAGCCCCTTCCTGGTTTTGTTTATGCTGATGATACTTGGCTTTTCAGGTGTTGGAAGTTTTTAAAACCAAGGAAACTCAGACCTGCCGGCATCCGGGTCTGGGCCAGAATTTTGCCTATGTTGCCTTATTTTCGTATCAGTTTGGAAATCCAATCGTGGCAAAACGAATCAGTTCCACTTCATTTATTTTTTCTATCTCTCGGATGTCCCATATGGATAAGAACATGTATTACCTTATCTGACGCCTACGGCGCGGATCGGTAACGGGGGTAGGTCGCAGCTTCGGTTGTGCCACTCCCGGCACTCGATGATGACATCGTTCTGAGAGTGTCAAAAGCATCTTCTAACCTTTTTTCTCTATTGTTTGTTTTGCTTTGATGTGCAGGTTAGTCGAGATTTGCGGCGGGGCTTAAAGACAGCATGAAGACCCTTAGGACCTTTTAGGATTTAGGATAGATACTCATTGTAAACGGATAATCCTTTTGTAAATGAAAGATTATCATGAATAAAATCCAAATATTACTTCCATTTCAACTTGTAATTCTAGATGTTTATGAAATAAAATCCAGTAAATATTCATTTCTATCTTCTCAATTATGAATTTAAATATCCATGAATAATCATCCATAAATTATTTAAATTCAACTTTGATTTGTAGCTTATGAACATTCATGAATAAAAGCTCACAAATATTAAAACTTAACCTCTCCTTTGCCTTTTATAAATGATATCCCGCCATATGATTATATCCAAACAAATTCCAATTAAAACCTCGTTGATCACATCACTTCTCACAATAACCTTAACAGTATCCACTTCCTTTTCAACCCAACTCTATAAAAGGAAACAAAACTGTTTGGAAACGTTTCAGAATCAAACAAAGCACGGCCCCGAGTCCAATCATATTTCTGACAAAGCATACTGGTACCTTGACCCAAATGGCAAATAAATGCCTCAGAACGTAATAACAGCCCGTTTTCAAGAAATTAGCAGAATTTGCGTGAAATGACCAAAATACCCCTGGGACCAAATCTGCAAAACAGACACCTCCATAACTTGTTAGTGGTTAGCAAATGTTCATAGGAGATGATATGCGAAATGCCTGACTAAATGTAAGGGTAAAATTTGGGGTATTACAGTTGCCCCTATTTAAATAGCTACACCGGACGATTTGAGTGACAGAGACTCGAGGAATCGTGGTGGAGAGATTTAAATATAGATAACCGAAAATTTTGCCCTTATATGCGACGATATGCAATGCTATGGACAAAACTGGAACGACTTATTGCAGATGATGCCATGACTATGATATGACGCGTATGCTGGAATAATGAATGCGAAAATGCTGACGAACATGACGACACCGAGACAGACGCCATGAGAAGAACACACTGGGGACAGTGACGTGCTGAGACAACAGTACAACACTGGGGAAATCTAAAAATGATAATCAACTGGTGCGAATGTCCAATTGTCACTTTTAGAAAAGGGGCGAGATCCTCAAATGGAGATGGTACCTACGAGACGGCTTCCACTGGGGAATCTTAAAAATAAAACTGGATCACGTACGATTGTAAGATCGATTACAGAATGCTGGAGCATTGAGCAAAGAATAACATCCAAGCTTCTGTAACCTATCCCTCGTGACAAGATCAAACAGACTTTTCGGAACTCCGTAACAAATATACAGGGTAAAGACCGGCTGTATGCCAAAATAAATGGACTTTGATGGGAAATGCCCTGATAAGCTTCTCGCGGGAGAACTGTCACTTATCGTTGGAAGGGACTTACATGCCAAAACGGATAAGCACTCAAATAAAGAGGCTGCTGCTTATCTAATAAATAAATCTTCTCGCATTCTAAGGTCGGCGCCTGGAATACGATTTGATTCCTCTCTTACTGAAGGATAAATGTTCTCCCGAAAAGGGTAAACTGAATTTCCTCATACTTCAGAATCGTGCTCTCCTGAATATGATTCGGATAAAGGGTAAATGAAAATCTTCATACTTCAGAATGAAACTGGCTGACTGAATTTACTCATACTTCAGAATCGTGCTCTCCTGAATATGAAACTGAATGACTGAAGATACTCATATTTCAGAATCGTGCTCTCCTGAATATGAAACTGAATGACTGAAGATACTCATATTTCAGAATCGTGCTCTCCTGAATATGAAACTGGATGACTGAATATACTCATATTTCAGAATCGTGCTCTCCTGAATATGAAACTGGATGACTGAATATACTCATATTTCAGAATCGTGCTCTCCTGAATATGAAACTGCTCCTTCTTTTACTAAAGGATAAATGAACTTCTTCATAACTCAGAATCGTGCTCTCCTGAATACGAATTGGTTCGTACCTCAAGACGGCAGATAAATGGAAGCCCAACTGCTTCAGGGAGATGTCCATTTGCTGCGAGTCGTAGCGAGGATAGGATCGACTTCTTAGGTGAGAAATGTCGTGTGTTGATGCTGTAAAATGTAAAGTGTAAAGGGTTGTAACATGTAGGATTGCAAAGTGTTGTACTGATATATTTTCCAGGCGCGAACTGGCGTGTATCTGTAAAGGATTGTAGTTGATTTTCTTGAAAGATAGTGCAAAATAAATGCACGTCCGGTTATAGTGATAAACTTCTCAAGCGAGATAGTCGCGTATCTGTCATGGTATAGTGAAGTTTTTTAGATGGTGCAAAATAAATGCACGTCCGGTTGGGCTTGACTACCGACATGACTGAGATTCAATCTAGGATCGAGCTAGAAAGATCCAGACTCCATCGAGGGAATGATCTCGAAGGGTAAATATCTAATCCTGGTGAGGAAAGATAGCTGAAGTAACCGTCATCCATGAGGATCGAGCTCTGTAGGGAAACTGGAAACACATATGTATTTTATGCTTAGGGCTGACAATCTATTTGGAGAGAATGGACAAACCCCAGTTACACGGCGGTAACAATCAATGATGGCGAGACACAATGAACCTGTGAATGCTAATGCGTATGTGAATGTATGTTAATGTCTATGTAGTTAAATATGCAGGATGTTATGAAATGAGTATGTAATGAGTATGTAATGAATATGTAATGAATATGTAATGAATATAGGCATGTGATGCTTATGCCCTTGCGTATACTAACGAAACAGACTAGAGACGGGACGAGAGACGAAATAAACATCTCGACGGAAATACCCTGCGTTCTCTACAACCAATACGTCAATCATGGGAGGGAATGGATCAATGGTAGAATCGAATCTGGTTCTAAAGTTCTGAATTCTCTGGGGAGAAAGTAATCTGCTTGGGTGTACGGTATCACGTCTTCACCTGGGGAAAAGAAAACCTGAGGAACACTTTTGAGTTTCCCAAGAAAAAGTTGTCAGCTTATAGTCTCTCTGGGGACTATCACTGGGCAATGGTTTGAAAGTGTTTCTGCAATAATGATATTTCCGGGGAATGAAGAGATCCTGTCGGAATTTCCACTAGTCAAAGTAATTTACTACATTTCAAATTTGTTTTGTTTTTTTTTTGAAAAATAGTTTTGAAAAATCTACAATGCACCTTTCATTTTCGAATTTTAGGAATAAACGCATTTTGCATAACAAATAGAAAATAAAGAGCAATGCACCAAGGAATGTAAGTAACGAGATGGTATCTTTTATTAAAGGGTGGCTGCTTGCTGAAGGCATAGCTCCACAGATGATTATGTTTTAAAATTGGCAACATGGGAAAAGTTACATCGAATCCAATGACACCTACTGACACTAATAACTAAGACTAATCCAGAATCTTGCTTTGGGCAAGGATGAAAGAACTGAAACATGGCTCTCATGCGGAAAGTGTGTTTGAGATAATCAGTGTCTTCTGATGCAATGAAATGCCTTTGTCCCTAACTTTTGCCTGGACCGCCCTTTCGGGTTTTCAATCCACCGGGACGCTTTTTTTTTGCCTAAGCCGCCCTTTCGGGTTTTCACCTTAGCGAGCTTTTGTTATTATATTTTTTTTTTCAACCCTTACTTTTGCCTAAGTCGCCTTTTGCAGGTTTTCGACTTAGCGGGTTTTTAGGCATAATATTTTCGGACTGCATCAGAATTCACGGGATGTGCTAGTTCTTCACCGTCCATTGTCGTAAGTATTAGAGACCCTCCGGAGAAGACAGTCTTTACAACGAATGGGCCTTCATAATTGGGCATCCACTTTCCACGCATATCTTTGTGTACTGGCAAGATCTTTTTGAGTACGAGCTCTCCTTGACGGAACTCACGGATACGGATCTTCTTATCAAACGCTCTCTTCATCCGTTTCTGATATAATTGCCCATGGCACATGGCTGTCAAGCGCTTCTCGTCAATGAGATTCAACTGATCCAATCTGTCCTGAACCCACTCAGCTTCCTCAAGTTCAGCTTCCATTAACACTCTTAAAGAAGGTATCTCTACTTCGATGGGGAGCACGGCGTCCATTCCATACACCAATGAGAAAGGTGTTGCCCCTGTCGAAGTTCTTACTGAGGTTCTGTATCCATGCAAAGCAAACGGTAACATCTCATGCCAATCTTTGTAGGTCACAACCATCTTTTGCAGGATCTTCTTGATATTCTTATTCGCAGCTTCAACGGCCCCATTCATCTTAGGACGGTACGGAGAAGAATTGTGGTGAGTGATCTTGAAATTGTCACACAGCTCTTTCATAGTCTGGTTATTCAAATTGGTGCCATTGTTAGTTATTATCCGGCTTGGGACTCCATAACGGCAGATGATTTCTTTCCTGATGAAGCGGGCAACCACTTGCTTGGTCACGTTGGTGTAGGAAGCAGCCTCTACCCACTTGGTGAAATAATCTATAGCAACGAGGATAAAACGATGTCCATTAGAAGCTTTCGGCTCAATTGCCCCAATCATGTCAATGCCCCACATAGAGAACGGCCATGGTGAAGACAAAACATTCAACGGTGACGGAGGCACGTGCATTTTATCAGCATAGATTTGGCACTTATGGCATTTCCTAGCGTATCGGATGCAGTCGGCTTCCATGGTTAACCAGTAATACCCAGCCCTTAACATCTTTTTGGACATAGCATAACCATTGGCATGGGTTCCGAAGGTCCCCTCATGAATTTCCTGTAGTAACATGTCCGCTTCCCGTTTATCAACACATCTGAGCAGGACCATGTCGTGATTCCTCTTGTATAGCACACCATTACTGATAAAGAATTTGGACGCCAGTCTTCTCAATGTTTTCTTGTCCAGACCAGTAGCACCCTCGGGATACTCTTGCTTGACGAGATAGTTCTTGATATCGTGAAACCAAGGTTTTTCATCCACCTCAACTTCTTCGACCGTCTGACAATAAGCGGGCTCCACCTTGCGCTCAATATGGATAAGAGGTGCTTCATTAACGAATTTAACTTTCCACATAGATGCTAACATGGCTAATGCATCAGCTACGTGATTCTCGGATCTAGGAACATGCTCGAATTTTATATCGTCGAAATACTTGATCAGCTCAATAATGTAATCCTTATAAGGGATTAACTTCTCATTCTTCGTTTCCCATTTGCCTTGTACCTGGTAGATAACCAAGGCCGAGTCACCACTTACTTTAAGAAGTTTGATTCGGAGGTGAATCGCTGCTTCGAGGCCGAGGATACACGCTTCATACTCTGCGACGTTATTAGTACACTCAAAGTCCAACCTTGTTGTAAATGGAGTAAATCCACCCTTTGGGTTCATTAAAACGGCGCCTATGCCATGCCCATTGAAATTCGAGGAACCGTCAAACATCATCCTCCACCAAAGACCTGGTTCTGGACCTTCGCTCGGATCTGGCTCTTCACAATCTCTTTTAATCAACAAAATATCCTCATCAGGAAAATCGAGCCTAAGAGGCTCATAATCTTCAACTGGCTGGTCTGCAAGATAATCAGATAAAATACTACCCTTAATCGCCTTCTGGGGTACATATTGGATGTCATATTCGGATAACAACATGTGCCAACGGGCTAGCCTCCCGGTTTGAGCAGGTTTTTCAAAAATATACTTGATCGGGTCCATTTTAGAAATCAATAACGTGGTATGACAGACCATATATTGCCGAAGGCGCTTAGCGGCCCATGCCAATGCACAACAAGTTTTCTCTAATGGTGAGTATCTGTTTTCGCAATCGGTAAACTTCTTGCTCAGGTAATAAATTGCATGTTCCTTTTTCCCAGTCTCATCATGTTGTCCAAGCACACAACCCATAGACTTCTCGAGAACAGTAAGGTACATAAACAACGGTCTTCCAGGTACGGGCGGGATCAGAATAGGGGGATCTTGCAAGTAACCCTTAATCTTCTCAAACGCTTTCTGACAATCAGGGTTCCACTCAACTGTCCGCCCCTTGCAAAGCATCTTGAATATCGGCTCACAAGTAGCGGTCATATTAAAGATAAACCTGGAAATGTAATTCAGACGTCCCAGAAAACCCCTAACTTGCGTCTCGGTTCGCGGAGCCGGCATATCTTGAATGGCTCGGACTTTGTCAGGATCCACCTCAATCCCTCGCTGGCTAACGATGAAACCAAGCAATTTTCCAGATCTGACACCGAAGGTACATTTAGCAGGGTTCAATTTCAACTGATATTTCCTGAGTCGTTCAAACAATTTCACCAAATGGTCTAGATGCTCCTCTTCACTCTGAGATTTGGCTATCATATCGTCCACATACACCTCAATCTCTTTGTGCATCATATCATGAAAAAGAGTGGTCACAGCACGTTGGTAAGTTGCCCCTGCATTCTTTAAACCAAAGGGCATGACTTTGTAGCAGAAGGTTCCCCAAGGAGTGATGAAAGTAGTCTTCTCTCGATCGTCGGGATCCATCTTGATCTGATTATAGCCAGAGAAACCATCCATAAATGAAAACAACGCAAAACTGGCTGTATTGTCTACCAGTGTGTCAATATGCGGCAGTGGGAAGTCGTCTTTCGGACTTGCTTTGTTCAGATCCCTGTAGTCTACACACATCCTAACTTTACCGTCCTTCTTAGGTACTGGCACAATGTTGGCAACCCAATCTGGATATTTTGCGACTACCAAGAAACCTGCATCCAACTGCTTTTTAACCTCATCTCGAATCTTCAAAGCCATGTCGGGTCTCGTTCTTCGGAGTTTCTGCTTGATAGGTGGACAATCTGGCTTAAGCGGCAACTTGTGAACAACAATATCCGTGTCTAGGCCCGGCATATCTTGATACGACCACGCAAACACATCAATATACTCTTTTAACAACTCAATCAACCTCGGCCTAATCTCCGTCCCAAGCATTGCACCAATCTTGACCTCTTTCTTGCTCTCCTCTGTACCGAGATTAATTAGGTCCACCTGCTCTTTATGCGGTTGAAGCTCTGTGTACTCGTACTCAATCAATCTTGTCAGTTCCGCGGGTACTTCAAAATCTTCTTCACCCTCGTCCTCAGCTTGATTGATGGGTGCATCCCAGTCAGGAGTGTCAGTAAGGTCATTGGATCCAACAAGGTTTATGATATCTCTGCATGATGGAAGGCTTACTTAATTAAAATGCTCGAAGATATGTAAGAATGAAATGCTGTTTTTTTTTATTATTATTTTTTTGGAAGAAAGGTTGCCAATTTCATTCTTAAAGGTGAAAACGAAAAACGCAAATGAACCAAAGTGGAATTGAACAAAATGCTTTTATTAATATCCTTTTAGAAATGAAAGGTGGCCCAATAACAGCGACCCTATAGCCTTGGGCAGAGCTACGGATTTTTATTTGAAAATGTAAATGAAACTTAAAAAAACAATTACTTTGACAAGGGAAAAATAACAGGGATCTCTACGGCCTCCCAGTTGTTCAAAACTGCATCACCCTTAAACACCAGGTTGCTCAGCTCTTCATTTTTCTCACAGTCACTGATGGCATTGACTTGGAAACCTCCGCTGACAAATACTTCTTGGATAACCTTCGGACGCCCTTCGACGGTCGTGGCAGCTCCATTCTGAGTTGGTTTGTAACCCAACCCAGAGCGATCAGTCTTGGTCTTGACATCAATTACCTCTCCCCAACCTTCAGGAATGCCCCTGTCAATTGTTGCTTTGGTACTCTTCAGAGATGCAAAAGATGGATTACCCTGACCCACTGTTTCTTCGACTTCCAGCAGGACAGCATTGGCGATCTCAAGTGCTTGAAAGGAAATGTCTAAAGCATTCTCGTCGGCCTCGATGTAACGGAAAGAAGACAGGTTACTGACCATCAGATCCTCTTCGCCGTGTATAATAACCAACTTTCCATCGATCACGAATTTCATCCTTTGATGTAACGTTGAGGTCACTGCCCCAGCGGCATGAATCCATGGCCTTCCAAGTAAACAACTGTAGTTGGGATTAATGTCCATGACTTGAAACGTGATATTAAAAACTTGCGGACCAATCAGGATAGGAAGCTCAACCTCCCCCATTACCGATCGGCGAGAGCCATCGAAAGCCTTGACAACCAAAGGAGTAGGTTTCAACACAGTCTCTTTACAAGCCAACTTATCAAGAACCCTCTTGGGTAGAACATTCAGAGAAGACCCGGTGTCTACTAGCACTCTAGCTAAATTGTCTTCCTGACATTTCACCGATATATGTAAAGCACGATTATGGTTCGGACCCTCCTTCGGTAACTCTTCATTGCTGAAACTGAGGGTGTTACAGGCGGTTAAATTGGCAATCACACTATCAAACCGACTGGTGCTGATATCTTGATCCACATGTGCTTGAGTCAAAACCTTCTGCAAGGCCATCCTATGAGCGAGTGAATTCATTAACAGAGATAGAATTGAGATCTTGGAAGGAGTCTGATGAAGTTGATCGATAACTTTATAGTCACTTTTCTTGATGATCCTCAAAAATTCGGCGTCTTCATCATTCGTGACGGCTCCCTTACCTTTGTCTTTGGCAGGCACTGGGATATTAGCTGTTTCCTTAGGTGGGACCTCATTGGAATGGGGAGTATACACACGGCCACTGCGGGTCATCCTGCTTACCTCTGCGATATTGGTCACAGTATCCTTACCCTCCTCCTTTGGAATAACCTTCCCAGACTCCTTGTCAATCATCGTCACGTCATATTTCCAAGGCACAGCTTTAGGATCACTGAAAGGAAACGGACTCGGTCTTCGAATAACTATAGGCTTAGGCTGATTCACTTCAGGGATATACGACCTCGGTATATCGAACACGAGATTGGCGGAGCCTGCCCCTGATAGATTAAACACTGGTACCTTACCCTTTGATTCAGGCTGATGGAAGACAAGCTCAACCACGGCGACTACATCCTTCTTGGCTTGGCTTGTCACTTGTAAAACACCCTCATTAATCAGCCTCTGAACATCATTCTGAACCAACACACAACCCTTAGTACTGGCTTCACAACTTACGCATGCAACGTGGGAAGTATCTACTAAACCAGCTTCAAACAGTTTCGAATGGAACATTTTGAGAGGAGTCTTAATCTGTTCAACGTCAAGGGCATAACCATCCCCCGAATCAACACTAACGGCATTGACACTCTCATGGTTAGGAAAAGGGTTCTTCTTAACATTTGGTTGAGGATCTTCAAATGACAAAATCTTCTTTTCCAATAAATCCCTGACAATATTTTTGAGAGCATAGCAATTCTCCAGATCATGGCCAGGCGCACCCTTGTGAAATAAACAGTGAGCGGCGGCGTTGTAATTGGCGGGTAGAGGATTAGGAGGCGGACCCAAAGCCCGAGTAGTGATTAGACCTTGCTTGACCAAAGAGGGATACAACTCGGTAAAAGTCATCGGAATTGGCGGACAAGGCTTATACGTTCTTCTATTCGGAACATTCCGGCGAGGAGCCGGACTCTCTGGCTGTTGAGGAGCAGGAGTATTGGGTGCCTGTAGGTAGCTGACAGGAGGCGGATAAACAGGAGGTTGTTGCATAGGTTGATACATGGGAACCTGTTGATTGAAAGAAGGTGTAATAGCTGCCACATAGGGTTGTTGAGCATATTGGACCGGGTACCCTTGAGGTTGAGCATAACCTTGCGGATGCCGATAAAAGCGTTCCCTTGGTCTACCAGAGGATATAGCATTAGTCTCACTCTCCTTCTTTTTCTGGGAGCTATACGGAGGTTTCTTCGGCTGATCCTTAGAAGTACCATGATTATTTGTCATTTTACCACTCTTCATACCCAATTCAATCTTGACACCCACAGCAACGATGTCGGAGAAATTTGAAGTCACACTACCCACCATTCTCTCGTAAAATTCTGGACGGACCGTGTCGACAAACCAATCAGCTAACTCTTTCTCGGTCAAAGGAGGTTCTACCTGCGAAGCAGTCTCTCTCCACCTTTGAGCATACTCTTTGAATGACTCAGAATTCTTTTGTGACATACTCAACAACTGTCTTCTGTCAGGAGCCAGATCCATATTGTACTTGTAGTGTTTGATGAAAGCGTCAGATAAATCTTGAAAACTCTTAACGCGAGACTGGTCTAAAGTTAAATACCACTTGGAAGAAGCACCCTTCAAACTGTCTTGGAAGCAATGAATCATCAGTTTATCATTCTCAACATGGGCAGCCATTTTGCGATAATACATGATCAAATGACTCTTAGGACAGGTGGCACCTTCATAACGATCGAAGTTCGGAGTTTTGAACTTCGGGGGAATAACCAAACCTGAGACCAAACAAACATCCCTTGCAGCAGTCCCAAAAATTTGATCACCCTCTACCTTTTTCAATCTCTGGACGATAGTGTTTACTTCCTCACGAAGCTTATCATGTTTCTCATAACCCTCAACATTCTCATCAAGATTATCAAAAACTGTCTCATTGAAGTACGGTTGCGCACGAGTGTGTACAACAGGTGGTGCAAAGATAGGAGCCCCCCTAGAAACTTCAGAAAACAAAGGCACGGCTTGCTGAACAGGTTGATTAATCGGAACAGTGGCTTGAGGAGGCACAAAACCGGGAGCAAGATCATAAGGTGGGTGCCTTGCTACGGTCACACTTGGTGAAGGGTCCACAGTAACGCCGGTAATCTCAGAAACAACAGTGGTCTGGGTATCCATCTTAGCATTCATGACATGTAACAATTCCATCATTCGCCCCATACCCCCTCGAAGGTCTTCAAATTCATTGCTAAGGCGATCAATCTCTTTTGCCTGATCCTCCATTCTTTTCCGAGTTTGAGCTCTGGTGTTGTATTGGTGCCGAGAACTCAGGGTGACGAAACTGGAAGGTGAGAGAACCGAGTGTGAGAAATCGGGAGACACATGCAATGCAAAAGTATGATGCTAAAATGTGAATGTAAATGAAGATTTCATGGAATTCAACACATTTACTAATGTCGTGGGGTACCAAGGAAATCTTTTTCTTGTTTTTTCATTTTATTATTTTTTTTTTATTTATGGTATCCCGCGATATCCATAAATGATATTTGAACTCCATGAAATACAATGCAATGAGATGCTTTATGGATGCAATGCATGAAAACACACAAAGTCCTAGGTTAAAGGCTTGCATGAGGTTCAAAGGCAAGTACCCTCCCCTGAAGTTAGATGGTTCATCCTGTCCTACAAAAGTAACCAGGTTCTAAGGGATCTCAATATCATTGATCCTTCACCAGGGTGGTTGTTCAGAAGGCAACTTACTTGCCAACCAAAACCCTCCAAGTTTAAGATCTCAATGAGCGTAGTATCGAGTGTCAACCAACTTCAGTCTACACCAAAGCCGGTTACCTCACTACTTTCTAAAGGCCAAGATGAGTTAACTAGGGTTCTAAAAGTCAGTTAGTGCATTGACAACATATGGCAGCCTCAATATTATCCTCAACTTGACTTAAGGAATATAAGCACCAACCAAGAAGTCGCACTAACTATGGCCACCAGATCAACCGTATCGATATACGTCGTACAGTTTCCTTGGTCTATTGCCATTTACCTAAGGTACACTAGATCCGGGTGTAGGACTCATCTCACAGCACAAGGAACAGTCCCACAATCAAAGCGCAAATATATACATGCAAATGAATAATAACACAGATAGTAATAAATATGAACAGGTTAGGGATAACCCTCAAAAGTTAGGATTCCCCAGTGAAGTCGCCATTTTCTGTTGCGGTGGAAATAGGATCACAAACTATTAATGAGTTTGAATCACAATTCAATTCACAACCGCTCTTTGATTTATCCGAAGGAAAAGGTCAAAAGAGGGAAAACCTATTTTTGCATCGTAAACACAATGCGGGGAAAGATCTAGGGTTCGGGGGTTGGTTAAATTTAGGGAAGGTATTAGCACCCTAAACTTCTGTAGTACTCTACAGGAACCTTTTGTTCAAATGTTTACTATCCTGCTTTATTTATTTGCTTAAGGTATATGTACTAAGGATTAAAAGTGAGAAAAGAGACCTAAGGGGTTAATTCTAAGTTTACTCGGCAAGACATCGCATCTTGTGCCTACGTATCCTTACGGGAGTGGAATCAGAGTAATCGTAGTTCCCCTCAAAAGGGAGGTTAGAGACTTCTTGACTGTGGTCAAGGTCTCAAGGGGAATAAACATGTCTTAAGGACACGCTTACGCGGAGTGTAGAAACTCCAAATCTCTATGTTGAATTATTAAGTTGTAATTAGGGTTAAATTAGGTTAGGGATTCTGCGGCGGGAAACCCTAAAATGAGCGCGGCGGCTCTTTGACCTGATGCTAGGGGTAAAATTGTAACTTTGCCTGCGGCGAGGCATTTGTGAAAATTAGGGTTTGTGAGGTTGCAAGGGTTTGAAGTTGAGGACTATTGACACGGCGGTCAAATGCTATACCTAATTCCTTCGGAGTGTGTAGTGTGACTGGAATATTAATGAAGATGTGAGATGATTTGAGTTATGCAAGCAGAAAATAAAGACAGCAGTTAAAGCCATACGAACAGAAATTTAAAGGCAGAAACTTAAAGCGCGATTATTAGGTTCGCGAGGTTACAAACGAGGCGCAGTTACAATAATGGTGAAACTTAAGATAAAAACACAATACAATAATAGTAGACATGAGCTGCAAAAGATGAACACCCGTTAGCAGGCAAAGTTAGACGGTAATTGGACGAATCATGAGATAAAAGTGCAATATTGGAGATTTTTGTTGCTTAGAAAGAAAAAAGTTTTGATTAAGTTAAAAAGATGTTTAAACATTTAAAAAAAAAAATTAAGTTTTAATTTTCAAAGATAGTTTTAATTTAATTATCTAAAAAAAGGTTTTACTTTTAATGTTATTCTTATTTTAAAAAATTGACTTTAGTTATTAAAAAAAAATTTAAAGTTATTATTTTAAAAAGATTTTAAAGTTATTATTTATAAAAAAAAAGGTTTTTATATAAAGTTAATTTTGTTTAATTTTAAAAATAACATAATAAACAAAAAAAAGGTAAATGCTGGGGTAGAGAATGGGTTGGGCCGGTGGTAACATCCGGACCCAACCCGGCTTACGCTAACAAACTAAAAAACCCAGGGTTCATTAGGTCGTGAACCCTAATCCTCCCTTGAGGCGCCGTTTCGTTCTTCATTCTCTCGTATCCTCATCAAGCTTTCGTTCATCCTTCTTCTTCGTTGATGGCTTTCGTTATGTCACCTTATCACGAAAACAAAGCAAAGCAACATGTTAATTACGTGATGGCTTACGTTTTACGACCGTAACTCTTCCAATCTGCGATGAAAGGCTGATGATGGATGATACACGGCGCGTTTGAACGATGACGACGATGTTCTTCGTCTGAGTTCGCGGCTTTCGTTCACGGCGCCTAGGGTTTGTTCATTTGCGATCTCCGTTCTTCGTTAGGGTTTCGCTCCTGATCTCTTTCTCGTGGCCACCAGTTAGGGTTTGTACGCGATTCGTCCTCTCCTCGTATCAGGTTGCATTCTCCTATTTATAACTAGCCTTTGGGCCTTGGACTTGCGTTTTTTCTGAGATATGCACTTGATCTGATTTGATTTTGTGTTGATATTATTTGATTTTGATTTTCCTCAGATACTGATTGGATTACGATTGGATGCTGATTGAACTCTGTTTCCCTTTTTAGGGTTTAAACGATCCTTTCTGATCTCCATCTGATACGATTATTCTGATTTGGTTCAAAGATTTCTATCTTCAGAACTTTATGATTGAATGTAATCTGAACTGATTTGTTTGATTGATTCAGGTTGTCTCAAATTGATTCAGATTGGTTCCAATGGGCTTTCTGATACGGTTGGGATTTCGTTAATTTGCTTGATTGCTCTATACTGATTCGTTTTTGGCTGACTTGCTTTATTGACTTGTCTGATTGATTCAGATTGTCTCAAATTGATTCAGATTGGTTCCAATGGAGATATTTCCTGATGCATTTGACTCGAAACTTTCCATTTCCAGCTTCGGCTTTGTTTGATCATTTGGATTACCTCTGAATTTATTTGATCTGATTGATATCTGGATTAGTTCATTTGTTCTACTTGAATTCAGTCTGGACTATGCTGATGCGTTTTCGATTTGATTCAATTTTAGTAGTCTGAACTGATTTGCTTTGATCTGTTTTGGGACAAGTCAAAATCTCTCTATTTTTCTGATATGGTTTGCTTTTTGATGCAGCTCAGATCCTTTTCCTCTTCTTCTTTCAGAGAGGGTTGATGCTACGACTTTGGTTGAGTCGGGATTGCCGAGGAAGGTATACGGCAATGATGTTTATCTGAGCCCTCGACGCTTGTATTCTTCGATGATGCTGCGATTGCTTTCTGAGGATCTTCGCGTGGGGTTTATCACTTATTCTCTTTGAGTTGTTTCAACTGCTGATGATTCTTAGCTTGCAAACGTCTGTTTTTCTATGATGTTTGTGACCCATCTTGATGGCTTAGTTTAGATTTCCAGCAGATAGATTTTTCTGTGACATTTTAGCAGTAGCCCCATTCTTATGTTTTTCGTGATGCCTGATACTGAAACCTCTTGATATTGCTTTGCAGATGTTGATGTTGCTGGTGTACTTCCCTGATGATCGATAGTTTGTGTTGAGACGCTAATTGCCTGATGCCGCTTAGCTCTGATTTGGTTTGATTGGCTTTTCTTACTTGTTTGACCTCAGAGCTGCTGCTAACATTGTAACTTATCTGCTTTGATCTTGAACCAAGTTTGATGGCCTGACATTCAGATTATTGTTGTTGGCTATTGTTGTCTGATAACAGGACTTATGTGTTGCGTGCCATTGAAACTGGTTCGGACGGGGCCTTACCGTTAACTGATGCTGCTGAGACTTTTTGATACCTTGTCCTATGTAATTTTGACGCAGCTTGTTTTGTGTCTCATTTCTCTGTTCTGTTTGAACTGATGCAGCTTGATACCATAGTTCGGTTTCTCTCATTCTGCTTTGGACTTGATTTTTATTCTGTTTGGTAACAGATTTATACTGTTCTGGCGCGAGCCCCTTCCTGGTTTTGTTTATGCTGATGATACTTGGCTTTTCAGGTGTTGGAAGTTTTTAAAACCAAGGAAACTCAGACCTGCCGGCATCCGGGTCTGGGCCAGAATTTTGCCTATGTTGCCTTATTTTCGTATCAGTTTGGAAATCCAATCGTGGCAAAACGAATCAGTTCCACTTCATTTATTTTTTCTATCTCTCGGATGTCCCATATGGATAAGAACATGTATCACCTTATCTGACGCCTACGGCGCGGATCGGTAACGGGGGTAGGTCGCAGCTTCGGTTGTGCCACTCCCGGCACTCGATGATGACATCGTTCTGAGAGTGTCAAAAGCATCTTCTAACCTTTTTTCTCTATTGTTTGTTTTGCTTTGATGTGCAGGTTAGTCGAGATTTGCGGCGGGGCTTAAAGACAGCATGAAGACCCTTAGGACCTTTTAGGATTTAGGATAGATACTCATTGTAAACGGATAATCCTTTTGTAAATGAAAGATTATCATGAATAAAATCCAAATATTACTTCCATTTCAACTTGTAATTCTAGATGTTTATGAAATAAAATCCAGTAAATATTCATTTCTATCTTCTCAATTATGAATTTAAATATCCATGAATAATCATCCATAAATTATTTAAATTCAACTTTGATTTGTAGCTTATGAACATTCATGAATAAAAGCTCACAAATATTAAAACTTAACCTCTCCTTTGCCTTTTATAAATGATATCCCGCCATATGATTATATCCAAACAAATTCCAATTAAAACCTCGTTGATCACATCACTTCTCACAATAACCTTAACAGTATCCACTTCCTTTTCAACCCAACTCTATAAAAGGAAACAAAACTGTTTGGAAACGTTTCAGAATCAAACAAAGCACGGCCCCGAGTCCAATCATATTTCTGACAAAGCATACTGGTACCTTGACCCAAATGGCAAATAAATGCCTCAGAACGTAATAACAGCCCGTTTTCAAGAAATTAGCAGAATTTGCGTGAAATGACCAAAATACCCCTGGGACCAAATCTGCAAAACAGACACCTCCATAACTTGTTAGTGGTTAGCAAATGTTCATAGGAGATGATATGCGAAATGCCTGACTAAATGTAAGGGTAAAATTTGGGGTATTACAGGAAGGTATGTGCACCCCTCACGTCCGTTGTACTCAACAGAGTCCATGCTTGTTTACTAATCTATGGGTGAAAGCTATCTAAAAGCTACTGCTAAATGGGGAGAAAAGGAAAGAATAGACTCGATAGATAATCGTCGCCCTATGCCTACGTATTCCCTCGTGCAATGGGAAAGTCAGAGTCAACGTAGTTCAGAAAACTACGGGTGAAAAGGGGAAGGTTGCTCGCCAAGACATCATTGTCTTGTGCCTACGTATCCTCATCTGGTATGACAAATCATAGCAAACATAGTTCGGGCTGACACGACCACTAGTTGGTTCCAGTATTTTAACCGAGTAGGGTTAAATCTTCGTTCTAGCAGTTAGGGACGATGCCTATTTGCAGTAAAACAAATATTTAACACACTCTTTCTGAAAATGATTTTGCAAACAACCCCGGAGGATAAAAAGGTTTGATGTTTTGTTTTGTGTTTTTTAGACAAGAAATGAATTGAATTAGATTTGAAACTCATGTTGCACTAAAGACTATGACTTGATGTTTTGTTTTGTTTTGCGTCGCATATCACCCAAAGGGCATACACTAAACACTCTAGACAAGGTGAGAGGAGGCCCTCCACTTATCATTCCTCAAGTACTTAAGGCTCGTAGCGTACAACAAGTGTTAACCTTTATTAAGTGTCTTATGAAGTTATGAGATGAGAAGAGAAGACACCAACTCTAAGGGGAACTGATCAACCCTAATGTTATCATGCAATGTGTTCCTAAAGTTGGGATTGAAAGGGGAAGATCTATCCTAATGTTATCATGCAAAGGATTGAAAGCCTAATGTCTCTCCTACTCCCATCTTAAACAGAGGGACTAGGAATCCTAAGGGATCATGGCAAGAAGCACAAGTAAACACATAGCAATTCAATAAAATGAAAAGAGACGAAAGATGAAAGTGACTTAAACAAGTCAATGTAATTCAAACATGAAATGCCAACACAGATGATGCAACAAGACTCAACAACACAAGAGAATGACTTAACAAGTCAAGCAGGATGAGATGAAATGGGAGAAGTAAACTTCTACAACCATATACCATCAATCATCAAGAGACAATGGTGTTATCCTAAGATGCACACACAAAGAAAAGGGGGAGGAAAAGTGTGGGGAATCCACCACCACATGCAAATCTCAACCATACAATTCTCAAGACTCAAGTAAAACAATGCAAACAAAGCAATGCAAAACCACCACCAATGTTCATGACAAACTTAAAGTGTACACAATGTCACCAAATCATCATGAACAAAGGTCAAACCACAAGGGGCATAAGTGAATCAACAAGATGAAAGCCTCAAGTTCAAGTCCAAGACAAGAGGGAATCACAATCATGATCATGTACAAGTGATGAACCAAAGTTCAAGCACAAACTCAACATTTAGAACAAGTAGAGAAGCATGATTTAAAGATGACTTGTAATACAAGTTACACATTCAAATGATCCATGAAAAGATAAAACAGCACCTCAAGTATGTTAGAATGATGTAACAAAGCTCAAAAGATGCATATGGGATCACTCAAGATCATATCCCAAAGTTTTAAGTCAAACTAGCATGTGTAAACAACCCTAAAAGGACTTGACTTTGAAGCAATCATGAAAAATAGGAGAAGACCTCAATAAATCTCAAATAAAATTCTAAAGGCAAGATGAAACAAATGGAAAACATAATCCAAAAGCTCAAGCAAAGAGATCACTCAAGGCACCACCAAGTAAAATCAAAATGCATAGTGTTCCACCTTATCGAGGGTTTATCGAGGGTTAACAAAAACAATCTAAAACCACATGAAAAATGAACATAAATGAACCAAATCAACCCTCAAAGATGCTTCAATCCATCACCTAAATGATGGAGAATAATTGGTCATAGGGGATATAGGATCAAGGTTCAAATGATCAAGTTCAAAGCTAGGGTAAACCATAAAACACATCACCTAGTAAATTCCAAATAAAATAAGAAAGTAAATGGAAAATGAAAATAAAAAATTTTGGAAAATTAAATAACATCTTGAACTGTTAGGAAAATATTTATTTGGGAATTTTTAGAAATAAGCAACTAATTTAAAATCATTAAAATGAAAAATATAATTAAAATGAAATAAAAAACAAGAACAAGCAAGGTGGGGTGTATCCAGCAATTAACATATGAACTGAAACCTTCACAAATTTCGCCTGGGCCAGAAATTGGGAGATGTGGGTAGGAAAGGGGCTAAGCCCGATAGCTCATAAACTCAGAGTTTAATGAAACTCTGCATTTCATTAAACCAACATGGAGTCAAACAACACGTGAGCATGGTCAGGCAAATCAAAATGCTACATATCATGGGTCAAACATTCAAACCAGGGCCAGGTCAGCTTGGATTAGAGAGATGACTAAACGCCGGAGCTAGGGCTCCGGTCGTCTTCTCCGGCTAGCTCACCGGAGACCAATCATCAAACCTCAATAAAAATCCACAAATCTAGTGCCATTCGGAAGCTCTCACCACAAGGAGTTAAAATCCAACAATCATTTTCAAAAAAGGTTCCTAAACAAGGTGAAATCATGACGCCGAAATTTGTGATGCACATGCTAAAATCTTAACAAACAGGCAAGCAAACAATTCAAACATGGCTGTAATACCCCAAATTTTACCTTTATATTAGTCAATCCATGTCGCATTACATTTCATTTTTTGCATTAACTAACCACTGACGAGTTGCATAGTCTGTTGTGTTTGCAGAAGAATTGCATCAGGCGCGCTTTAACTGTTAAGGGGCGAAATTGTCATTTATAGGAAGCAGGGTTGTTGTCAGGAATCCATCAAGCAATTAGGGTTTACGTTTTCGAGCTCTGTGTTTGGTTGAGGATGAATTGAATTTTTAGGGCTGAGTGTATTGAGATGTCAGTGGTTTGGTTCAAAGCAGTGGATGATATCTGTTTATGCTGTGATTTTTAACCGAGTTAGTTCAGCGCATTGGATTTAACCATTGAGATACAAGTTGTTTTTTAGTACGGAGGATATTTGGTTTTGCGGTTAATTGGATTTCTCTGCTTTATTCGTGGGCCGGTTGCCGTTTCCATCATCAGGCACGAGTTAATTTGGAAAAGGTTCTTGTCCGGATTTAAAGACATATGTGTTGGAATGACAAGGTTGATTCGGATGATTTCTTTGGATTTATTCGTATGAATTTATGGGGTAAAGTTAATCTGTTTGTTTAAGTTTAATCGGTTAAATTTTAATCGGTTGAATTCATGTGGAGGTACTTAATCATTTGGATTTAATTGGATGTTTTTGTTTAAGTGTTTTATTCGGGTGTGGCAAGATAGTTGAAGAGTAATCGAAAGAAGAGTATTTTGGATAAAAAAATAATGTGAATTTTATTATTCATATTTATATTTTATTACAATTTACAAAAGAAAAATAAATACATTTTCATTTCTAAAGTCCTAATTTCCTAGAAGTGGTCTTCATGCTTGATGTTCCCGATTAATTCTTCACCCGACTTTTTCGTACCTGCATAAAACAAACAAAAACAGAGGAAAGTTGTAATGTTAGAATAATAAAAAAAAAGTGGTTTTTTTTATAGTTCTGATACCCTCAGTTATCCATCATCGGGTACGTCAGAAGGGAAACGACAAAGTCGAAGCCGACTCCCGACTCATATTCACGACCTCGGACTAAAACCGGAAGATATCTATTCTTTTTTTCGGGACATCCGGAGGAAGAGAAAAAGAAGTGATTTTTTGCAGCCAAACAGATCCTTATGCCAAATCCAAATCAACATCCAGTTCTATCAAGAAAATTATGTGGATGTTCAAATCGGATCCAGATTTAGTCCAAAATCCGGAAATCAATCCAAATCCGAATCCATCATCAAATTACAAGAAATGAAAACTCAGATTTTTACCGCAAACATAACATGAAATCTGAATCCGGTTTACATGGGCTCAGTTTGGAAACATCATTGCCCAGGATCAGCAAAGAATAAAATAAAATCCAGAATCCGTATCCGTATCATCAAGTAAATCCATGGATATCGAGCAAATCTGGATTATGTGTAAAACCGAAATCCAAAACAAAATCAGGTAATCATATAAGAAATGAATCCAAATCATAAGTAGAATCATATCAAATCTGCACGAAATAAGTAGCGTAAAAGTGAGATCCAAGCCCAGCAGAGAGGTATATAAAACGCGAAGAAGAAGAGATAAAAGGGGAGACTGATCACAAAAACCCTAACCACCAAACGGCGGCCACAAATCGCCATAAACAGAACGAACTCACCAGAAATGGAGGCCACAAATCATCCAAAACGGAGCAAACCCAACGAGAAATCATCAAACAATCACCATCATCCTCGAGCCGAAACGCTTCGAACCCTTAAAGGGTGAGCATTTTGGACCGTGTTTACCGTTTGCTTTGTGTTTCAGGAGAAGTTTGAGAAGGAAAAAGCAACATGCAAAGGGAAAGAAAACCGGAAAGCTCTGAAAGCCAACAATGGCGGTCCTGACGAAGAAGAAGGAAACATCACGAGAGAAAATGGAAGGAGCCCGCCGCGGAACAACAAGGGATTACCCTAATCCCCTTTCCATTTCTTTTTGTGTTGTATACTGGGTTGGGTCCAGGAGTGATGACCCGGCCCAACCCGTTTGGTTTTTATTTTTTTTTCTAATTTATATTGGTTTGTAATTAATTTGGTTAAAATAAAAAATGTAAATAAATAACTTGCCTTTAACAATTTTTTAACACATAAAAAAAATAACTCTTTGTTATTTAGTTGATATCCTATTTTTTTAAAGTTAATTTAACTTTTTCTCAAAAAAATAGTAATTATAAGAGTTTATTGTTTTATTATTGTTAAAATTCTATTTTCTTCATAAAAAAGGCAAAAATGATAACTAGCTTTTTCTTTTAAATTTTTTTTAAACCAAATATATTTTCTCTAATTAAAAAAATATCATAAAAGCCTTTTATTCAAAATTGCTATCCGTTTCTCATTTAATTTAATCTCAAACACTTTCATTCCAATTTTTCTCAATGTCATCCTATTTATTTTTCATCTATCTTTTTATGTTGATGTGGTTCACTAACTGTTTATTGTTGTATTTTTCTTTTGCAAGATTGTAATTTATTTAGTGATAATATTTGTATTTTATTTTTATTCATGGTTGTATTTTATTTTTCAAACATTATCTGTAATTTTATTTATCTTACATTATTCATCGTCCACCGTAATTTCACATTCTGAAGGATTAGGTCTAGAAATTTGACCGCCGAGTCAATAACCCTAACCTTTGGCGTTTTCAAACCCTAACACTTTAAGGCGTCCCGTCGCGGACAATTTTACCCTTAACCCTAGCGTTAGGTAAAAGAGTCGCCGTACTCTGTTTTAGCGTTTCCCACCGTGGAATCCCTAATTTAAACCTAATTTTAATTTACAATTTCAACGTAAAGATTGGAGTCTCCGCACTCCACGTAAGCGTGTCCTTAAGATACATTTACTTCCCATTGAAACCTTGACCATAGTCAAGACGTTTCTAGCCTTCCTTTCGAGGGGAACTACGATTACTCTGATTCCATTCCCTACCCAGGATACGTAGGCACAAGATGCGAATCTTGCAGAGTAAACTTAGAATTAACCCCTTAGGTCTTTTGTTTAACTTTTAACCCTTTGTATATACCTCAAGCAGATAATAAAGCAAAATAGCAAAAATAAACAAAAGGTTCCTGTAGAGTACTACAGAAGTTTAGGGTGCTAATACCTTCCCTAAGCTTAACCAACCCCTTACCTAGATCTCTCCCCGCATTGTGTTTATGATGCAAAATTAGGTTTTTCCTCTTTTGACCTTTTCCTTCGTATAAATCAAAGAGTGGTTGTGAACTAAAGATGTGATTCAAATTAATTAATAGTTTGATATCCTATTTCCACCGCAACAATGGCCTACTAAGGGTAGGGCTTTAGATGCACCTAGTATGACCTTAAAATTGTGCCTAGAATGATGGTTTTAAGTTGAAGAAAAGTACCTAACGGAGAGGTTCCTTTAACCCTTCAAATGGAAAGCAAGCTTCAATTTCAGCCTTCCAACTTCTTCCTTGAGCTTTACTGATGATGATTTCAGCCAACACTTGAAGAAAAAACCCAGAAATGGTTAATTCGAAGAAATGAAAGTTTGAAGAATTTTGAAGCTCTCCCTTCTCTCTCACGTAGTTGCACCAGCTCTGATGGTTTAGGGAAAAATTTTGACTTAAATATGCTGGGTTTAAGACAACCATGCAGGCCCATGATGGTTCTATTATGTGATCCCAAAAAATTGCCAAAAACTTCCACTTATGCTACACACATGGGTTCAGTAAGCTTCACTCCTCATTGGGTCAGTAATTAAGCATTTGAGGTGTGTAGAAAACAATTGGATTGGTTTTGGTCATGTAGCATAAGGTTTTACCAAGTTTTGATTCATAACTTCTTATGGTATAAGACTTTGAAAAATGGTACATAACATGTACCTTTGTTGGTCCGAATGTGGTAAAGATAGGCAAGACCAAAATATGATGAGATCATAATGCCAAAAGAACATAAACCAATTCAAATTATGGCTTGTAATGTAAGAAATTCAAATCATGACCAAAAGTCAAATTTTCACTTTCAAAATGGCTCCAATGATCACATAAACCATCAATCCTTATGAAATTTGAGTCCATTGTGGATCTAAGGAAATTAGACACAAGTTTCATGTTGGTTGAAAATGGATTAGAGGTCTTAAATTTCATGAAATGGACCATTGAAAAGAAAGACCTATAATGAACTTTCCAAAAATACCCTTGCCTTATGGAGATCATAACTTGAGCTCCATACATGAAAATGAGGACTTCTAGGACTTTTTGGAAAGCTAAGATCATGAGGAACAACTTTCATGTTCACTTGAAGTTGAGGAGAAGCTTGATTCCATATCAAAAATGCTTTGGAAGTGAGTTGACTTTGAGTTGACCAAAATTCTTTTCATCTGATGACATCAACTTGTTGACACCATAACTTGAGATGTACAAACTAAATGGATGATTTCCTGTACTCAAAAGAAATCTTGAAATATGATGAGCAAGTCTCATCTGTATGGGAAAATGAGATTGAACTTGTATCATAATGAAAATTGTCCTTGAAGTTAGGCACCAAATAAGGGGATTTTACACTGAAATCATCTGAAACCCTAATTTAGTAAATCCTTGAACTCTTGAATCTATTTGATTTGATCTTAACATGACATCCTAGATGATTTGGGATGACTTTCCATGGCCTCAATAAACTAGAACTAAGTCTTGAAATCTCTCAAATCCACAATTGACTTTGGGTTGACCAGATGAAACCCTAGCTCCACATCCTTTGACTGAGGCTCTTGCAGATGAAATGTATGACCATAAAAACTTCATGAAGACCTCTTAAGACACACGTTGAGCCTTTGAACCATGCTTTATCCAAGTAATTGACCTCATGAATCTCTGATGACCCTCTGATGATTCTCAAGATAGGAGGTGACACCCATATACAAACTTCTCCTCTCAAGGAGATTTGAAACCCAATCTGATGGTAATGAACCCTTGATAGCTTACAAATGATACCCTCGCTTGAACTTGAACAAAGAATCTCTCCTATTGAATGGAAAACACAACACCTCTTGATCCCCTGATAGAACCAATGCTATGCAAATGCAAATGCTAAATGAAAAGAAACATAAACCAAGTTAAAAGAAAATGTTGGTCAAATTTTGGGGTACAACAAGGACCATGAAACGCATGAAGTTTTCTAGCCACCGCGAAGGGGATGATCATTTGTTTCTTCCAAGCCGCGACGATGTTCTCGTCAGCAGAAGTGGGGTTAGAGAGAGGTTTATGAGCGTCATCCTCTGACAAAACGAAGGCAATGGGGTTGTTACCTGTTGTGTGGGTTTGGGAAGATGGAGATGCCATTGAAAATGGTGGTTTTTTAGAAGCTGGTATGGTTGTGGTGTTTGAGGAAGAAGAAACGCAGAAAAGTGTTGAGGGGAAAAGTTCTAAAATAAGACTTATGGGATATTTATACTCAACGCTAGTGTAGAAGGCGAAAAGGCAAGGAGCTTTTCAGTTGCTCACTCGTGGGAAAAGCAATGAGTGGAAGTTGGTACTGACGTGGGGAAGTGGGAAAGAATGATGGAAATTCTTAAAAGTTGGGGCACAGAAAGGTGCCATCATCACGTCAGGATACGACTAACACGTGGATGATTCGACAGAAAAGCCATGATGACACAGACAACTGCTACATGCCTGGAAAAACACCAAGCCTCTTAGTCGACAGAAGTCTCTGTCGAGACTTGGGTTTTGGTGGGGCATCTTGTTGGCTGAAAATTAGCCAACTGAAAGCATCATCCTCGAAAGGAGGTGGAAGAAGTAGGCGTCAGACCGATAATATCCTTGGGTGGAGGAAAGGATCTTGGCAATATTGGCAACCAAGGATCGACAGCAACAAAATCTGGAATAGACATGCTCTGAATCGACACTACAAGGGGAATTGCGTGGTCGACAGGTAGCTGCGTTGGTCGACCAAAAAACCAACAAAGGTACCCCCGACAGGAGAGTTTTTGTGCTTGGCAGGAAATCACTTTGACAAGAGGAATGTGGGAGAAGTTACAAAAGTTGTGGACTGACACATGGCGCCTCCTGAAGCATCCTAGCAGTTATTTTATGTGTCAATATAAAGCAAAGCCTGGTTTTGAAGAAAAGGCGTCTTTTGTCAACATTTGAAGAAAAACACTCTGAGTACCATACACTAAAGAGAAAAGAGTTTCCTTTTCATTCCAAAATGTAAGAATACGTCCAGTTGTACTTTTCTATTTTACGTTAAATGTACCAAGTCTTTATGTTATTGAAAGCAACGCTTTTTTTCCTTTTCAGCATTTCCTTGTCTTATTAGGAACATCTTTGTCTTTACTTGCCTAAATTTAATCCTACACACTCCATAAAGAAAACAACCGTCAAGGGCGCCATAAAACCAAAGTAAACAATCCATCCAAAATTAGTGTCCTGGGACTAGTTTGGCCGGTCTCGCAAGCAAACCCGCGGAGGGAGATCAGAGGTTATCCGCGCGAAAATCACGTGCGAATAGTAGTGAGATCAATTAGCACTTGATTCTTGTTGAATATAAGCTCCTTGAATGTAGGGAAACTGATTTGATAATGACCAATTCAAAACATTGACTGATCAAGAAATAGTCCTCTTGATCCTGAAAGTGCAAAACCTTAATTCAGATGCATCTTAACAACAACAAACTTGAAATAAGGTTAGGGTTAGGAAACAGTGCTTGATGATCCTAGAATGATAATGAAATATAGGGATCAAAATTTGGGGTATAGCAGTTGCTCCTATTTAAATAACTTTACCAGATGGCATGAGATATGACAATCTCCATAAAATCACGGTGAAAGGTATTTAAATATAGCAAACTAAAATTTTTTCCCTTAGATGCAATGATATGCTAAGGACAACAAAACTATCCAAGTGTTGACATGCTATGAACTCTACAATGATGCTTTAAGATGAGAAACACACAAATGCAGACGACCAAAGAAAACAAGAAAGAAAGTTGACACAATGAGTAACCACTCACTGGGGAAAGGCAGCAACACAGGGGAAGCTGAAACAAACTGGGGAAACCAAAAGTGATCCGCCACTAGGTCCAAACATGACCAGTGTGACACTCTAGAGGAAAAAACTCTTCCTAATGAGGCAGAAAACAAACTTCATTGGGGATATCCAGAAGGGCACAAGCTCTACTGGGGACCAGGCTAAAACTAAAAGACGACTTCTAACAAGAGGGAACGTCGAGACAAAATAAGACTCCATGGGGGACCGAACTAAAAAGAAGAATTTCTTTATAGTAAAGAGTTCAAATGGGATCTTCAGGAAATGACCAGAGAAATAAACAAGTTGACCGGGGACATTGGTGACAACCAAATATCTCAAAACATCGAGGATGTTGGTAACAACCAAACATCCTAAGATCACTAGGGATGTAGGTAACAACCAACGATCCTAAGATTCACTAGGGATGTAGGTAACAACCAACCACCCTAAGATTCATTGGGGATATAGGTAACAACCAACCATCCTAAGAGCAGTGAACATTGGCAATAACCACTTGGGCTTTAGATGATGCTAGTAACGACTAGACTTTAGAAAAAAAGAGTGGATTGGTAACAGCCAAATATTCCACTACCAACAATATTTAAGCTCAAGTAATGCCAGTAACTACTCGAGTTTCTGGGGATTGTTGACAACCAAAACAGTGATGCTAATAACAATTGGACTTTAAGCAATGCCAACCAAAACATCACTGGACTTTCAAGCAGATATCGTAACAACCAAATTAGCAATACCAATAACAATTAGATTTGAAGCAATGCTAGTAACTACTGGACTTTCAAAGCAGATATTGTAACAACCAAATCGACAAAACCAATAACAGTTGGATTTAAAGCAATGCCTGTCAAAACATTATTGGACTTTCAAGAAGATGCGGTAACAACCAAATCAGCAATACCAATAACAATTAGATTTTAAACAATTCCAGTCAAAACATTACTGGACTTTCAAGCAGATATGGTGACAACTAAATCGGCAATACCAATAACAATTGGATTTTAAACAATGTCAGTCAAAACATTACTGGACTTTCAAGCGGATATGGTAACAACCAAACCGGCAATACCAATAACAATTGGATTTGAAGTAATGCCAGTAACTACTAGACTTTCAAAGTGGATATGGTGACAACCAAATCGGCAATACCAATAACAATTGGATTTTAAACAATGTCATTCAAAACATTATTGGACTTTCAAGCGGATATGGTGACAACCAAATCGGCAATACCAATAACAATTGGATTTTAAACAACGCCAGTAACTACTGGACTTTCAAAGCGGATATGGTGACAACCAAATCGGCAATACCAATAACAATTGGATTTAAACAATGTCAGTCAAAACATTACTGGACTTTCAAGAGAGTTGGCAACGTCTAAACTTCATGGGAAAAAGCTGGTAATCGCTAGATAAAATGATTTGAGGAGATAGTAATAACTAACCTCACAAGGTAATACTGGTAACTACCAGACAAAAAGTATCAATGATAATTGGATTCTCTACTGGATATTGCTAATTACAACTAGACTTCACAGGGGAATCTGGCGACGACTAGACAAGTAAAATCAAAGGGGAGCTAGTAACAACTAGACTTCAGGGGAAATTGGTAACAACCAAAGGGTAAAAGATGGCAGTAACAACTGATCTAGAAAGGTTTGGTGACAAAAAAAGATCTAAAAAAGAGAGCCAGACAACTCTGCAAGAGATAAGGGCAGACAACAGTCACAACAAACATGAAAGGATTGTCAATTACAACTGGACTTAGAAATGAAAGCAACAGCTAAGCAAACGCACCCAAAAATATATGCTAAATGAAAATGCTGAGATATGATGCAAATGCTCAAAGACGCGCAAGAACCGACTCTAACAAGAGACACAGAAACAGTAGACTCAAAGGGGAAGACATATCACAATCTACTTTATTTGGGAAAACAGGCGTAACACTGAATCCAGGGAACCAAGGTGTCCTTGACAATACACATAGGTTAAGCCCATTCACTTCATTGGGGACAATATAGGGCTTAAGCAAGCCAGCTAATAGTACAAACCTCTTTGTAGAGTCAAAGTATTCATTCGGAGAATGGGTCTTCAAAACTTTCATCAGATGAGGGGTACCAGAGAAATTTTAGTGGAGCCAATATTGATGAGACAGAAATATCAAGATCTTGGTCGCTTTTAGACTTCTTAGGAGACCAACTAATTTCCCTTGATATCTTCCATACCAAAGTAACTTCTTGTTCTATTTTAGTTTTCTTTTAAAAATTGTTTTTGATTCAAAACTTGTTTTAAAAAAACCTTAATAACAAATAAGTGATGTTTTTCATAACAAAGTAAAGTAAACAACACAGTAGATCACAAATATTTGAATGGTCCGAACTGATTTTATTTATGAATGGTGGCTTGCGAACGGCAAAGCTCCATGGAATATTTACAATTTTGAAAATGGAAAAAGGGAAAAAGGTACATCAAATCCAATGACTAGCCTGCCCTTCTAGCGAAGAGTTCCCCAGATCTTCGCCTTTGACAAGAGTGGTGAAAGTGGATTTCCTTAGTAATTTTCGCAGTGGTAACAACCTCTAATGCAGCGAAATGCTTTTGTCCCTAACTATTGCCTGAACCTCCCTTTCGGGTTTTCGATTCACCGAGACACTCATTTTTGCATAAGCCGCCCTTTTAGGGTTCCGACTTAGCGAGCTCTTTTTTTTTGTTCCATCGCTAAATTTTTCCTGGATCTCCTTCATAGGTTATGATCCACCGGGATACCCATTTTTCCTAACCTGCCCTTGCGGGTTTTCAACTCATCGAGTTTTTAAGCATAATTTTCTCTGACTGCATCAGAGTTCATAGGGTGAGGATGAGAAAACCTCCAAAGAAAGTTGTCTTCACAATGAAGGGGCCATTATAATTGGGCATCCACTCCCCATGTCTGTCTTTATGAATTGGCAATATCCTCCTGAGCACGAGTTCTCCTTCTCAGAACTCTCGAATACGGACCTTCTTGTCAAAGGCTCTTTTGATCCTTTTTTTATAGAATTGGTCGTGGCACATGGAAGCCATTCATTTTTTGTCAATGAGGTTCAATCGATCAAACCTTTCTGTAACCCACTCGGCTTCCTCCAATTTTGCTTCCATCAGGATTCTCAAAGATGGTATTACTACTTCAATGGGAAGGACTGCATCCATTCCATATACCAAGGAAAATGGGGTTTCCCCTGTTGAAGTGCGAACAGATGTTTTGTATCCGTGTAAGGAAAACGGTAACATCTCATGCCAATCTTTGTAGGTCACAACCATTTTCTACACGATATTCTTAATGTTCTTGTTCGCAGCTTCAACAGCTCCATTCATATTTGGGTGATAAGGAGAAGAGTTGTGATGTTCAATCTTGAAGTTATCACACAGCTTTTTTGTCGTCTTGTTATTCAGATTGGTTCCATTATCTGTGACGATACGGCTAGGGATTCCATATCGGCAGATAATCTCCTTCATGATGAATCAGGCGACCACTTGTTTGATCATGTTGGCGTAGGATGCAGCTTCAACCCATTTTGTGAAATAGTCGATAGCAATAGGATGAAACGGTGTCCATTGGAAGCCTTGGGCTCAATTTCCCCAATCATGTCAATGCCTTACATAGAGAAAGGCCACGACAATGATAAAACATTTAACAACGTTGGAGGCACGTGCACCTTGTCCGCATAGATTTGGCATTTATGACATTTCCTGGCATATTGGATGCAATCAGTTTCCATAGTTAACCAGTAGTATCCAGCTCTTAGAATCTTCTTTGACATGGCATAGTCGTTGGTGTGGGTACCAAACGTTCCTTCATGGATGTCTTGCATCAGCAAGTCTGCTTCTCGTCTGTCGACGCACCTAAGCAAGACCATGTCGTAACTTCTTTTGTAGAGCACATCATTTCTGAGAAAGAACTTAGATGCCAACCTTCTCAATGTTTTCTTGTCTAGTGAAGTTGCATTAACTGGATATTCTTGAGTTTGTACGTACTGTCTAATATCATGAAACCATGGTTTCCCATCAGACTCCTCTTCCACAATCTGACAGTAAGCGGGCTCAGTTTTCCTCTTAATTTGGATGAGTGTTGCTTCGTTAACAAAACAGACCTACCATATAGCAGCCATCATAGCTAAAGCATCGGCGATGTGATTTTCGGACCTTGGCACATGCTTGAAGGTTATTTCGTCAAAATACTCAATCATTTCCATAATGTAAGCTCTGTATGGGATTAGTTTCTCATCTCTAGTTTCCCATTCACCTTTGACCTAATAGACAACTAGATCTGAGTCACCACTTACTTCTAGAATTTAATGCGGAGATCAATGGCTGCTTCTAGCCCCAAAATACAAGCTTCATATTCAGTAAACTGTTGTTAGCACATTCAAAACACAATCTTATTGTGAAAGGAGTATACCCACTAGTTGGGTTCATCAAAATGGCACCTATGCCATGCCCCTTTTGGTTGGAAGCACCGTCAAACATCATCTTCCATTGGGAATCGGGTTCAGGACCTTTATTTGGGCTTGGCTCTTCACAGTCTTTCTTTATTAGCATAATGTCTTCATCTGGGAAGTCAAACTTGAGAGGCTGATAGTCTTCTACTGGCTTATCAGCAAGGTAATCTAACAAGATGCTACCGTTGATGGACTTTTGAGCAACATACAGGATGTCGTACTCTAACTAGAGCATATGCCAACGGGAGAGCCTTCCTGTCTGAGCAGGCTTCTTAAAAATATACTTTATTAAATCCATTTAGAAATCAACAAAGTGGTAACAACTTTCACACAACAAAGACTGTGAAGTCTTCTTGTCTGGAAGCCTAGTGTCTGGCAGCCTAAGCCAAAGCACAACAAGTCTTCTCCAAAAGTGAGTAACAACTTTCACAATCGGTGAACTTCTTGCTGAGGTAATAGATGGCGTGTTCCTTTTGTCTGGACTCGTTGTGTTGACCCAATATATAACCCATAGATCTCTCGAGCACTGTCATGTACATGAAGAGAGGTTTTCCTAGTAGAGGAGGGATCAAGATCGGAGGCTCTTGGAAATAACCTTTGATCTTGTCGAAGGCTTGTTGACAGTCTTCATTCCAAACAACTATTTGATCCTTTCGTAATAACTTAAAGATCGGCTCACAGGTTGGAGTCATGTTGGAGATGAATCTAGAGATGTAGTTTAGTCTCCCAAGGAAAACTCTAACTTGTTTTTCTGTCTTTAGAGCAGGCATCTCTTGAATAGCTCGCACCTTGTCAGGGTCCACCTCAATTCCATACTAACTGACGATAAAGCCGAGTAATTTTCCAGATCTTACTCCAAAAGTACACTTTGCAAGATTCAGCCTCAAATAGTATTTCCTGAATCTTACGAATAACTTCAACAGGTGATTCAAATTATCCTCTTCACTTTGAGATTTGGCTACCATATCATCGACATATACCTCAATTTCTATGTGCATTATGTCATGAAATAATGTGACCATAGCTCTCTGGTAAGTGGCTTCTGTGTTCCTCAAACTGAAAGGCATGGCTTTATAACAATAGTGCCCTAGGGTGTGATGAACGTGGTTTTCTCCATGTCCTCGGGATTCATCCTTATCTGATTGTATCCTGAGAAACCGTCCATGAAAGAGAAGACATCGAATCTAGCAGTGTTACCTACTAAGGTATCGATATGTGGCAGAGCAAAGTCGTCCTTTGGACTAGCTTTGTTCAGATCCCTGTAGTCTACGCACATTCTAACTTTCCCATCCTTCTTTGGCATAGGTATAATGTTGGCTACCCATTCTGGATACTTTGACACTGCCAAGAAACCTGCATCTATCTGCTTTTTGACCTCATCTCTGATTTTGAGAGCCATGTCAGTTCAGGTCCTTCGGAGCTTCTGTTTGACGGGCGGACACTCAAGTCGAAGACGTAACTTATGAACAACTATGGCGGTATCCAAGCCAGGCATATCTTGGTATGACCAAGCGAACACATCAACATACTTTTCTAAAAGCTTTATGAGTCTTTGCTTGATATCTGCCTCAAGCGTTTCCCCAATCTTGACTTCTCTTCTATTTTCATCATTACCAAGATTGATGACATCTACCGCTCTTGGTAAGGTTAAAGGTCCGTGTACTCATACTCATACATTTTTGCCAACTCTTCCAGAATCTCAAAATCTTCATCATTCTCATCTTCGGCTTGGTATATGGGTGAATCAAAGTTAGGAGGGAAAACATAGTCATTGGATTTAACGGGTTTTGGAATTTCTCTGCATGTTTGGAAGGACTTGATTTATTAAAACACACAAAGATAAATGCACAGAACAAAAGAAACATATTTTTGCTAGTTTTCAAAAGAAATGCCATTTTCTTTAAGAGTAAAAGCAAAAAACAGTAAATGAAACAAATGAATATTTTAATAAAACATCTTTATTGATTATAATTTGAAAGCATGTGGCCCATACAAAATAATCCGATAACCTCGGGCATGGTTATGGAAAACTTTTTAAAGGAAAATACAAAACAAAACAAGAAAATCACTTTGTCACAGGAAATATGACAGGAATCTCAACAACTTCTCAATTTTTTGAGCGGCCACATCATGATATACCAGTTGATCAATATAGTCGTCTTTAAAATCCTCCTCAACGGCGTTGATTTGGATGCCTCCACTGATAAACACCTCATTGATGGTCTTCGGTCGTCTTTTGGCAAACTCTTAAGTATTGTCATGAGTTAGTTTGTAACCCAACCCTTGGCTATTCGTCTTCGCTCTGGCTTCCACTTCAATGACCTCCCTTCATCCTGTAGGAGTTCTATTCTTCAATGCAGATTTTATGCTTTGAACATATGCAAAGGATAGACCACTCTCAACCACAGCTTCTCCGATCAATACAACATTAGCTATTTCTAAGGCTTGGAAAGAAGTTTCCAAAGTGTCTTCATCAGCTTAAATGTACCTGAATGATGATAAATTTCTCACCATTAGACCCTCTTCTCCATGGACGACCACCAATTTGTCATCCACTACAAATTTCATCTTTTGGTGAAGAGTAGAAGTCATTACGCCAGTAGTGTGGATCCATGGTCTTCCCAATAAACAGTTGTATGCTGGATTGATATCCATCACCTGGAAGATAATGTCAAATTCATGAGGTCCGACCATAACAGGTAAATCCACTTCGCCCATTACCGTTCTTCTAGAACCGTCAAAAGCCTTAACAATCAAAGAGGTGGGTCTCATGCCAGTCCCTTTATATGACAATTTAGCGAGCGTCCTTTTTGGTAATACATTCAGAGAGGAACTAGTCTCCACCAAGACCCTTGCTAGAATGTCCTCTTGGAACTTTACTAATACGTGCAAAGCACAGTTGTGCTTACGACCTTCGGCATGTAATTCATCATTGCTAAAACTTAGGGTATTACATGCAGTAATATTAGCAATCGCCGAATCAAATTGACCAACTTTATGTACTTGGTTACATGGGCATGTGCCAGTAATTTTTGTAATGCAGACTTGTGGGAAGGAGAACTCAAAAGGAGAGACATGATCGAAATTTTTGAAGGAGTCTGATGCAGCTGATCTATGATTTTATAGTCACTTCTTTTGATGATCCTTAGAAACTCTTCATTTTCTTCATTTGGTACTTCTTTTCTTTTTGTAAGTTCCGCATGGATGGCTTCTTCAAGAGGGACCACAATTACCTTAGGTTGGTAGATTCGACCGCTTTGGGTCATTTTGCTCGTAGCAGCAATGTTAAAGACATCTTCGTGTTTACTTTTCATCCCTTCATTTTGCACCTCTTTCCTAGATCTCTGATTTCTCCATGTGTCATCATATCTCCAAGGTACTTCCTTGGTACTCTTGAAAAAGAACGGTATGGGTTTTTGAGTGTTGACCGGCTTTGGCTGACTAGTCGCTAGTTTGGCAGGCTTTTCAGCATTGAACTTTGGTTTGAGTGCTGAATCTGTTGAGCTGACATTTGGAAGATTGAATATGGGTATTTTTTTAGTCCCCTCTGGCATGTTAAAAATAGGTTCAATCACTAATACCTCTTCTTTCTTCATTTTACTGCAAACTTGTAAAAGACCCTTATTCATCAACTTCTGGATATCTTCTTGGATTAGAGTACAACACTTGGAATTCTTAACACATTATTCACATTCTGAGTGGGTACTCTCAATCATACCGGCTTTGACTAATCTTATATGGAGAGTCTGTAGCAGATTTTTTATTGTTGCCACGTCAGGAATTACTATTTCATGAACGTCTTCTATTGCATTGATTTCAGGAATTACTATTTTTTATTGCTCCCATGGTTAGGTAATGGGTTGTTTTTGACATTAGGTTGGCGATCCCCAAAGGGCAGAATCTTTTTCTCCATTAGTTCTTGGATAACATGTTTCAAAGCAAAGCATCCTTCTAGATCATGTCTGACTCCCCCTTCATGAAATGCACGTCGGGCATTGGGATTATAGAATAGTGGAAGAGGATCTGGTGGCAGTCTCATCTTTCTAGTGGTAATTAGATCGTGTTGTACCACGTATGGGTACAATTCAGTGTAACTCATTGGAATTAGTGGTATAGGAGGTCTTCCCCCTAGTCTTCTATTTTGTACATTTTGTCTAGGGATTGGAGCCCTAGGTTGTTGTTGTTGATAGGCGGAGGCAGTGGGTGCCTGCTGATAGCCTTGCTGATATGCGGGTGGTAATTGATCTAACTAAAAAACCCAGAGTTTGATTGTGAAAGGTGAGTGTTATGGCCGCCACATAGGGTTATTGATTGTACTTCACAGGGTATGATGGTTGTTATCGAAATTGCTGTTGACGTTGAGGTTTTCTGGCCTGACTTCTTCTTTCTACAAAAATGGCATTGGTCTCGCCTTCCTTCTTCTTATCGAAATTTCCAAAGGACTTCTTAGTGGTACTTCCACTTGAATTGTCGATGATACTTGTCATCTTTCCATTTTTCAATGCCAACTCTACTTTTACTCCCACAACCACAATGTCAGAGAAGTTAGTGCTCACACTGCTAATTATCCTCTCATAGAATTTCGGCCTCACCATGTCCATGAAATAATCAGCTAGTTCTTTTTCAGTTAGAGGGGGCTCCACTTGGGAGGCAGTTTCCCTCTAATGTTGGGCATATTCTTTGAAGGATTCAGAACTTTTCTGGGTCATGCTTAACAATTGTCTTCGGTCTGGTGCCAAATCCATGTTGTATTTGTAATGCTTGATGAAAGCATCAAATAAGTCTTGAAAATTATGAATTCTTGATTGGTCCAAACTCAAGTACCACTTAGCTGAAGCACCCTTAAGACTGTCTTAAAAACAGTGGATCATCAATTTATCATTTTCCACATAGGCCGCCGTCTTCCTATAGTACATGATCAAGTGGGTCTTGGGGCAAGTATCCCCCTCATATTTTTCAAAAATTGGGATTTTGAATTTTGGAGGAATCACTAATCCAGAAACCAAGCACATGTCTCTCGCATCAGCCCCAAATATGTTATTACCTTCCATAGCCCTGATTTTCCTCGCCATAGTTTCAAAGTCTTCCCTCATTTTCTCATGGCATTCATCTCCTTCTTTCGACTGATTGGGAATATCGTAAACCTGATGTTGGTTGTTGAAGTATTGATGTGCTTGTGTTTGCACAGCAGTTGGAGTGTAAGTAGGGATAGTATGAGGAAAAACAACATTCAGAGGAATAGTCTGCTGAGTAGTCTTCACGGTGACTGGCAGCAGTAAAAAGTTAAATGGTGGTCCAAAGGGTGGATCACTAGAGGCAATAGTTATAGCTGGTGTCAGCTTCATCATTGTGGCACTTATCTCAAAAACCATGTTTTGTTGAGTGTCTATCTTTGCACGAATTACTTGCAACATCTCCACCATTTGGCCCATGTTGCCTCATATGTCATTCAACTCATTGTTGACTTTATCAAACTCTTGATCTTGCTCAGCCATTCTCCTTCGGGCTTGAACTCTGGTGTTGTAAGGATTCGGAGGACTCAGTGTGACAGACTAGAGGTAAAACAACACAGATAAGCCACAGGACATGAAATATGTATGCAATGCTTATGGAATGCAAATGCGATGCTCACATTCAAAGAAACCCAAAATTATGTTTACAAACATTAATAATGGAGAAAAAAGCGAAGCAGAGTAACTTTGAATTAACAAATGAAATTTTTAAAGGAAAAGAGATTACACATCAAAAGCTAAAATGCGGACATAAATTACAAGATAAAACTGAAACTGAGAGGCCTTCTAAAAGAAGTTATAGATGAACTTCTAAAAGAATGCAAGACTTTGTATAAAAGCATCTCAGCACAAAAGAAAAGAATTTCATCTTTAGAAGAACAAAATTCTGTTTTTATAAAAAATATTGAAAATGAAAAACAGAAATTAATAAATGAAAAACAAAGTCTTGTATGTAAGAATTGTGAATCCCTATCTTTTCAAATTGTTCAACTTAAAAGAGTTTTAGAAAGATACGAAAAAGGTCAAATTGGCGTGGAAGAAACTCTTAATAATCAAAGATATCCTAATGATAAAAGTGGATTAGGATATTCTAAATTTTCAAAACCAAGTACCAATGAGACCATTTTTGTAAGAGCAAGTGAACAAGTTGCTAAAGAAAAGGGAAGCACTTCTAAAATTCAGCATCAAAATCATAACAAGATCAAAGTTGCGAAGAAAAAGAATTATGTTCCTAGATATAGAAGTCACTCTCAACCTACATGTTCTTATTGTGGAATTAAAGGCCATACACATAATGCTTGCTATGTGCGCAATATTGGTGTTGCTAAAGGGCATTATGTGTGGGTTGAAAAATGTACTAACTATCAAGGACCCAAAGCAATTTGGGTACCTAACACTACTTAATTTTTTGTTGTAGGTATGCTTCAAGACAACGTCTAATCAATGGTATCTTGATAGCGGTTGCTCGAAGCATATGACGGGAGACATAAACAAATTTTCAAGTCTATCATTAAAGGCCAAAGGATACGTCAATTATGGTGATGATAATAAAGGAAAAATTCTCGGAGTTGGAACCATTGGTGCACCTCCATGTACAATCATCGAAGACGTTCTTTATGTGGAAGGCCTTAAACACAACCTACTTAGCATAAGTCAATTGTGTGACAAAGGGTTCCGAATCAACTTCACAAAGGAGGAATGCTTGATAGAACACGAAGTCACTCATGACATTTTGCTAAAAGGTAAAAGATATAATAACATTTTTATGATTTCTTTTGATGACTCTTCCTTGAAGGTAAAGTGTCTTATGGAAAACAACAACGAGGCATGGCTTTGGCATAAAAGATTTGCTCACATCCACATGGAGCATCTAAACAAATTGATAAAGCATGATCTAGTTGTTGGACTCCCAAAGATAAAATTCATCAAGGATAAATTATGCGATGCATGTCAAAAAGGGAAACAGACCAAGACAACTTTCAAATCCAAGCAAGTGGTTTCTACATCAAGGCCACTTCAATTGTTGCATATGGATCTTTTTGGTCCATCAAGAACAAAAAGTTTCAGAGGTAATTTTTATGCTTTAGTTATTGTTGATGATTTCTCTCGATACACATGGACATTGTTTTTAGTGCAGAAAAATGATGCTTTCAAAGCATTCAAGAAGTATGCGAAGAAAATTCAGAATGAGAAATCACTCACCATAGCCTCTATAAGAAGCGATCACGGTGGAGAATTCCAAAATTCAGACTTTGAAGATTTTTGCGAAGAGCATGGAATTTCTCATAATTTTTCAGCGCCAAGAACACCTCAACAAAACGGTGTCGTAGAACGGAAGAATAGATCACTGGTGGAGCTTGCAAGGACAATGCTTAGCGACGCAAATCTTCCTAAATATTTTTGGGCAGATGCAGTTAGTACGGCATGCTTCGTAAGCAACCGTGTCAATATTCGACCACTTCTCAAAAAGACTCCGTATGAGTTGTTCAAGGGTAGAAAACCAAATATAGCATTCTTCCACATATTCGGATGCAAATGCTTTGTTCTCAACAACAATAAGGATAATTTCGGTAAGTTTGATGAGAAATCCGACGAAGGTATATTTCTTGGTTATTCTCTTTATAGTAGAGCATTTAGAATTTTTAATAAGAGAACTCTTACTATTGAAGAATCCATTCATGTTTCTTTTGATGAGACTAACCCCTCGAAAGAGGATAATATTATTGTTGATGATGATGATGACATAGTAGCTACTCAACAAGGGGAGATTCCAAAGAATCAAGAAATACCCCAAAAAGATATCACGCAAATCATTGAAGAACATCAAGATCTTCCGAAAGAATGGAGAACACATAGAGATCACCCAATAGACAAAGTTATTGGTGATATTAGCCAAGGCGTTGCAACTCGACTTAATCTAAAGGATGCTTGTCTCAACATGGCTTTTGTGTCTCAAATTGAACCATCCAAGATTGATGAAGCTTTAGGCGACGACTAATGGATTGTAGCAATGCAAGAAGAACTCAACCAATTCGAAAGGAATCAAGTTTGCAGTCTTGTACCAAGACCAGATCATAAGCACATCATAGGAACAAGATGGGTGTTCAAGAACAAACTTGACGAGAATAGGATCATAGTTCGTAACAAAGAAGATTGGTCGCTCAAGGCTAAAACCAGGAGGAAGGAATTGATTTTGATGAAACGTTCGCTCCGATAGCAAGGTTAAAAGCTATTAGATTATTACTTGCTTACGCTTGTTCTATGAATTTTCAGTTGTTCCAGATGGATGTCAAAAGCGCTTTCCTGAATGGCTACATCAATGAGGAAGTCTACGTCAAACAACCTCCGGGTTTTGAAGACTTCAAGAATCCCTCGCATGTTTACAAACTGAAAAAGGCACTCTACGGACTAAAATAAGCACCAAGAGCATGGTATGACCGCCTTAGCAATTTCTTATGTGAGAAGGGATTTACAAAAGGAAAGGTTGACAAGACATTGTTCATAAAGAAGATCAAAGGAAACACCTTATTGGTTCAAGTCTATGTCGACGACATCATCTTCGGATCAACAAACAAAGAGCTTTGCGAAGAATTTTCACTTATGATGCAAGGAGAATTCGAGATGTCCATGATGGGAAAATTGAATTATTTTCTTGGACTACAAATCAATGTTGCACCCCAAAATTTTCCCAACCTTTTCTAACCTAGGTTTATGTTTCAATTGCATAATCATTTGCATTGTCATCATGTACATAGTGTATTCATCTGCATTGCATAGCATGAGCAAGCTATCTTAATCAGGGGATCAAAGTGCTATTATCATCTCAAGAGGTATATCCAAGGGTTTCATTCATATTCAAGACTACTCAGGTCATCAGGGAAGAATTTGAGCTTTGAAGAGTTGCCAGGTTGATCAGTGAATTCTCTCCTATCTTGAGGCTAGTTGGGGATCATCAGAGGAAGTGTGAGCTATGAGCCAAGAGCATGAGGTGTGTATGGATGTTGTGAAGAGCCTAGATGATCATTTTTTAGGAGAACCAAGTCATTGGAATGATTGCAAGGGCCTCAGTTGAAGTCAGTCAACTAGGGTCAACACTAGGTCAATCCTAGGTCAAAGACTTGTTTTGAAGGGCATCAAGGATCATTTGAAGAATGTGGGATTCATTATTTGCTATATGGATATGGATATGATGTTGTGCTAAAGAAAAATTAAGAGGATTCAAGGAGAAGAGGAGTTACCAAATTAGGGTTTCAGTGTAAAATCCCCTGATTTAGGTCAAACTTCAAAGCAGTGTAACTCAAGATGCAAGCTTCAAATGGATCCTTGGTAAACATGAAACTTGTAGAGGATCTCAATACCTTTAATTTGAGTGGTGGAAGACATCAAGGAGATTTGTATAACTCAAGTTATGGTCCTTGCAAGTTACAGGTCACCCGAGGCATCTGAAATTTTGTCTGTGAAAGTTACTTGTCTTCCAAGCAACATTTACCCCTCAAGGAGATTTCAAATGAATTTCTGGTCAACATAAGAGTTGTTCCTCATTGTCTTAGCTTTCTATAATGGTATGGTATGCCTTCATATGATTTGTGTAACTCTACTTATGGTCTTGGCAAGCAAAGGGTATTTTGGTCATCTGAGGATTATAGGTCATTCTTAGCCTATGCCCAAAACTCATACAAGGAAGCTTCAAATGAAAAACTTCACAACATCAAACTTGTTCCAAATGACATTTTGAGTCTAGAAAAGTGACCATGAAATATTGGAAAGGCTCATAGCTCAAGTTTTCAAAATTGGTGAATTTAATGAATGAAAAATGACCTAAAATTGAGATTTTTCATAACTTGGCCAAATGGGATGAAATTATAGGTCATTTTGATTGGAAAAAATGTTTTAAGAACATTGGAAAAAGTTTATTTTTGAGTGTGGTTCAAGATTTGAGAGTTATACTTGGTTACTTACAAAAGAAGTTACATAATCCAAAATGCAAGGAAAGTGTGCATGGGAAGTTTCTCCAAGGTTCTAGGACTTTCTATGCTCATCTATATATTGAATGGAGTAACTTCATGCCATGGTTGCTGAATCACTTTGTTCAAAACACAAGTTATACATCATTCTTCCAATTTGCAAAATCATCTCAAACTCCATAAAATCTCCATCAATTCCAAAGGTTCTTCATCTCATCATCATCAAGATCATTCATAGATCCAATTTCCATCAAAGATTTGGTTGAATTGAGCAAGGATTCGAGCTACCAACTTCATCCTCCAAGGTGCAAGAAAGTTGGAATTGCTAGATTCAAGGGGATTGAACAAGAATCTTTGCATACAGAATCAAGAATTGAGTGTGTGGATCAAGTTCAGAGCATTGAAAGCATTGGATCAAGAGAATTCCCCACCTGTTTTCACCATTTACACCAGGTTGGTAATCCATTCGAATTGCTTGATTTAGTCAGCATGTTAGAGTTTTGTTAGGTTAGAACTGTTAGGATAGGTTAGAAGATTAATTTTGGTGAGTTTGAGAAGGATCCATGGAAGTTGCCATTGGAGTGCATAATCTGTTAGGGTTATTAACTCATAGTTTAGGGCACGATAATCTTAGGTTTGTAGCTTAATTTGTTCAGCATGAAGTGTAGTTCATGTTAGGGTAAAGATTGGAAGAAATTGGAATGGTGGATGACAGGTGAAAATGGTGGAGTCAGTATCTTCCACCTATCGGGTTTGAAGTTTGAGTGAGCTTTAGGGGAAACCATTGCCATGGCTGTGTAGAGGGAAGAGAATGAAGTGTTTTTGGTTTTTATATCGTGAGCTTTCATGGAGAAACAAGGGAGAACGAAGGACTGGAAAATTCATGCATGAAGGTGGAATTTCAGAAACCCTAGAAGTTAATTGGGGACGATGATGGACAGCCGTTGGATGGTCAGGTTGACTTGGACTCAGAACTAGATCCAATGGCCTTGATTCAATTGGAAAACGGAGGGAGATTCAAAAGGTGAAACGCACCGTTTCACTAAAACCTTTTGACTGGGCTCAAATGATCTCTTGCTATTCGTACCCCCCAAATCAAAGCCCATTGAAAAATGAACTGGAAAATCTCGCTATTTGCACCGTTCTCGTTTTATTTTTTTAATTCATTTTCTGATGCATGCTGGGCCTTGCATATTTGTTATCTGTGCCCCCACTTCCTTGGCCCATCAATGATATAACTGGGCGTGGTTACTTCTGGCACCCCCTCCCCCTTTTAATTCATTTTTGATTTTTATTTTCTTTTATATTTTCTTTGATCTTAGAAAATTCATAAAAAATTGAAAAAAGCTTAGTTTTAAGTGGTTCTTTTTGTGGTAGATCAATAATTTTGTTAAGAAAAATAATAGATAATAAAAATGGCATTTTATTTTGTTTTAATATTTTTTATGCATTTTTCTTGTAAATAGCTTTTTAATAAGTTTAGTTTAGTGCTTAATTTTGTTGATTTTAGTTCTCATAGTTCCCTTTAGATTTAGGACTCATTCTTTTTAGGGTGCTTAGCTTAGGGCTTCAACTTATATATGGGATTTAATTCATAATTTTAGGATTAATTTTTAGGTGATTTGATTAGGTGGAATTAGAGTGGTTAAAATTAGGGTTTTAAGTGAGTATATGTGAGATAGATCATTTCTTTTAGGGTTTTTGATTTGATTTTGGGGTATGGGACTATAGGGGTTATGGGTATAAGATAGATCCCTTAGAAAATATTAGGATTCCCCTACTGCTATTAGTATATTGCTTATATTTGATTGATTGAGTGGTGTGCCCTCTTTAGGGTTATTATTTTTGTCTGTGTGGGGTATTGGGTTTGTTTGGGGATTGGGAGAGCTGAAGACCTGTGTTGATGAAGACCATTGGAGATCAAGGAGAATGAAGACCAACCTCCAGAGTTGATGTGGAGCCTCTTGCTGGCAGCTGTTGAAGTTTCTAGGGTTTAGGAGCTAGGCAGAGCTCTAGAGTAGAGAACTTGATTCACAAACATGGAAGGCCTTGTCTGCCTCCATTCTTTCTCTATGATTCAAAGTCTCTTTCAAATATCCACCTCCTTCCTTTGGAAGGATTAGTGAATATATTTGAAAGATAGAACTTTTGAGAGAAAACTGTCAGTATAATGTTAACAGTTAATGAGCCACCCTTGGTAGGTAATTGACTGTCTAACATTCATTCTATCTTGTTGACTGGTATTCATCTTGAAGTTTGAGACTTGAAGAAAAGCCATTGCAGATTGCAGACTGATGACACAGATCTTGCTTGAAGGCTTGAATATGAAGATTGATGCTTTCTTGAAGCTGGCAGATAGTTTGGAGATGACTTGAAGACAGAAGTTGATGGAGATTGCTTTTGCTGTTTAGTTTTTAGCTGTTTCATCTCTGATGTATTGTGTGAATTTCCCTGACTGTATTGCTTGTTGTTTAACTTGTTGGGTTGAAAGTGAATTCTGTTCACTTTTGCCTATTGTTTTCTAGGTTCGAGGTTGAGTGGGACTCCCTTGCCTCGCTTGTATTGTTGCATCCATGCATTTTACTGCTTTATTGTATATACCTGCTGTTTCTGTTTCCGTCTATTCCCTTAGGATCTCTGTTTCTCTCTCTGCAAGAGAGGAGCATGATAGACATTAGGAGCCAATCCATGCATGATAACATTAGGGTAGATTTTATTCCCTTTTTCAACCATAAGTTTTAGAGTGTCGTCTCTTCTTTCTCAAAACAACAGAAAAACAGTAATAAAGGTTATAACAAAATTAATTCATTTCTTCTGTTAAAAGATTTGAACAAACATCAACCTTTTTTGCAATAAGAAAACCCTTGTTTAAGGTGAGATTTTTCATAAAAGACACTTTAACAGCTTGTGTCGTGCATGGCCCGAACTACGTTTGCTCTAATCTTTCATGCTGTATGAAAGTACGTAGGCATAGGATGCGATATCCTAGCGAGCAACCTTCCCCTCCTTTCCCGTAGGTAGGCGAACTACGTTGACTCTGATTTCTCGTTCCATACGGGAATACGTAGGCATAAAGTGCGATACTTTGCCGAGTCAGTTTATTTTCTTTTAACCCCAGACCTATAGTTTAGATAGAATAACAATCCATACCCGAAAACAAGCGTGGATCCCGTCGAGTACGACGGACGTGAGGGGTGCTAATACCTTCCCCTTGCGTAACCGACTCCCGAATCCAGGATTTGGTTGTGATGACCATTCCTTTCCCGTTTTGCATTAGGTTTACTCTGAGCGTTTCCTTTCCCTCCTGTGAGATAAATAAAGCACGGTGGCGACTCTTCTGTTCAGCCGGCGCCGATTTTTGCAGTTGCGACAGCTGGCGACTCTGCTGGGGATCCAACGTCCCCTGGCTGCTAAGGACTGCGATAGTTCCTTATGCATTTGGGGTCCAACGTCCCTTTAGAGAGTCGATCCTAGCGCTTGTTTGCCCGTCGAGGATTTTGTATGGATTTACATCTCTGTATTTACATTTCAGCACTTTATTATCATTATTATTGTTGTATTGTGGGGTGTGACGGGTGTTCTATGATTGAGAGATAAGCCGGACCTGGGCTTGAGTGCACCTAGAATTAGAGTAGAAAGTAGTGGACGTGTGTCGGCTTTGCTTGCATTAGTGTCTCATGAAATCTACACTCGGACGAGGTTCTTCTGGTTGGCTTCTTTTTCTACCCTTTGGGTCGAAGGGGTTGTTGGTCAGCTGAATTGTCGACTCCGGGAACCGATCATTTGGAAGTTGGCTAAGTGAGGCCTCTTCAGGATTTGATGATGCCACTCCTTCTGGGAATCGTATCATCAACCCTGAAAGTCTGTGACGCTGACGACCGCATAGGATGCCGTACCTTTGTCAGTTGCTAGGACATCCACCTGTGAGAGGGTTTGGGGGTATGCAGGTAACTAGACCTTCAGACTACCGGTTTATTTCTTGATCAGAGATCCTGGGTATTTATGGAGAGTTCTGAGGTCTGTCAGAGACCAGTTCGAGTTATGATATGAGGTCTATCAGAGACCAGTTGGAGGTATGATATGAGGTCTGTCAGAGACCAGTTGGAGTTATGTTATGGGTCTGTCAGAGACCAGTGTTGGAGCTTTGTTTTAGGTCTATCTGAGACCAGGGTTTGAGGAATTATGGAGGGTTTATCTGAGATTTTTTGATATGGCTCAGGCTTCTCAGCTATAGCACTTGGTCCCTGTTGCATGTTGCTTGCATTGCATTGTTTGCATAACCATTATCATTGCATCCCATTAACGTGTGTCTGTGCTGCAAGTGCATTTGCATATTCCCTGGTTCTAGTGCCTGGACTTCTGCTCATTGATCATGGCTGGTTTGAGGAAGACAGTTGCGTATAAGCTACCTACACCTGACATTACTCCCTTACTTGGTCTGATGTCTCTTGCTGATGAGGAGGTTAGGAGAAGTTTCAGAATGAGTCATGGAAGATTGCTGAGATTGGTCTGCAAGCCAACTGCTACTGAGATGAATGGGCTGTACACCTTGATGCAATTCTACGACCCGGCTTTGAGATGTTTCACATTTGCTGACTTTATTCTGGGGCCTACCATGGAGGAGTATGTAGAGTTTACTGAGCTGCCGGTACAGAATGCAGTTCCTTTTATTCACTCTACCGCTGAGCCCAAGTTGGAGGATTTAGCTAAGGCCTTGCACATGAATGCTTCTGAGTTGTTGATGACTTCTTAGCTTGGGGTTTCAGGTTTCTCCCTTGATTTTCTGGTTGGCAAAGCTCAAGAGTATGCCAAGAACGGGTGCTGGATAGTCTTTAATGCTATCTTGGCTCTATGTATCTACGGAATAGTGTTGTTTCCTAACTTACCCAATTTTGTGGACTTGGACGCTTTCCATCTGTTTGCTGCTGGCAATCCGGTGCCCACTTTGGTCGGAGATCTCTATCATTCATTGCACTACAAAAACGAAAACAGAAGAGGGAAGACTGTTTACTGTTGTGCGCCGCTGTTGAACATGTGGTTTAAGAGCCATTTTCCCCTGAAGGGACCTTTCGTAGATAGTGCAACTACAGCTGACTGGCCAGAGCGTATGATGAGGTTGTCTTCTGAAGACATTGAGTGGTTTGACCGAGACTTGCTGGGGTCTGAGCTTATTTTCAGTTGTTCTGGGTATCCTAATGTTCCGTTGATAGGAAGAAAAGGGTGCATCAACTACAACCCATCTCTGTTTGTCCGCCAGTTTGGGTATGAGTTGAAGAACTCACCTCAGGAGGAAGAAGTACAGGAATCTCTGTACTTCACAGGTGATTTGAGTGGAGAGTTACTAGCCAAGCTTCGGCATGCCTGGATGCATATTAACAGAAAAGGGAAACCACTGTTGGGGAAGAACGATTGCCAGGCTTATGCACCCTACAAAGTTTGGATTCAGGAGAGAGCAAGACAGTTATTGATGCCATTTCCAGTTGCGCCGATCCCTGTTCATATTCCGGTGGAAGAGCCAACCACTGTCACTATGGAGGTCTACGAGCAAGTTGTGAAAGAAAAGGAAGCCTTGATGAAGATTAATGAAGAGTTAGAAAAGGAGCTAGCTCAGATGAGGAGTGAGAAGAATAAGGCTGTACGTTCTTTCCAACAGCAGGTCGAACTAGTAAACAGGCTAGGTGCTGAGTTGACTGAGGAGAAGAAGAAGCGCGAACGTCTGGGTCAAGAGTTCAGAAGCTCCCACGACGTGCTAGAGTCCAAAAAGAAAGCACTCGACGCCGCTCACCGAGAAATCTCTTCTTGTAATAAGACATGGAATGCTACGCTAACCAACAACAAGAAGAGGGAGGATAAATTGAAGCAGCAAATTTCTGACCTCGAAGAGCAGTTGAAGGCTAGCATTAAGAAGCATGAAGAAGAGATAATGACCAGATACAGTCTCCAGAATGCATTGAACAAAGCCATCGAAGGCAGGAACGAAGCTGTGTCTCAGAAGCGGAAGCTAGAGGATCGCTTCGGAGAAGGGGCATGGGAGGAAACCGCTGGTGACGTGCGACGTGTTCTCAAGAGAAGAAACCATCTTGTCGAGGGTCTGCTTACCCGACCAAGCCATCCAGAGACCAAGAAGTTAATAGAAGAGTACCGGGCTTATGGGAGTACTTGATCATGTCATGTATTAACTTGTATGCTTTATTTGCATTCGTGCTGACCATCACCAGGATTGTTGGTTGAGGTCATGCATTCTTATTATACTCAGTGATATTGTATTCTTGGATTTCTCTGCAATATACGAGGTTTTCTACGATTCGGCTCCAGTCACCGTATTGCTAGCACTGTCACTGCACTGGCACATTCACACTAGAACCGGGGAATGATAATCCCTAATGCACGGACACATATTGCATTTTGCATGCATACTCATATTTGCATTACAGGTTTGTGATTCGTGTATCTTATCTCCTGCATCTTTCACACCAGGTATTTTCAGGATTGCAGAAAAGCGGGTCCACCGTTACTCTACAAGGATCAACCAGAAGAAGATCATGGACAACGTGCAGAGTGAAATACAAGAGATGCGTGACAGGATGGCCCTGCTCATGCAAACCATGGAGACTATCGCCAAAGGACAAGAGCAGTTGCAGAATCTGGTTCAACCGATAGTCGCACGGGCTGAGAACAACGGAACACCGCATGGTGAGAACATTGCTGCTTCTCCCCGAGTTGAGAATCGTCAAAGTGCTGATGCTATTCCCACGACCGGTTTGAATGCTGGAGAAACTGGTCCTGTAGGTGGAGTTGGGAACACCGGTAATATGAATGTCAATGCAGATACTGCTGGGGTATTTGTGGGTAATGTCAACCAGGGTTTCAATGGGGGCGTTGAGAATGTCGGAATGAATGGTATCAATGGTAACCAGGGCTTCAATGGTGTGAATATGGGATATGGCAGCATGGCTGGCGCCAAGGCTGGGTTTGGTGGCTATGGTAATCTTGGATATGGAGCTGGCGCATACAACACTCAAGAGATGGGTAATCTGAGGTATGACCCCAGGTACGTCCAAACGGGTCCGGGCCGTGATGCCGATTGTGTTGGATACGATGCAGTACCTCGCTGGGAGGATCGTCAGGAGGATGTGTTCTCTGGTCAGAACGAGGGTTATGAAAGAGCTAGGGATGACAACCATCGGATGAGATTGCTAGAAGAGAAGGTGAACGGATTGGCCAGCCAGAATGCTCTCGGGCTGGATATGTCAAATATGGGGTTAGTCCCAGGGTTGAGGGTCCCGCTGAAATTCAAAGCGCCGTCATTTGATAAGTACAAAGGGGATACATGCCCTAGGGTGCATGTGCGCGCATTTTACAGGCGTATGTCTGCGTATTCTGAGGATGAAAAGATGCTAATGCACTTCTTCCAGGATAGCCTGTCAGGGCCATCGCTGGAGTGGTACATGAGCTTAGAGCCTACTCAGATCAGGAGTTGGAAAGAGCTGGCAGAGGCTTTTGTTCGACATTACCAATACAATAGTGATCTCGCCCCTAACCGAGTCCAGTTGCAGAGCATGTCTCAGAAGTCTAGCGAGAGCTTTAAAGAATAAGCCCAGAGATGGCGGGATCTGGCTGCTAGGGTGCACCCTCCTATGGTGGAGCGCGAAATGATGGATATATTCATAGGAACTTTCTCTGGAATGTACTATGACCGTCTGCTCAATTTTTCGATGAGTACTTTCTCTGAGTTGATTTTGATGGGGGAGCGCATTGAAAACGGGGTGAAGATTGGTAAAATTCAGGCGGGTGAGTCCAGTTCCGCAGGAGGTAATAAGAAGACGTTTGGTGGTAAAAGGCAGGGTGATACCAATGCCGTATACAGTGCTCGACGAAAGAATAAAGGTCAGAACTGGCGTCAGCAGTCGCAAGTTGCAAGTGTAACCATTCCAGGGCCTTCTCAGCAGCAGAGACAACAACCACCGCAGCAGGCTCAGCAGCAGCCTAATAATAATCAGCGCAGGCTTCAGAACCCACGACCGAGGAGAGTATTCGAAGTGCCGCCGGTATCATATGCACAACTCCTTCAAACTTTGTTGAAATTGCAGTTAGTCGAGAAAAGGACTTTAGCACCACCAACTGGCCAGCCGCCAGTCGGATATGATGTTAATGAGCACTGTGACTTCCATTCGGGTGCACCAGGGCACAATATTGAAAATTGTCTAGCTTTCAAGCATAAAGTACAGGATTTGCTTGATAGTACGGCTATTAACTTTGGGAAGGAAGGTCCCAACATCACGCAGCAGCCAATGCCCAAGCATGGTGGGGCTGGGGCCAATGCAATCATGGTAGATGATGAGGTGAACTTGGTTTCAGAGGTGAGCGAGCTGAAAACACCTTTGAGTTTCGTAAAACAACGCTTGTTGAAAGGAGGAGTCTATCCCGGCTGCGGCGAAGAGTGTGATGACTGTTTGGTTCAACCTGAGGGCTGTGAGAATTTGAAAAGGGGAGTTCAAGGTTTGATTGATGAAGGAATTTTGCAGTTTGACAGGGCTGTGGGGCAAGAGAAGTCTGTTGAGACAAAATCTGTAGAAGAGCACGGGGAAGTTGCTACGATCACCATTCCATTCAAATCAGTGACAATTTCGGCATTATCGAAAAGGCTGACCATTACTATTACCAATGCTAAGCCAGTCCCTTTTGAAAGCACAAAAGCAGTCCCGTGGAGTTATGGTGCTGAAGTGTATTGCAATGGGGAAAAGATTGACTTGAATGATCCGCCAGCGGGATCCGTGGACAACGTAGTAGGAGCGGGAGGTATAACCCGGAGCGGGAGGATTTTCACTTCACCTGAGGTCGAGGCAGAGAGGCTCGCCAGGGGTAAGAACAAAGTTGTTGAGGGGGAATCTTCGGGGAGTAAAGAGAAAGAGCCGATAACCAAAGATGTGGAAAAATTCATGAGGTTAATTCGCAAAAGTGATTACAAGATTGTAGATCACCTGCAGCAGACCCCGTCAAAGATCTCCATATTATCGCTGCTGTTGTGTTCTGAGGCGCATAGAAATGCCTTGTTGAAGGTACTTGAGACATCTTTCGTGCCGCAAGAGATTTCAGTTAATCAACTGGAGGGAGTTATGGCACATGTTAACGCTGGGCATGGACTGGGATTCACAGATTTTGACCTAACACCTAGAGGGCGTGATCACAATAATGCTTTGCACATCTCTATCGAATGCTGGGGCACTGTTCTATCCCATGTGTTGGTAGACACTGGGTCCTCGTTGAATGTGTTACCAAAGAAAGCCCTGTTGAAATTAGATACCCGTGGGTTGTTGTGCACGCCTAGTGATTTGGTAGTGAGGGCCTTTGACGGAACGAGGAGGTCAGTATTCAGGTCAATAACGTTACCCCTTCAGGTAGGTCCGGAAGTGTTTGATACAGTGTTTTACATCATGGATATCCAGCCTGCATATAGCTGTTTGATCGGGAGACCTTGGATTCATGCCGCTGGGGCAGTAACTTCTACGCTCCATCAGAAGCTGAAATATATGGTTGAGGGGAGTATTGTGACGGTGTGTGGCGAAGAGGATATCTTAGTCAGTCATTTGTCTTCTTTCAAGCACGTGGAGGTAGATGGAGAGATTCATGAAACGCTGTGCCAGGCGTTCGAAGGGGTGAAGGGTAAAGAAGAAGCTCCGCCAAAGAGTGGAGGACAAGAGGTGGTCGTCTCCTCATATAAAGAAGCCAAGGTGTTGGTACAAGCAGGAAAGACTCAGAAGTGGGGGCAGGTTCTGGACATCTCGGTGAAGCAGGACAAGTATGGTTTGGGGTACCTCCCATCTTCCTCGCAGAGTGCGCCTAAGTACAAGGGACCTGTCGTGTTCACGCCCGGAGGAGTTAGCTTTGAAAGGATCAATGCCGTGTCTGACACGGAGGAAGTGGATAGCGATTGCGACATGGACGCATGGGTTCGACCCAGCACGCTGGGGCAAAGCCTATGCAACTGGTCCATCCAGGACGTCATCCAAGTCACCAAACAGTAATGCATTGTTTTTCCCATCATTTGTATGATCACATGCCTTGCCCGGGGCATTGTCGATCTTGTCTTAGGGCCTAACTGTTTACCTGTATGTTTGCATGATTAATAAATGACGGTGTTTTTTACATTCAAATGTTGTGATCCTTTTCTTTCTGTTTTTATTTTATTCTTCAATAAAATGGCAGCGTGGTTATGCATTTTGCTGGTACATCATTTTGAAGCACTTAACCGTTTCCATCGCAGGATTCATGAATTTTCAGATGACACCGACCAAAAACTTCCTATGACTCATTTAGACTTCGAGCATCCGATCTTCCAAGCTGAGGAGGAGATTGTAGAGGATAGTGGCTTACCAGAAGAGCTTAGTCGGTTATTGAAGCAAGAGGAGAGAGTCATTCTGCCTCACCAGGAAGAGATTGATATTGTCAACTTGGGGTTTGAAGAATGCGTCAAGAATATCCGTATAGGGGCCGTGTTGCAAGAGGATATCAAGCGAGAGCTTATTGAGATGCTGCGTGAATACAGTGATATATTTGCTTGGTCCTACGAGGACATGCCAGGTTTGGATACTGATATGGTTGTTCATCGTCTGCTGTTGAAGGAGGATTGCCCACCTGTGAAGCAGAAACTCAGAAGAACTCGTCCTGACATAGCTATGAAGATAAAGGAAGAAGTGCAGAAGCAATGGGATGCTGGATTCCTGGCTGTTACCACTTATCCCACTTGGGTCGCTAATATCGTGCCTGTGCCAAAGAAAGATGGCAAGGTTCGAATGTGTGTTGATTATAGAGATCTAAACAAGGCGAGCCCGAAAGATGATTTCCCGCTGCCGCATATTGACGTGTTAGTTGACAACACGGCTCAGTTTTTGGTATTCTCTTTCATGGATGGATTTTCAGGGTACAACCAGATCAAAATGGCTCCGGAGGATATGGAAAAAACGACCTTTATCACCCCGTGAGGGACCTTCTGTTACAAGGTGATGCCCTTTGGTTTGAAGAATGCTGGGGCAACGTACCAGCGGGCTATGACGACGCTTTTTCACGACATGATGCACAGAGAGATTGAGGTGTATGTCGATGACATGATTGCCAAATCCCAAACAGAGGAAGAACATCTGGTTAATCTGCTGAAGTTGTTCAAGAGGCTGAGGAAATTCAGGATGAGGCTGAATCCTAACAAATGTACTTTCGGAGTGAGATCCGGAAAGCTACTGGGGTTCATTGTGAGCAAGAAAGGAATCGAGGTCGATCCTGCAAAAATAAAAGCAATACAAGAGATGCCAGCACCGAGAACAGAAAAAGAAGTCCGTGGATTCTTAGGGAGGTTGAACTACATTGCCAGGTTCATCTCTCACCTAACGACCACGTGTGAACCATTATTCAAACTGTTAAAGAAAGATCAAGCGGTGGTCTGGAACGACAATTGCCAAAGGGCATTTGAAAAGATAAAAGAATACTTGCAGGAACCTCCGGTGTTGATACCCCCAGTAGCGGGACGACCATTGATTATGTATCTGACGGTTCTTGAGAACAGTATGGGTTGTGTTCTCGGTCAACATGACGAGACAGGAAGGAAAGAGCATGCAATTTACTACTTGAGTAAAAAGTTCACGGACTGTGAATCTCGATACTCTATGCTCGAAAAGACGTGTTGTGCATTGGCGTGGGCTGCCAAACGTCTAAGACAGTACATGCTGAATCATACAACCATGCTGATATCGAAGATGGATCCGATCAAATATGTGTTTGAGAAGCAAGCGCTCTCTGGAAGGATTGCTAGATGGCAGATGGTATTGACAGAATACGATATCCAGTATGTTTCCCAGAAGGCCATTAAGGGAAATGTTCTGTCCGAATATCTCGCCGAATAGCCAATTGAGGATTATCAGCCTATGAAGTTTGAGTTTCCTGATGAGGACATAATGTACTTGAAGGCTAAAGATTGTGATGAGTCGTTTCCTGGTGAAGGACCTGAGCGGAGTTCCCAGTGGCAATTGATTTTTGATGGGGCTGTCAATTCGTACGGTAGTGGGATCGGGGCAATCATTACAACTCCCCACGGGTCGCACATCCCGTTCACAGCCAGATTGACTTTTCCAGTAACGAATAATGAAGCAGAGTATGAAGCCTGTATTATGGGGTTAGAGGAGGCTATCGACATGAGGATTAAGAATCTGGATGTATATGGGGATTCAGCATTGGTTGTGAATCAGATTAAGGGAGAATGGGAGACGCGCCAACCTAATCTGGTGTCGTACATGAATTATGCGAGAAGGTTGCTACCTTTCTTTGATAGGGTGGAGTTCCATCATGTACCTCAGACGGAGAATCAAATGGCGGACGCCCTTGCAACGTTATCCTCGATGTATAAAGTCAACCGCTGGAATGAGGCTCCCAGCATTGTCATATCTCGCCTTGATAGGCCGGCCTTTGTGTTTGCAATTGATGAAGCATCTGACGGTAAACCGTGGTACTTCGACATACAGAATTTCCTGAAGAATAAGGAATATCTGGCTGGGGCATCCAGTCGTGATCAGAAAACTCTAAGGAGATTAGCAGGCAACTTCTATCTGAATTCCGACGGCGTTTTGTATAGAAGGAACCACTATTTGGTACTCCTCCGGTGTGTAGACGAGAAGGAAGCCAACTTGCTCATGGAAGAGGTCCATGAAGGAACTTTTGGTACACATGCAGGTGGGCATGCTATGACTCGAAAGTTGTTGCGAGCAGGGTACTATTGGTTGACGATGGAAACTGACTGTTTCAAGTTTGCCAAGCGGTGTCACAAGTGCCAGATCTATGCAGATAAGATCCACGTGCCACCCAGTCCACTGAACGTTATGGCATCCCCATGGCCCTTCTCCATGTGGGGAATTGATATGATCGGAAAGATTGAGCCTACTGCTTCTAATAGGCATCGCTTCATTCTGGTTGCGATCGATTACTTCACTAAGTGGGTGGAAGCAGCATCTTACGCCAATGTGACGAAACAGGTGGTGGCCAGATTTATCAAGAAGGATATAATTTGCAGATACGGTATTCCTAAGCGAATCATTACTGATAATGGTTCGAATTTGAACAACAAGATGATGAAAGATCTGTGTCGGGATTTCAAGATCGAGCATCATAATTCATCTCCTTACAGACCCAAGATGAATGGTGCTGTTGAAGCGGCCAACAAGAACATAAAGAAAATTGTTCAGAAGATGGTGGTAACGTATAAGGATTGGCATGAGATGCTGCCATTCGCTTTGCACGATTATCGTACTATAGTGCGTACATCAACTGGGGCAACACCATTCTCACTAGTATATGGCATGGAGGCAGTCCTGCCATTGGAGGTTGAGATACCATCTTTGAGGGTTTTGCTTGATGTTAAGCTGGACGAGGCAGAATGGGTGAGAAGTAGATTGAATCAGCTGAGCTTGATAGATGAGAAGAGATTGGCATCCATTGCACATGGTAGGCTGTATCAGAGCCGGATGAAGAAAGCGTTCGACAAGAAGATTCGACCTCGAAGCTTTCAGACGGGTGATCTTGTGCTGAAGAGGATCCTCCCACCGCAATCGGATCACAGGGGCAAATGGACTCCCAACTACGAAGGTCCATACATCGTGAGAAATGTCTTATCCGGAGGAGCCTTATTGTTATCCACCATGGATGGTGAAGACTTTTCGTCCCCTGTGAACTCGGACGCAGTTAAAAAATACTTTGCTTAAAAATTGACCCGCTGGACAGTAAAAAGAGAGTCCAGGCAAAAATGGGGCATCCTGGCGAACCAAAAAACAGAATAAAAAGGTTCGGGCAAAAGTTAGAGATATAATTGAAAAAATGCACACCCGCGAAGTCGAAAACCTACACTGGGCGGCTTCGGCAAAAAAGGGTATCCCGGTGAATCGAAAACCCGCAAAGGGCGATTCACGCAAAAGTTAGGGATTTAAGAAGCAAATGACTGCAGTCCAAGTTTGATTTTTAGCGGTTTGGGAGCATCTGGGGTCAATTATCCAAAGCAATATCTTCTGAAGACAAAGATCGGGAAAGCGTCAGAGTCCGACGAGTCATAGGAGGATCGGTTCATGGTTTTCGTCTGTAACACGTTGCCGACATGTGTACAAATTTTATTCTGTATATTTGTATACTTCTGCATTTTGTTTGTGTGTGACTACCTCTTTTCAAGAGTTGCATCTGATGTACAAATCTTGCCTATTCTCAGGCCGATATCAATAAAGTGCTTTATTCAGTATAGCGTGTGACTTTGGTTTTAATTGTTACAGTTTTGGTTGTAAAAAACGCCGATGTTTTTGATAAACTTACATGCGTGTAAACAGGCGGGCCTCGGCCGATGATTGTTAAAACCAGAAATTACCTGAATGGTTGTCGTGGGTGATTACTAAGATGTCTCTTTCTTGCATAGATTGCCTTGTGTTGCTTGTTGACTTTTGCAGGTATTTAAAAGCTCGCAAAGTTCCCCGCCAGAGTCCATGGCAGGCTAGTACCCTCGCCAGAGGTTGAATGTTGTGTCTTCCCCAGTGAAGTCGCCCCAGGTAAAGCTGAGTGTTGTCTCCCCCAGGAGAGTTGAGATTGCGTCAAAGGAAAAGATCAATGTATCAGTAGTTCAGAAGTGGCTTGTCAAGCAGAGCAAAGTCCTCCCCCAGCGAAGGTCGAGAGGAATGTGATTAACTCCCCAGAGAGTTCTTGTGCAGTACAAATCAGAATGCGCAGTTCAACCCCCAGCTCAGTGATAGCGTGATGCTTTCCCCAGCTCAGTGATAGCAGGAGAGGTTCCCCACAGAGTATGATCAGGTGGGGAGAGCTGCTGAAAGGAGTTTTCCCGAGCAGGATTGTCCTTTCTTTCCTCAGCAAGTCGCTCTTCCTCGTCAGGAGGATCATCCTCAGTAGGTTTTGGAGTTTTGAGTTTGTGAGCTATCTTCCCAGCAGGATGGTTATCCCCAGCGGAGTTAGTTCATCTTTCCAACATATATTTTGTTGGAAGCGTATCGGTAGTATTCCGGTCATCCCCAGCGGATCCAGTGTGTCTTCAGCATTTATTTTGCTGAAGCAACTCTTCGCATAAGCATGCATCATGAGCATTTGCACGAATATGTAGCATTTCCATGCAGTATGGAAGCATTACGTCATTATCAAACATGCATTTTTGAAACATAAGCCAGGTGGTTACCTCTCCAGTTTCAGATATGTTGTTCCCTGCCGATAAGAGAAATCGTGATTCAGGAAAATGTTGTTTTATGGTCAAAGTGCGCAATGATCGTATTTGTACCATATATGGGGTTCATATTGTAAGGCACGCAGTAATCGTGTTGATTTTGAGATGTTGATTTGTGGCACAAGTACACAGTGATCGCACTTGTACCATCTATGGGGTTCATGTTATAGGGCACGCAGTGATCGTGTTGATCTTGGTATGTGCATCTGTGGTCGAACGGCATAGTGATCGTACTCGTCCCGATCTAAGAAGATTGTTTTGTAAGGCACGCAGTGATCGTGTTGGTATCAGCTCGGGGGTTTTATTGAGCAGGACGCGCAGTGATCGTGTTTACCCTATTGGTAGTGCAGGGCACGCAGTGATCGTGTTTACCATGTCATGTGAGTTTTGTTGATCGATATGCGCAGTGATCGTATTCGTCCGTTATGCAGTGGTTACAGATTGACACGTAGTGATCGTGCTTCCTCTAGTCAAGAGGGTCGTGACATGAGGCGCGCAGGGATCGCGTTCACCCTATGTATGGTTAGAATATGCAGTGATCGTATTCGTCCAGTTATGTGGGTTAGTTGAGACACACAGCACGTAGTGATCGTGTTTTTCTCCAGTCAAGAGGGTCGTGGCTCAGAATGCGCAGTGATTGTGTTCAAACACGCAGTGATCGTGTTCAAGATACGCAGAGACCGTATTCATATGGCACGTAGTGATCGTGTTGATAGTATCATGGGAACTCGTGATGCGGAGCACGCAGTGATCATGGTTATCGTATCAGTTAGGGTTTGTTGGTCGAGATGCGCAGTGATCGCATTCTCCCTATTGCAGCACACGCAGTGATCGTGTTCATCATGTTGGTGGTTGAAGTACGCAGTGAACGTGTTCGCCTCTTCTATGTGGATTTATTCCGTCTGGCACGCAGTGATCGTGTTTATCTCATCCGGTTGGATTTATGGTCGACGTGATTTTGGTCGTAACGCAACACGCAGTGATCGTGTTTATTCCATTATGTGATTTTGTTTGCAACGTCAGGACGCGCGGTGATCGGGTTTCCTCTTGTCAAGAGGGTTGTGGTGTAAAATGCGCAGTGATCGTGTTCATCTTGTTACAGAGGGTTGTTGTGCCAGGCACGCAGTGATCGTGTTCGTTATGCCACAATTTCCCCTAGAAGAGTTGCTTGGTCAAGCATTTCTCTTTCTCCCCAGCCGAATCCTTATCAGGGTACGGTGGAAATGGCATGTTGCAGATTTTGGGTGGTCACTCATGGTTTTCCCAGTAGAGACGTAATCCCCAGCGGGGTGGTCTTCAACGAGATATTTGGTTAAGTTCCTCGTAGTCCCCGGCAAGGTAGTCGCTTGGTTAAGTTACTTGTAGCTGAGTCTTTCTCAGGATGATGTGGTATCAGTATTAGAAGGTGGTAATACAGATTTTTCGGGTGGTTACCCGCAATTCCCCCAACAGAGTTATGTTCTCCAGCAGGGTGTTACTTCAATGGGTTGCTTGGTTAAGTCCTTCATAGTCCCCCAGCAGGGAGCTTGCTACAGGAGTTGTTTGGTTAAATTCCTCGTATTTTTCAACAAGGTTATTCTCGTCAGGGTATTTGGTTAAGTTCCTAATTTCCTTGGCAGGTGTTTGGCGGCAGCCGTCAGAGTTGTCCACTCAGAGTTGCTTGGTTAAGTTTCTCGTTTCCCCGCAGAGTCGGTTGTTCATGTCTTCGAACATTGCCCCGCTTGGTTAAGCGTTTGCTCGTTTCTTCAGGATACGAAAGGTTGATCAGTGAAGTCAACATGACAAGTGAAGTCAGTATGCTCCCGCTGGTTAGCGTGTGCTTGGTTGATAAGTGAGATCAACAGAGGTTGATAAGTGAGATCAACAGAAGTTGATAAGTGATGTCAACGATTGCTCGTTGTTTGGTGTATGCTCATTTCTTCGGAATGGAGTGGTCTGCGGACAATATCAGATTATTTTACAAAAGCCAGTTCCCAGGGTTTTCCCAAGCAGTAGTCGTATTCGCAATTTATTTTTGTGGTTGGCAAATTTCCGGGTTCTTTCGTATTCAACCGTCTCGTACCTCGAATGTCTGAAGGCTGCGCGCTCTTCATCCAGTCAGGTCCAAGCCGCTTGAATAGGGGCAACTGTTGCACCCCAAAATTTGCCCAACCTTTTCTAACCTAGGTTTATGTTTCAATTGCATAATCATTTGCATTGTCATCATGTACATAGTGTATTCATCTGCATTGCATAGCATGAGCAAGCTATCTTAATCAGGGGATCAAAGTGCTATTATCATCTCAAGATGTATATCCAAGGGTTTCATTCATATTCAAGACTACTCAGGTCATCAGGGAAGAATTTGAGCTTTGAAGAGTTGCCAGGTTGATCAGTGAATTCTCTCCTATCTTGAGGCTAGTTGGGGATCATCAGAGGAAGTGTGAGCTATGAGCCAAGAGCATGAGGTGTGTATGGATGTTGTGAAGAGCCTAGATGATCATTTTTTAGGAGAACCAAGTCATTGGAATGATTGCAAGGGCCTCAGTTGAAGTCAGTCAACTAGGGTCAACACTAGGTCAATCCTAGGTCAAAGACTTGTTTTGAAGGGCATCAAGGATCATTTGAAGAATGTGGGATTCATTATTTGCTATATGGATATGGATATGATGTTGTGCTAAATAAAAATTAAGAGGAGTCAAGGAGAAGAGGAGTTACCAAATTAGGGTTTCAGTGTAAAATCCCCTGATTTAGGTCAAACTTCAAAGCAGTGTAACTCAAGATGCAAGCTTCAAATGGATCCTTGGTAAACATGAAACTTGTAGAGGATCTCAATACCTTTAATTTGAGTGGTGGAAGACATCAAGGATATTTGTATAACTCAAGTTATGGTCCTTACAAGTTACAGGTCACCCGAGGCATCTGAAATTTTGTCTGTGAAAGTTACTTGTCTTCCAAGCAACATTTACCCCTCAAGGAGATTTCAAATGAATTTCTGGTCAACATAAGAGTTGTTCCTCATTTTCTTAGCTTTCTATAATGGTATGGTATGCCTTCATATGATTTGTGTAACTCTACTTATGGTCTTGGCAAGCAAAGGGTATTTTGGTCATCTGAGGATTATAGGTCATTCTTAGCCTATGCCCAAAACTCATACAAGGAAGCTTCAAATGAAAAACTTCACAACATCAAACTTGTTCCAAATGACATTTTGAGTCTATAAAAGTGACCATGAAATATTGGAAAGGCTCATAGCTCAAGTTTTCAAAATTGGTGAATTTAATGAATGAAAAATGACCTAAAATTGAGATTTTTCATAACTTGGCCAAATGGGATGAAATTATAGGTCATTTTGATTGGAAAAAATGTTTTAAGAACATTGGCAAAAGTGTATTTTTGAGTGTGGTTCAAGATTTGAGAGTTATACTTGGTTACTTACAAAAGAAGTTACATAATCCAAAATGCAAGGAAAGTGTGCATGGGAAGTTTCTCCAAGGTTCTAGGACTTTCTATGCTCATCTATATATTGAATGGAGTAACTTCATGCCATGGTTGGTGAATCACTTTGTTCAAAACACAAGTTATACATCATTCTTCCAATTTGCAAAATCATCTCAAACTCCATAAAATCTCCATCAATTCCAAAGGTTCTTCATCTCATCATCATCAAGATCATTCATAGATCCAATTTCCATCAAAGATTTGGTTGAATTGAGCAAGGATTCGAGCTACCAACTTCATCCTCCAAGGTGCAAGAAAGTTGGAATTGCTAGATTCAAGGGGATTGAACAAGAATCTTTGCATACAGAATCAAGAATTGAGTGTGTGGATCAAGTTCAGAGCATTGAAAGCATTGGATCAAGAGAATTCCCCACCTGTTTTCACCATTTACACCAGGTTGGTAATCCATTCGAATTGCTTGATTTAGTCAGCATGTTAGAGTTTTGTTAGGTTAGAACTGTTAGGATAGGTTAGAAGATTAATTTTGGTGAGTTTGAGAAGGATCCATGGAAGTTGCCATTGGAGTGCATAATCTGTTAGGGTTTGTAACTCATAGTTTAGGGCACGATAATCTTAGGTTTGTAGCTTAATTTGTCCAGCATGAACTGTAGTTCATGTTAGGGTTAAGATTGGAAGAAATTGGAATGGTGGATGACAGGTGAAAATGGTGGAGTCAACATCTTCCACCTATCGGGTTTGAAGTTTGAGTGAGCTTTAGGGGAAACCATTGCCATGGCTGTGTAGAGGGAAGAGAATGGAGTGTTTTTGGTTTTTATATCGTGAGCTTTCATGGAGAAACAAGGGAGAACGAAGGACTGGAAAATTCATGCATGAAGGTGGAATTTCAGAAACCCTAGAAGTTAATTGGGGACGATGATGGACAGCCGTTGGATGGTCAGGTTGACTTGGACTCAGAACTAGATCCAATGGCCTTGATTCAATTGGAAAACGGAGGGAGATTCAAAAGGTGAAACGCACCGTTTCACTAAAACCTTCTGACTGGGCTCAAATGATCTCTTGCTATTCGTACCCTCCAAATCAAAGCCCATTGAAAAATGAACTGGAAAATCTCGCTATTTGCACCGTTCTCGTTTTATTTTTTTAATTCATTTTCTGATGCATGTTGGGCCTTGCATATTTGTTATCTGCGCCCCCACTTCCCTGGCCCATCAATGATATAACTGGGCGTGGTTACTTCTGGCACCCCCTCCCCCTTTTAATTCATTTTTGATTTTTATTTTCTTTTATATTTTCTTTGATCTTAGAAAATTCATAAAAAAAATTGAAAAAAGCTTAGTTTTAAGTGGTTCTTTTTGTGGTAGATCAATAATTTTGTTAAGAAAAATAATAGATAATAAAAATGGCATTTTATTTTGTTTTAATATTTTTTATGCATTTTTCTTGTAAATAGCTTTTTAATAAGTTTAGTTTAGTGCTTAATTTTGTTGATTTTAGTTCTCATAGTTCCCTTTAGATTTAGGACTCATTCTTTTTAGGGTGCTTAGCTTAGGGCTTCAACTTATATATGGGATTTAATTCATAATTTTAGGATTAATTTTTAGGTGATTTGATTAGGTGGAATTAGAGTGGTTAAAATTAGGGTTTTAAGTGAGTATATGTGAGATAGATCATTTCTTTTAGGGTTTTTGATTTGATTTTGGGGTATGGGACTATAGGGGTTATGGGTATAAGATAGATCCCTTAGAAAATATTAGGATTCCCCTACTGCTATTAGTATATTGCTTATATTTGATTGATTGAGTGGTGTGCCCTCTTTAGGGTTATTATTTTTGTCTGTGTGGGGTATTGGGTTTGTTTGGGGATTGGGAGAGCTGAAGACCTGTGTTGATGAAGACCATTGGAGATCAAGGAGAATGAAGACCAACCTCCAGAGTTGATGTGGAGCCTCTTGCTGGCAGCTGTTGAAGTTTCTAGGGTTTAGGAGCTAGGCAGAGCTCTAGAGTAGAGAACTTGATTCACAAACATGGAAGGCCTTGTCTGCCTCCATTCTTTCTCTATGATTCAAAGTCTCTTTCAAATATCCACCTCCTTCCTTTGGAAGGATTAGTGAATATATTTGAAAGATAGAACTTTTGAGAGAAAACTGTCAGTATAATGTTAACAGTTAATGAGCCACCCTTGGTAGGTAATTGACTGTCTAACATTCATTCTATCTTGTTGACTGGTATTCATCTTGAAGTTTGAGACTTGAAGAAAAGCCATTGCAGATTGCAGACTGATGACACAGATCTTGCTTGAAGGCTTGAATATGAAGATTGATGCTTGCTTGAAGCTGGCAGATAGTTTGGAGATGACTTGAAGACAGAAGTTGATGGAGATTGCTTTTGCTGTTTAGTTTTTAGTTGTTTCATCTCTGATGTATTGTGTGAATTTCCCTGACTGTATTGCTTGCTGTTTAACTTGTTGGGTTGAAAGTGAATTCTGTTCACTTTTGCCTATTGTTTTCTAGGTTTGAGGTTGAGTGGGACTCCCTTGCCTCGCTTGTATTGTTGCATCCATGCATTTTACTGCTTTATTGTATATACCTGCTGTTTCTGTTTCCGTCTATTCCCTTAGGATCTCTGTTTCTCTCTGTGCAAGAGAGGAGCATGATAGACATTAGGAGCCAATCCATGCATGATAACATTAGGGTAGATTTTATTCCCTTTTTCAACCATAAGTTTTAGAGTGTCGTCTCTTCTTTCTCAAAACAACAGAAAAACAGTAATAAAGGTTATAACAAAATCAATTCATTTCTTCCGTCAAAAGATTTGAACAAACATCAACCTTTTTTGCAATAAGAAAACCCTTGTTTAAGGTGAGATTTTTCATAAAAGACACTTGAACAGCTTGTGTCGTGCATGGCCCGAACTACGTTTGCTCTAATCTTTCATGCTGTATGAAAGTACGTAGGCATAGGATGCGATATCCTAGCGAGCAACCTTCCCCTCCTTTCCCGTAGGTAGGCGAACTACGTTGACTCTGATTTCTCGTTCCAGACGGGAATACGTAGGCATAAAGTGCGATACTTTGCCGAGTCAGTTTATTTTCTTTTAACCCCAGACCTATAGTTTAGATAGAATAACAATCCATACCCGAAAACAAGCGTGGATCCCGTCGAGTACGACGGACGTGAGGGGTGCTAATACCTTCCCCTTGCGTAACCAACTCCCGAATCCAGGATTTGGTTGCGATGACCATTCCTTTCCCGTTTTGCGTTAGGTTTACTCTGAGCGTTTCCTTTCCCTCCTGTGGGATAAATAACGCACGGTGGCGACTCTTCTGTTCAGCCGGCGCCGATTTTTGCAGTAGCGACAATCAAGCAAACAAAGGATGGCATCTTCCTCAACCAATCCAAGTATTGCAAGGAATTGTTGAAGAAATTCGATATGGATAGTTGCAAGGTGATGTCCACTCCTATGGGATCCGGAACGTACGTTGATCAAGATGAATCCGGTACTCCAGTTGATATAACAAAATATCGAGGTATGACCGGTTCATTACTATATTTGACGGCAAGTCGTCCTGACATTATGTTTAGCGTTTGTTTGTGTGCACGCTTTCAAGCAAGTCCGAAGGAATCGCATCTCACAGCCGTAAAGAGAATCATAAAGTATCTCAAAGGGACAATGAACGTCGGATTATGGTATCCTAAAGGTAGTACTTTTTCTTTAGTTGGTTACTCTGACGCTGACTATGCAGGATGTAAGACCGACAGAAAAAGCACAAGGGGTACGTGTCACATTCTCGGGAATGCACTAGTGTCATGGGCCTGCAAGAAGCAAGCATGTGTGGCTCTCAGTACAGCCGAAGCGGAATATATTGCAGCAGGAAGTTGTTGTGCTCAAATTCTGTGGCTCAAGCAACAACTCCTCGATTACGGTATAGATCTCGGTTGCGTTCCTATTTGATATGATAACACAAGTGCCATCAACATCACAAAGAATCCGGTCATGCATTCAAGGACAAAGCATATAGATATCCGGCATCACTTCCTTCGAGATCACGTTTTGAATGGAGATGTAGATGTTACTTTCATCGACACACACAATCAACTCGCCGACATCTTTACCAAACCATTGGCGAAAGAACCATTCTACAAAATTCGGCGAGAACTTGGGATTCTTGATGAAGGTGACATCTGACCTTTTGCTATTTTATATATATGCATGATATTATGTATGTTTTCAATATGTTTTTAATTATGTTTGCATTCTGTTTTTAAATTTTTTTCCAAAATTCTCATGTGTTAACCAATTAACCTATATGGTTAACCGATTAACACTGTTAAATTTTCAATTCTGACTCAATTTTTTAATGTGTTAACTGATTAACCTATATGGTTAACCGATTAACACTGTTCAAATTTCTAAAAATCAGAAACAAAAATTAATTAAATTTTTTGAAACATTGTATATGTTAAATGCATTTTTATATGGTCAACATTCTCTTAAGTGTCCAAATTCATATCCTTGGAACTCTTCCTCTTCTTTGACTCATTATTGGATATTGAACTTCAAACCCTAAGTTTAAAACCCACTACCTCTCTCCCACTCTCTAAGTTGGATAACTCCTCATAACCATCTCCATCTTCTCAAACCCTAACTTCCTCAGAACCCACAATTTCAGTTCCATCAAACTCATCCATGGCTTCAGCATCAAACCACGACAAGGGAAAGCTACCAGAACACCATTCTGCATCTGATGAAGAAGATATCCCTATGGAAACAACCAAGAAGCGCATAATGGATTTCAAAGTCCAAGTTCGTCACATCCTCCCGGTAAAGTATGTGAATCTTAAGGCTTTTCCGGCATCGTCTTTTGATTTTCCTGCTTTGCTCAAATATCAGAGGATCGATAAATTTGTGTCGGATTCTGGAAATTGCTATTTGGATCTTGTCAAATCCTTTTTCCATAATTTGTTTGTGTTTATGAATGCAAATGATGAGCATGTTATGAAAACATCTGTTAGAGACTGCATTGTGGAAGAAAATCTGTCTGATGTTGCTGCTATGCTGGAAATACCACCGTCTGGGTACTTTCTGAGAAAAGGAATTAACCACGTGGAAGGGCCATGGTCCAACTACGACAAGATGGAGTTCTACTATCAGATCTGCAGGTTTCCAAAGGAGGTTATTATCGCCAACCAACGCACTGCTCGTCTGTTGTGCTATGCAAAGAATCTTACCGTTTCTGATCGGATGCTTCATTACGTAATCTGTTATGTGCTGATTCCCAAGGATTCAAATCATGCCCAAATTAACGATTTGGAAATGCAACTTCTTTTTGCTATCAAAAACAAGATTCGCGTCAACTGGATTTTGACCATTATGTATCACCTTCAACAACAGTTATCTCTTTCAACCCGTCTACCGTATGCAAGGCTGGTGTCAAGAATTTTGGAGCTGACAACTTTGAATCTTAACCATGAACCAACCACCAAGATGAAATCAACCACCAATGAGATTAACGAAATTACAATTGTCAAGAACACTTGAATTTTTAAGGATACTGACGATACTTATAAGTATTCGGATGAAGGAGCCGCTGCCAACCAAGCCTATCCCGTACCTGAAGGAGGCATTACAAATGAATTACTTTACCAAACTATGATGACTCAACATAGAGAAACCTCCCGGGCCATTGCTTCACTCTGAAACCTTGTACTTACCTCTCGCCGCACCAACACTGGCAACTTTGTTGTATCTGATGAAGAAGGTGAAGAAGAAGAGGAAGAAGACGAGGAGGATATGGCTGATGAGGACATTTAGAGAATATGATGTTGTTGCTGTCTTTTATTGCTTTCTAGTCATTAAGTTTTAAGTTTATGTTCTTAACTTTGTTTCATTTGCGTTGTACCCATACACTATTATGTGTCTTGCTTATCAGCGTGAGCCTCAGCTCTCTCCATCAAGGATCTTGCTTGCAAATCAGAGAATCCGTCTTTGACATCCAGATGAGTTTGAAGGTCAAATGGTTCTAGGTGTAAGGATTCAACCAAGACTCTTCTATTTGGTCTTCTTTCTCTTCCAGAGAATGGTTAAGGAGTGACACCTAACCTCATCAAAGCAGAATACTCTTCTAACGTTGGTAGCAGTTAATAGTATGGAAATGTGAAGCAGTATAAAATAGGGTCGTAGAATTGAAGAACACCGTCAACATCTCCTCATCTACTTGGAGCTCCAATAGATGCAGAAGGTTTCCATACTTATTGCTAAACGACAAAGGATCTTCTACTAGGCCTCCTAGTATCCTTAGATTCTACAATCTCAGGCTTTTGAATGTTAACCAAAAAATGAGATGCAATGCAATTGATTTTAAGAAATTCAGAAGATAGATTTACAAAAGGAACACTTTTGGCATAAAACCCTTAGTTCATTAATTTTGGAAAAAGTTACAACTTTAAAGTACAATACAAGAGATTGAAAACACAAGAGGAAAAAAGACTAGGCCCTAGGGTCTCCACGGAGTCTAGCTAGAAAGGTCCTATCAGTTCATCCTCTTCTGTCTTTCCAACTCTGCATTCTCCAATACCAGCTTGTCAATGATTCCTTTCCAAGCACCGGATGTAGGTGGGATGTCAAAGTAATCATGCGTACTAAGCACTAGCTAAACACTAGAGAAAAGCAAATTTTCTTGTGCCACATATCTATCAACAACCCACTTTTCAAGCAATTCAATCAAATCATCCTTCTCTTTCAGTTGTCTCTACATCTCCATCTACTAAGAATAACGTGGTACTTTCCCTCCCAAGTATCTCGTTCAAGTTTTATCCTATCCAATGTTTCTTGGTATTCCTCCATGTGTAGAAGCATGCTTCATCTCAAGGTTTCAAGGTTTTGATGACGACAACAACAAGACTCAAGATCATTTCATTTGTGCAAAAAGTCAAAAGCTTTCAAAAGACCAAGATCAAAGTATTATGAAAGTGATCAACATTCAAGCTTCATGTACATTTTCTCGATCATCTTTCAAGACTTGGACACAAGCTATGGTATATCAAAATTCTCTAATTTAATTTATATACAAGTGTTCAAATATTTTATCATTTGATCATAATGCATAAACATGTTTTTTAAACAATTGGAATTGGTATAACATTGTTTTATTAAGTATTTTTCTGAAAAATAACAGTGTTAACCGATTAAACATATAGGTTAACCGGTTAACCATTTCAAAACTTAAATTTTCTGGCCTAACGTTCCAGTGTTAACCGATTAACCATATAGGTTAACCGATTAACACTGAACATTTTCTGAAAAATTGCTTCATTTTAAATTCAAATATTGTGTAATTGTTATACCATTTCATCTTTTGAATTATACTTTAATGTACCCTTTTGAAATGGTGTTTTGGCTCATATAAATTCTGATAATTTCAAATCAAAAAAAAAACACCTCCAACAATTTTCAAAAACAATCATTGAATCATATTCACTACTTTTCAAATAATTTCATATACATTCAAAAAGTGTTCATACTTGCATAACCTTTCACATCCATTTGTTTGAATACTTGTATTGAGATTAAGTTGTGAATTCTGATTAAAGGAGAAGATCAATCTCTGTATTGATATTACTATTGTACTTTCAAATTATAAAAAGAATTACATAATAGTCTGTTGTGACTTGTGATCCAGGATTGTTGGACACAAGGGTTAGTGTTTTGCAAGAGGATTGTTCTTGCACACTAGTTTGTTTTGTTGTTAGATTGTGGGCCTCACCGGTTGATGGTGTGATAGGTTGTACTTTCTAAAACAATAGTGAAAACTCTTTTTCATGTGGAAAGGGGAGTGGAGTACCTTCGGATTGTGAAGAGAACCACTATAAATCTTGGTGTCCACTTTCTTTATGCTTTCTACTGCATCCATCACCAAGAACATAACCAAAGAAAAATTAAAGAACACAAAATCTGAAAAAGTTTTTAAAAGGCCTAATTCACCCCCCCCCCCCCTCTTAGACATACTCTGAACTTACACCATGTGCTCAATAGGAATGACAGAGGCGGAACAACAACAGTCTACAAAGGTTTCTCGTGGAGATAAGGCATTTTGAGATCACAGGCTCTAGAACGAACCCACTACGTGAAAGGCTCAAATGTTATACAGTTCTTCTTCCCTAGATCAGTCTTGGTCTTCTTGTGGATGGTCTTCCAAGGATCTGCAATGCTATCCCTAAACCCCATATTGGCTTCTGCATTGAGGTAGAAGAAACCTATCAACAGGATGTTGCTAGGTTTTTCTTTCATGGGAAACCCAAACTGGCGTCTTGCAAGGATAGGGTTATAATTGATTCCCCCTCGTACAGTGAGAAGAGGTATGTTGGGAAATTAACCGCAACTGTAGATGATCACTCCTTTGTCGTAAGCGGGATCATGCCAATGTACATCGGTCTGAGTCAGAGCCATGAGCCTTTAAGACCACCTTAGTCCATTTGGATTTTCTTTGAAAAGATATGTTCTCGACAAATGTGCAACAAACCATCTATGCAACAGAGGATCACAACATAGAATAGTCTCATATCCTTTTAAAATCCTATAGTCAATAGAATGGTATGCATCTTTAACTAGAGTAGGTACAGGATTACCAATGATGAAGATCTGGATAACGTTGATGTCAATGAAATTTTCTTCTTCGGGGAAGAGAACCAAACCATAGATGAGCAATGCAAGAACTGCTTCAAAAGCATCTAGGCTATTTTCTTTGGCAAATAATACAGCTTTCCCTATCAAAAATTCAGCAGGTAGACCTCTAAGTCCATACTTGGTGGTGAGATTGGCTTTAACTTCGGAAGCTTCTAGGTGAATGACATCTGCAATGTCTTTTGGTGAAGGGAACTTCTCCAAACCACTGAACGGCTTCTTATCCAATACTGGCAGACCAATATGATATGAGTACTCTTCCAAGGTTGGGACGATTTGATAATCAGGAAAGGTGAAACAGCAATATAAGGGGTCATAGAATTGCAAAAGATTGTTGAGAATTCCTTCTTGCATCTTGATCTTGATAAGTCCCAATAATCTTCCATATCTCTTTATGAAGTCTTCAGGACAAGACACTAAAGCCACCAATTTCCTTAACTTTGTTAAGTCTGGTTTCTTGAAGTTGTACTTTCTAGTGTTTCTTTTTCCAAAATCCATGACCTAAGGTTTTTGAAATAAAGAAAATGATTGAGTTTCTCAAAACCAACTGCATGAATGCTTATGATGGGATGATGAGATGATGCACAAGCGACACATACACAAGTATTCATATAGTCACATATATAAGGCATATGCACACAAACAAAGGTCCTAGGTTTGGGTTACAAACATGGAACCTTGGTATACCCTTCCCATTTGACATGTATTATAGATTGTTTGTACCTACACAACGAGTTCTACAAAGTTCCCAGAGTCATCGATAAATCTTTCAGATATTATCAACCTACATGACTACTCATATGAGTCAAAAATATTCTCAAGATAAACTCGTCTGAGTGTAGTATCGTGTATCAACCATTTGGGGTTACTCTCTTATAGTCATCGTACTACGTCCTAAAAATGTAAAGTGGGGTAAATGGGTAACTAAAGGTCTTTAGTTTCACGGACTCCCAGGTCGGAAAAAGTAATGAATGTACAACTACTCATATGCCATCAGTAATCCCAAAGGGGCCTCAACTGAACGTGGTTACATCATATGTCAAACATGTTAGGACTACTCCCAAATGTCAACTATTGATCATACCACAATCCTATCATAGATATACACTCAATTCTGGGCTAGGACTTATCTCGCCTCTCAAGGTAGTAACCCAATGCACATAAGTAAAAAAGGGAAGAGTGAGTACCCATAACAATGGTACACATATAGAGTTAACAAACTCTAGACTTAAGCTATAAGGTGTGCTAAAGATCTTGACTTGACAAAGTTAAAAGGCAGCGGGTTCTAACTTAACGCTAAGTTGAAAGTCCTAATGACTCTAACAAGGTCAAAGGGAGATTAAAACAAATGATCTATCTATGACATTGAGTCAATAGAGAGATTTTCCTTTGGACTTAGGAACACAAGGCAACTCTTTTGTAGGATGAGAGCTAACAAGCTACATCACTTGGTGGGATTAGCAAAGCTTAAGCATAAATATACACTCATTCAAACATGATGAAGATATAAAATCATGGTAACAACCAAGAAAGTAAAGCAAGCATGTGACAACGTCAAGCAAAAAAATAACCATGTTACAACCAAGTATTCATCCACAAAAGTTTAGAATCAAACCAAATGGTTACCACCAAAGGTGAACATAGATGTTACAACATCTAGATGGCTATGAAATAAGGTTCTTCCAAGACTAAACGTCATAAAGGACAAGTGAATCATGTATAAGTCAAAATATTACTTATCATGGAAAAGTTAAAAACTCAAGATCAACATGCATAAATCATAACAATATTTAATCATGTATACAAATCAAGAGAATCATTCATAAGTCAAAACATTACTTAAGGCAAACAAAGTTCAAAGATCAACATGCATAAATCATAACAATATTTAAACATGGATACAAGTCAAAAGAATCATGTATAAGTCAAAACATTACTTATAACAAAGTTCAATGTTCAAGATTAACATACATAAATCATAACAATATTTAAGCATGGATACAAATAAAGGTAACAACTAAAACATCTTTGAACAAGGGTGTGACATGTGTGACAAAAACATGTGAATTATGGTGAATCATGTTAAACAAGTAGGTAACAACCAACATGTAAAAGAAATTCAAGCATGGAAAATGAGAAACATCTCAAAGGCGTTTCATGCATACTAAACATGTTTCAAAGCAAACAACAAGGGTATAAGAAAACTCAAGGAAAGGTATGAAAGCCATGAAGCATATGCACATTCAAATCAATTGATCATAGAAGAGAATCACATGTCAAGGGCAAGGTAACAACCAAGTTTTTTATGATATTCAAACATGCATTCACATATGAACATGAACTTGAAAAATAATAAGCAACATGTAACAAGGGTATCCAAATTCAAAATCAAGTGAGGTTCATACGAGGTATATTGGGTGCATACAAGTAAAGATAATCAAAGGAATCAATAAAAAGATCAAGAGAAAGCCTAAGAATCCCTAAAAAATCACAAACTTTGAACATGCACAAGTACCAAACAAATAAATCTTTTTTGTAATTTTCTTGACATATACAAAAAAATAGACATTCTTATGAGAATTTAGAAAAAAGAGTGTGATCAAAATGATAAAAATCAAAGAAGTTATGATCAATTCAATTTGTGAAAGAAAACATAAAAACAAAGCATTAAAAATATGGAAATGCACTTAATGGGGTTTAAACCCACGCCCTCAAGGTTCTTGGCTCAAAACATTAGCTAGTTGGACCATACGCGCATTGTGAATCATAGGTGGAAGCAAATCAATATATATAAAACAAGCCTTGAAAATGAGAAAAATAACAAAAGGGTTGACCAGCAGGATCGAGCCCAGGCACACAAGGTAAGCAAGGACACGGCAAGGCAAGGTTTACCACTAGGGTGGCTATTACATCCAATAAACCTATTCCTCCAAATTATTATATTTTGACGATCGCCTAAAATGGCCACCTCAGCGCCACATCATGCCATATCACCTCCAAGTCAGCTTCTCCTTTTTCTTCTTTGCTTCTCTCTCTCTCTCTCTCTCTCTCTCTCTCTCTCTCTCTCTCTCTCGTGCCCTAGCTTCCACTTCATGGCCAAAGCTTCAACCTTCCATAACTTTCTCATCTCTCAATCATTTTCAATTTTGCAAGAACCAAAGTTATAGCATTTTTTACAAGGATTTAAAATATAGCAATATCTCATCCTCAAATCAACCATGTAATTCAAAAATTACTCAACAACAGTGTAAAACATCAAAAATATCACATGTCAAAACATTACATGTGCAACTCATACAATACAAACAGTGGTTAAAACATCTAGCACATGATAATATCTACATGTTTGCTTCACAAATAAATCACTAATGATGCATGAATCAAAAGGTTCGAAGAGAAAGAAGCTTACCTCTTAAAGACAGTCCAATGCTTTTTCAAATTCTCTTATAGAAAGGAAATGACAACCTCCTTGGCTTTATTAATCTTTAGAGATATTACTTGAATGTTCGAATAGATTGGAAGCAGCTTCAAGAACAAAACTTGTGCCCTCTTGCAATCTGGAGTTTGAAGATGGTGATTAAGGTTTGAGGTATTCCAGAACTTTTTTAGGGTTGGAAAAAGGTCTATGGAGTGTTCCGAGAAGGTTTGTGGTGTTGGTTTACAAAATGCACGAGAGAAATGTGTTTGGCTAGAGATTTTGCAAAATTGAGATGTTTTTGCAAAATCTGTTGGAGAGAGTGATTCTTGAGGTTTCAAGTGTAGGTATTCCTTCTTTTGAACCTTGAGAGGGTCCTCTATTTATAGGAAAATTGGGGGACTTGTAAGTTGGTCAGAATCTAAAGTTCATGAAGTTTTGGTTTGGTTGAGATTAAATTGGTAATTTGGTGGATTGTGGTAGTTCCCATGCAAAGTGCAATATATCTAGGGTGGTTGAGATATTTCTTCTGGCCTTGAAAGTTTCTGAGTGCAGAGAAGACAAGTTGGAGGCTCAAGAAGCTGCTTTTATGCATAAATTCACCTTTATCAAAATGGAAGTCATACCTTTATGCTAAAAATTGAAAGATCTTTGAGACAAAGCATCAACCATTTGGATAATGCACCAAAACTATGTGTACTTATCTGATTTAAACCATATTAACAAGTAATAAGGTCTTCCAAATGAAATCTTAGAGATTTGAGTGATTTTTCAAAGTGAATCCATGGGGCATGACCTAGAAATCAAGTTTTGGACTTCAACTTCCTCTCTTCGAAACTCCTTGCTCACAAATGCTATGAAGGAGTTCGTGTACTTTTTGAAAAACCCAAAACATTCTCTACAACTTTCATGTTTGGTGAAACTCTTGAATCCAAAGGGATCATAGTGAAAATTGGCCTTGAAGTTGGCTGAATATTGGAGTAACAAAGTTGTCTTGAAATATTTCTAAGTGTTTTGAAATTCTTCCAAACTATGAAGCTTCATAACTCAAAATCTAAGCATATTTTGCTCATAGGTCACTAGGACACTTTTTTAGTACATAAGTAGATCTTTAAATTGATCTTTGGAACTCAAAAAATGGATGTGTGGATTGAAAGTTATGGTCTTTCAAAGTTGGTACCAAAATTAGGGTTTCCTCCCACACTTAGAAAAATTCAAGTTATCCAAGTTTTCTTCTTTTGCAAGAAACCTCTTAAATCTTGATTTATTCATAAATAAACTCATAGTTTAAACATATTTTGATGAAATATGGCTTGGAAGCTTCAATTTGAACCAAAAACCCTAAAATCAAAGAGTTGACTTTGTCAGATAAATTTTGTATCGGGTAAATTCAATTGTGTGATCTTCAATGAATTTGCATATTTGGATTTCTAAATCATCCTAGATAGTATTCAAGGATGTATATGAACATGTTGAATCATGTCCAAAGGCTTGGGATCATGCTTGAATCAAAAGTCAAAGGCACAGTTGACTTTTCCTAACAAAACCCTAATTTGGGGCCAGATGAAATTGGGCTTCAATTGACTTATAGTGAGATCAATTAACACTTGATTCTATTTGAATATAAGCTCCTTGAATGTAGGGAAACTTGATTTTATGATTGTTTCTACTCGAAAATGCAACGACGGAGAGGCAAAAATGGAAAAATAGAAGAGTCGTCATCGAACTTTATTTATCCCAAAAGGGGAAGGGAAAACATCGAGAAAACCACAAAGGAAATGGATAAGATGGTCTCGCGACCAAGAGATAGGTTTCGGAAGCCGGTTATGCGAAGGGAAGGTATTAGCACCCCTCGCATCCATCATACTCGATGGGAACCATTTGCTTGTCTATGCGTGAAGGTATTTGCTAAAGGGTATTGCTTTCTAAGAGTGTTCTAAGGGGATGGAAAAAGGTTGGAAACAGGGAAACGAGACTCGATAGGACCTTGCGATCCTATGCCTGCATATTCTCAACAGGTATGAGAAAGTCAGAGTCAACGTAGTTCGGAGAACTACGGATAAAAGACGGGAAGAGTGCTCGACAAGGATTGGGGCCTTTGTGCCTACGTATATTCACTTAAAAGAAGTGAAGAATCAGAGGAGTCGTAGTTCGGCCTATGGTTTACTGGTATTTTTATGGATGATGTTAGTGTGCGCATTCTAGCAGTTAGGTGCATTGCAGCTCGCTTGTGGAGTCTTAGGCGTTACCTGTTTGCGGTATAACGGACGTAAAAAATCCTTTTTGAAAAGAGATAGTTTTTGCCATCGAGGCAAGATGTCACGTTTGATCTGTGAAAGTTATTTTTAAGGGTGAAATAAGTCCTCGGTTAGTAACCCCTTGCGGGTAGTACCCAATTCTTTATCTCAAAAGATTTATTATGAAAATGTTTTGGCAAACACGGTTACATCTTCGTATTAAAAGACGAGTATCAAGACCATACACTCTAAAGTGATTATCCTAATACTCAGAGAGGAAGAAGTATTCACCCAATCCTCTCTATTTAGTTCAATATAAAGAGAACTTCATTCTCTTATTAAATATATTTTGATTTTGAATGGTAAGTACTTTATGACAGTGAACCCTAAAGGTAATGTCAAGCACTCGGGATAGGACAAGGCCTTCGCCTAACCACTCCACAACCAAGGATTAAGGTGTGAGAAACGATACTAGTTCCTGGGGGTGCTTCAAATATCGAAACCACGATGAAATGTGAAAGCGTGTACAATAGGTTGATGGCGAATGTAGACGAGCACTCGACTTACAGAGGGGTGTTTGAGGATGGCTCGATGACGAATCGAGAATTAGTTTGAAAGTGGTTTAATCTAAGCTAGTCCCTATGGGTGCTCCTAGAAGATAAACCATAATCAAATAAATACGAAAGTGTACATCGAAAATGGGAGAGGGATACATGTAGATTACACGGGATTTCATGAAATAAAAGTTCTCATTGTCAGGTAGCCCAAGAGGAAGCCGTGTGTGTGCGAGGTGTCCTAAACTACGCCTTGAGCAAAAGTCGAACAAAATCCTAAGCTAGGGTTTCCGATAAAGTCCAATGATCTGTCACACGGACAAACAACCAACAGTCCATCAATTTCGGATTGTATGGTTTCGATAGTTGTTAAGTGTTTTGAATGTGAATAAGATGAACAAATGAATGTGATATGAATATGAACAAGATATAAATAATATACAAGATATATAACAATATAAACAAGATAATATTCACAATAATATATCAGGATAAATATTAACAAGTATATGAACAAGATAATATAATCAAGATAATATTGACTGAAAATAAAACAGTTGTATATTGACGGAAAGTAAAGTTAGTGGTTAGTCGATTTATGAATTGAATCGGGATGAAATGTAACGATAAACCGTCAAAGCTCAACTTATCACGAAAGTCGGACTATAGGAGGTCACGTAAATTAATATCCGTGCTAAAAAAATAGAGAAATGATATTGAGGGTCATTCTCCGATTTAATCATGTCGCACGAACAAAAGAAAGATGGGATCTCATATTAATCACAAACTTTATGTTAATTAATCGAGGGTAACCTCTCGCGACCCCAAAGTATAGAAAAATGACCTAAATGATCATTTTCTACAGATTTGAAAGAATAAAGGTTAACAACCTCGAAAACTAACATTCGTGAATCAAAAGACTTCATCGATTCGGAAAATAAAATACAATCGAGATAAAGAAGAAAATGAAAAGATAAAAATAAGGTTGGTCTTGGATTTATCATTATTTATCAATAGTTTGACTAGTAATGATTTTTGGAGGTCTCGTCATCGACCCAAATGAAAATGGAATTAAAATCAACACAAACTGAAACATTCATAATCCTAATTAAAATATAATAAAAACTAAAAAATTAAAAATAAAATAGAAACCTGAATAGAAAGAACCTAACAAATAAATATCCATCCGAAAATTTTAACAACAATAGCTTTTTCAAAAGAGAAAATAAAATAAGTAAAAAAAACAAGGTGGGGGGTTGCCACCAGATTTGGAGTGTGTGAATTTTTTTAACAAAATAAAAGAAAAAACATGAAATCCTTTGGGCTAGACCATCATTCACTTGTCCCAAAACCTAGAAATGAGAAGGTGATAAAACTAAACTGGTGAGGGTCTAAAGCTTGCGCACCATAAGAGTTCCCAACGATGACCCTCTAGTCAAAATTCCAAGTTTTAACAGAGTGAAAAACGGGGCCAGCTTTTTCTTTATCAACACATGGTTAACGCAAATTTCGTCCTCAAAACAGACGGCGACGATGCAATGCATCTCGAACAAAACCAAGGCCTACTCTTCAAATCCACCTGATGTTTCAACTCGATGTGTTCTACCCATTCTTCTTTTGTCTCGAGCTTCAACTAAGTCGTTCGATTATGCTTCTGCGGTTTTGTTTCATCTCAATTTCATCTCCTTTCCTTCATCTCACATCTCTCTGTTCTGGTTTCGGATCAATGTATGTATGGGTTGGATTGAATATTTAAAAGAAAAAAAGAAGGTTACGGTTGTGATTGGAAGATTGTGTTGAACGCTGATTTGTTGGGTGTTGTAGGAATGAGTGGGTTGATTAAAGTTATTGATACGGTTTGAATGTGTGAAAGGGAGGAAGAAGGTTTGTGGTTTGATGAAGAAATTTTGGTATGAGACTAGGTTGTTTTATTTGCAGTGTGTTGAAGTTGAGGAAATTTTTTGTGTGTGAACGGTTTAGAGGTTTTTGGATGAAGAATTAGAAACAAATTTTTATTATTGTTGTCCTCTTTCATGAGCAGTATGTCGCGGTTTTGTTTGCTTTTGTGCAGGTTGTGGTAATCATTTGGAGTAGTGGTGGTGAGGATTTGTGCAAGTTGTAGGACATTGTGTATGTCATTTTGCAGTGAGCGTTGTACGCATTGTCGTTCTCCCCCGTCACTCTGCAAAAGGTTCGCGTAAAATACGTTTTTGTGTGAGGTCCTCTTTTGTCGTTTGTGCTAGCTGGTATTGTGCATTGCGATTTGTCATTTTTGCTGAATAAGTGTGGAACGGCTTTTGTTGTGTGTGAGTTTCCTGTTTCTCACTTTTATGCAGAAGTTTTATGGGATTCATCCTTGAAATGGTTTTTCCGGTCCATTAAATTGGTGTAGGCGAACCCTAAACATACCGCGTGAGCATCGTGAACATGACTGTTTTGGTTCATGGCTTGGGATTATATGGATGTACTTTACGTGGCAGGAAAATTTGGGCATTAGCCATGATATCGTGATAAGGATTAGAGCACACTCCTATCTAGTCGTGCGCACCAGCATTTTTTAGTTTCTATTTTGTCACCATATTGAATTTTTTTTCTCTATTTTTTTAACTGTGGCATTATTTATGGGAAATATAGAAAGGGGATGGATGGAATTCAGAAGTTTGAGGCTTGGACTACTCGTGATTCTTCATGGGTCTATTTCTCATTTTTGTGCCCTTTTTTGTAATAATCTTAAATTATAATACTAATGGGACTTTGAGCCTTTGAATTTTAAGCTTTGTCCTTGTCTTTGTTGTATTTTGCCACATAGATGGATGTTTCAATAACTTCTAGATTTTTGGTAACATCTTGTAATGAATAGGCTTACCCGATATGGGCCTTGTAGAAATTGTACTTACAATTTGATTAAAACAGTATCTTTGAATTCACAATTATCTTGACAATTAAAATTGAACCTCCCACATGAATCAAAGAACCAAATTCTATCCTTTTTTTTAATCCTCCCTTGAAATGAATGAAACTTAAATTAATCCTCAAAATCATAGGATTCTGACTTGAAGTATACACTTTCAAAATGTGGCACAAAACCCTAATTGAAGCCATACACCACATAAATTTTACCTACTCTGGCTTATCTCCATCACGGTCTGACTGAAAAATGAATCTCAACACACACTGCATTTATTCCTGACTTGATGAACCCTAAATGAAATTTGATTCGATTCACTTCAACCTTATGATAGAAACAACATATATTTCGAATCTTCTGAACAACAATTAGTTGATGGATGTACAGAATGAAAGCTAAACTAGGTAGGACAAATTTGGGGTATGACATATGCCCCTATCTAATTGGCTTAGACTGGGTAAGATGAACTGCCACGACGTTCATTCCTTTGAAGTAGAAGACAATTAAATATGAAGAAGACTCCGAATTTATCCGAAAAGAAAGAAAGTGTCTGGTGGATAATGGATCAAGATCTACCCTCGAGTAGACCGTGAATAATTAGAAAAAGGTTGCCATCACCAAAAGGATGATGGAGCAAAACACACACGGCCCTAACACCAAAAGGATGTAGAGAAAAACTCGCACAATCTGGCACCAAAAGGATGACAGACCCATCACCAAAAGGATGATATTTACCCACGCACACAATCCCGACACCAAAGGATGCAAGACCCATCACCAAAAGGATGATGGGGCGAGACACACACGAACCTAACACCAAAAGGATGTAGGGAGCATTTGCACCATCTAGCATCAAAAGGATGACAGAACCATCACCAAAAGGATGATAGAGCAAACACACACAAGTTGCTATCATCAAAAGGATGATAGAAAGACATTCGCACAATCTGGCGCCAAAAGGATGACAGACTCATCACCAAAAGGATGACGGAGCGAAACACATAAGTTACAACCACCAAAAGGATGATAATAAATTTCTAATCTTGAAGGCAACCAACACCAAAAGGATGCAGGCTAGGTTGAACTGACGAGGTTCGGCTATCACCGAAAGGATGATAGTAAGACATTTGACAAAAGGTCAAGTTTGCTGGAGACAACTCACTGGGGAACACCCAAGAGGAAGATTGGATTGAAACAAATTAATAGGGAACGCCCACTAACTTGTTTGGGGGTAATAGCTTTGACCATGAAAGATTGAAATAATTTCACGAGGAACGCCCATGAACTTTGGAGAAGGTGCCTCTGACTAGGCTGAGTTTTGCTTTAAAATTCTTGATCTTGGTCAACAAAAGGTTGAACAACTTCGTGAGGAACGCTCACAGCTTCGAAGGAGATGCCCCTGGCTGGGGTGAATGTTGCTTTGAAACTCTTGAATTTTCCCAACAAAAGGTTGAAAACTTTGTGGGGAACGCCCACGGTCTTGCAGAAGATGCCCTTGACTGGGATGATGGTTGCTTTAAAGCTCTTGAATTTGTCCAACAAAAGGTTGAACAACTTTGTGGGGAACGCCCACGGTCTTGTAGAAGATGCCCTTGACTAGGTTGATCGTTGCTTTAAAGCTCTTGAATTTATCCAACAAAAGGTTGAACAACTTCGTGGGGGGAAGCCCACGGCCTTGCGGAGGATGCCCCTGACTGGGCTGAATCCGGTCTTGGAAATCTCGAGATTGATTCTGGACCTTGACTTGCATATGTGAATGCTTGATGATAATGATGTTCCATAACGAATGTAAATGCAAATGTGAATACTGACGCGCAGAGATGTAAGAGCTGGGGAAGTATGATATGCTTTGGGTATGCATATGATGCAAGATGCTTATAATATTGAATGCAATGTGTATGATGCGTATGATTGTAGACGGGTAATAGGATATGCATGTGTAGGATGTCAACTTGGTGGACTTTTGGTAGTTGCCAATGCGGATTGGAATTTGGGTGGTGGGGAGGGTTTGATTGTCTCGACACGTAGTTTGCTGAAGACGCCATGATTGAAGTAAACGAAGATGTTCTTGATGCCCCAAGTTTGAGTACTTGGTGGTTTACTATGAACTGCTGCAGAGAAGATCACAACTCTGGTTGATGACCTGGTCCTGCCCCAACCTGAAAATGGTATGCCCTTGATTGACCAGTTCTGAAATTGAAGCTAAACTTTGATGCTTCGAGATGTCTTACCCCTGATCGAGTTGTTGAATGATTTGCCCCAGCCTGTGGGTTTTGAGGTAGCCTTGCTTCGTGTCAGCCACTAAAAATTCAAGTCCCTCTTTAATTGCCCCTTGTTGGGCTACCTTTGACGTCTAGCACTAATTTGCAATTAAAATTGTACATTCACAAATGATAATCTTAATGCAAAGTTCATGCAAGTTTTGAAAAAGTGTCGTTTATTGAAGTGTCGTAATAGTGAGAGACAAATGGAGCGTTAGCCCAGACATCGTGCTGATTTGATTAGTGTGAAAGATATAGCAAGGAAAAACAACACCAATGCTGATGATTAGCAAACATATGTGGAGTTAGTTTACGCAACCTTGTAATAGTATGCTTTCAAAATAAACCTTGCCTCAATTAGGTCTTTTTCAGGTTGTAACATGGTCTGGTTCACGATTTAGGAAACAAAGGATATTAGGCTCAAAGTATGATTTTTACACGCCCTTTCTTCACAATGATCTTCATTCATATGTTCAGTTACTTCTGCACATGCTTATCTTGACGGTGTAAGCTTAATGATTCAAGGTTTGATCGAAATGGCAGTTACCTTATATTGTTTTGATGGGTGTCAGTGACTCTTTTGATTTGGGTGACCACTGAATCTTATTTTGTTTTTGTTGAGGGTTTGAGGACATCTTTTGATTTTGTTTTTTATCCCTAACTTTTGCATGGACTAATTTCACTCGTCAGATCCATCGGGATTGCCTTGATTTTTTGCCTAAGTTCCCTTTGAGGTGCTTGACTTAGAAAACTTTTGGTTTTTTTATTTTTTGTGTTGTTGGAGGATTATGATTTCCATGTCATGGGTCTTTAAAGAACAACCGTATTTTGGATTTTGCTCTTTGTGATTCGAGTGCGGGATTGGATTAACTGAACACTACCCTGCCCCAAGTCGAGTGTAAGGTTTAAATATCCGAAGGAAAGTACTTCTTCTAGGCTCGAAGTAGTTGACTAGGGATTAACTACTTATATCTCCATTGTTTGGGGAATTGAAGCAATACATGTACATCATTGACGAGATTCTGTCTGAAAGCATACAGTTTGCAATTATGGGTATTACGTTTTCGTCATCCTCCCTCCAATCATGCCAGACAACAAATGATAGAGAGTGAAGTGAATAAAATATGTGTCTATGATTTGTGATAAATGAAGAATAATGAGTGAATACGACATAAATAATTCAAAACATGCATAAACAATACATTAATGAAAACTAAATACGAATAGCATTGTTCAAAGCATACAGTACTTAAACGAACAAAAACAAAGTACAAGAAAGCAAAAAGATGAAATGGCAACATGACTACCTTCTTCAAGAAATTGAACTTGACTTGATTTGATTTGTCTTGATCTGGTGTTGGCACTAGCTGGCCGGTAGCATAGGATTGTTGATGACATTTGGAGACTTCCCATTGAAGTTGATAGCATTCCTATTGATCATGTCTTGAACCTTGTGCTTGAAAGCCTTGTAGTTCTCAATGGTGTGACCTGGAGCGCCCTTATGAAACTCACAATGAGCATCTGCATCATAATCAGCAGGAATGACAATTAGGGGAGCCAAATCTCTCAAAGTGGTGGCCTTTTTCTCTAGCAACTGAGAAAACATACTAGCATATGTGTTGCGGTGAAAATTGGATATCAAGCTATTGAATTAACTTTAATCTTAATTCTTTTACAACCGAACTTTAATTTATCCAAAGGAAAGGTCTAAAGAAAGAAAAACCCTTTTCACGATGTAACAACAACGCTAAGAGATTCGGGGATCGGGGGTTGGTTATACCTAGGGAAGGTGTTAGCACCCTAAGCATCTGTAGTACTCTACAGGAACATTTTGTTTGTTTGTGCTAAGTTTGTTAAATGTTTGCTATGGATTGGGAAAAAGGTGTAGATTAAAACCTAAAGATATATACACTAAGTTTGCTCGCAAAGACGCTGCGTCCTCTGCCTACATATCCTAACTAGGATAGAATCAGAGCAATCGTAGTTCACCTCACCAAGTTTGAAGAACACTTGATTATGATCAAGGTTCAAAGGGGAACAAACATGACAATGTTTGTGTAGAGTTTAAGGAAACTCTCTAGATCTAAATTGAACACTCAAGAAAGGGAAGTAAGTAATCATGACGATGATTCTTACATAGAGTTAACAAACTCTATCTTAGGGTTCTAGTTGAAGAACACTCCTAGTAAAGGTGGGTTTCTTAGACTCAAAGCAAAGTCTAATGGCTTCTAAACTAAGTTTTAAGGTGACTTAAAAAAGTCAAGAGAATGGTTACGAGTTATCCATGACACAAGGGTCAATAGAGAGACTTTTCCTTTGGAAGGAGAGAGGGGAGGCAACTTGGATGAGAACTAAAGAGTTCCATCACTTGGGGAAAAGACAGCTACTTAACACAGTAATAATCATGATGAAGATAAAAGCATGGTGACAACCATATAAGGCAAACATATTATAAGGCAAAGGTAAATGTGACAACATCAAACCAACAAAATATGCATTGATGACAATCAAGCAAACAAGTAAGCAAGAGATGTAACGACAGTTTAAGCTTAAAACTTTTAAAAGGAAAAACACAAGCCATGGTGACAACCAAAAGTTAAGGAGTCCTAGCATGTTTAACTAACATGGGAAGCAGAGATCTCATAAGGAAATTCAATCAATGTGCAGAGAAATTCAACAATCAGTAAGACAACGATCTCAAAAGATGAACATTTCCCACATAGGCAAAAGACATTACATTTAATAAAAATGTGCCATATTTTTAAACTATATGAAAATAGACTTTAATATTAATATAATGCAAAAAGAATCAACTAAAAAAGATGAAAAATGAAGGAGTTGTGAATTTATGAAATTTCATGGAAAAATATGCACAAACAAAATACAGCAATTGAAAATAAAAAGAAAAGTGCAAGGGGTGGGAGTTGAACCCACGCCCTTTGGCCTGATCAGGCGCGCGCATAAAAAGAGGAAAAATAAAAAGGTTAATCCTCCTCAGGGATTGAACCTAGGTTCAATGGTACAAGGCGTGTTTTATGGCAAGGGTTCTACCACTGGGGTGCCTATACATCTGTTATGTAAAGCCACCCCATAAATATATATGGGATACTTTCTTGTGAAAATCTGGGCAAACTAAACACACAAAAATTAAATTGCGTTTTACCCCATAACTTTGTCAATTCTCAACCTTTTTTCATGAAATTTTAGTGTAACTTGTGTGAAATTAAATGAGGAACACAGTGGTGGTGGTGGTTTTGAGAGATCATGCACCCATTTTAAAATTCGATAGCTGATGCAATGTGAGTGTGTGAAATGCATTTTGATACTCAGCTCATGTTCCAATTAGTTTCAGATCAAATAAAACACATACACACACTACATACATGTTGAAGAGTGAATGCAAGCAAAAGTTTGGGTTCAACACAGTCTGTAGTGAAATGTGGCACTCAAGTTGCAAAGTTGGTATGTTTTATGCATGAATGAGCTCAGTTCAGTGTTAATGCACAATTACATCAAGTAAATCACATACACACATTGCAAATATATTGGCAAATGAATTTAAGCACATGAATTGGTCTAAAACAGACTGGTGTGGAAAATGGTGTTCAAGCTGCAACATGGTATTTTTGATGATGCATGAAAAGTTCAAATCAGTTTTAATGCACAATTAACTCAAGTAGATCACATATACACCTTACAAACATGACAATGAATGATTTCAGGTCCATGGTTAACTTCAAAATAGACTGAGATGCAAAATGGTAAGCTAAGTGCACATTGACATTTTGAAATGCAAGTTGGACATGCAGTTCAGGTTCTATGCATCATTTAGCCAAACAAATCACACATACACATCATATATATGGCAATAAGTGAATATAAACACAAGGATTGGTTTGAAACAAGCTATGGCAGAAAATGATGAGCAGGCTACATTTTGACATTTGATGAATACATGAAAAGTTCAAGTCAAGTTTTATGCACATTCAAGTCAAACTAATTACATACACAGCTTATATATATGTTATCAAGTGAGTTTGAACACAAAGATAATCCACAAAGTCAGTTGACATGGAAATGACATACAAATTGCAAAAATGGCATATTGAAATGCAAGTGGAAGTTCAGAACAAGTTTCATGCACAATTACATCAAGCCAATACTTCAAACAAGTTACAAATATGCAAACAAGTGATCTCAAATATGTAGGCAAGTTGAAAACTGAATGGAAATCATAAGGGACCTCTTCATGGCAGAAATGATATGTTAAATGCAAGTTGGAAGTTCAAAACAAGTTTCATGCATTTTCAGGCCAATCAAATTATGCACACAAGTTATACACATGTTGAAAGATGATTCTATGCCAAGGATTCAAACTCAATCTCTTTAAATCAAAAACTGATATGGTGATGGCTCACTTTGTTTGAAAATGCATTTTGAAGGCAATGACTCAAATTAGATGCAAACAGATCAAATCAACCATTTATACATATTGCAAACAGGACACTAAGGGTGTTTGAACCTACAAGATAAGTTCATAGCAAGCAAAGCAGCATTTGGAATTTTGAGGCAAAAATAGTTTGGTTTAAAGATGCAGCAGGGTAGCTCTTTCAAGTATGATGAAAATTATGTATGAACAGATGATGTATACTCCTTACATACATGATAACAAATATGCTAGTGCTCAAAAAAATCAGTCATACTTCAATCCACAAGGTTTGGCATATTGAATGTAACAAAAGAGTGGTAAAACCAAGTTATGCAAAACACATCAAAGTTTATTCTCATGGCATTGTAATTAATGATATGAAGTTCATTATTACATACCTCTTGTAGACAATCTTGAACAAGCAAAAGAGCCAAGAAAACCAGAGAAACTTCAAGCACCACCTAGCTTTGAAACTTTTCTTCCTTTTGAAGCAAGATGCAATTTTTGTGACAGTTGGTGTAAACTCAATTCCAGCTGATCTTTGATGCTTTGAACAGTTGAGAAATGATATATATGAGGTGTATGAGTGATTAAAACATCAAGAACAAGCCTAGGTAAGAATTTGGCAGATTTTGTGCATTGTGGTCAAAGTTGCTTGGTATGGAAGTTGACTTTTGGCAAAATGGTGTTTTTGAGTGGTCTAAAGGCTTGAACACCTTCTATACCATATTTATGGACTTTGTGGATGCTTTTTAGTGAGTTTTAATGTGTGGAAATGAGTTTAGGGGTTGGGCTGCCAAGACAGCTTTTTTGGTGTTTTTGTGATTTTTGAGATTTTATGAATTTGAAGTAAAGAGGGAAAGAGTAAGAACTTTGGATTTCTCTGGTTTTTTAGAGTACTCTTGTGTGTGGAATGAGGTAGAGAAGGCCTCTATTTATAGGGAAATGAGGGGGTAAGGACAGATTTAGAGATTTCCTTCCTAAGAGGGAAAAGTGGGATTTTGGCTCCAATCTCTCAAAAGAGTTTTCTTGGCTTGGAGGTAAGCTGAAAGTCAAGTGTGATGATGGGTTTAGAGTGGCTGAAGTGAGGCTAGGGAGAGTAGGGACATGGCTTAGGCAGAGCTTTTCTTTTCCACCTTTTGCATTTTTGAATTTTATAATGCAAGTTGCATTTGCAACTTGCAAGCCCACTTGCAATGTGTCGCTACTGCGAAAATCGGCGCCGGCTGACAGAAGAGTCGCCACCGTGCGTTATTTATCCCAACGGAGGGAAAGGAAACGCTCGAAGTAAACCTCGCAAAAAACGGGAAAGGTATGGTCATCGCAACCAAAACCTGGGTTCGGGAGTCGGTTACGCAAGGGGAAGGTATTAGCACCCCTCACGTCCATCGTACTCGATGGGATCCACGCTTGTTTGTTTGGATTACACTTCTATCTAAACTAAAGGATGAGGTCTGAAAAGAAAAGAAAACATGACTCGGCAAAGCATCGCACTTTATGCCTACGTATTCCCGTCTGGAACGAGAAATCAGAGTCAACGTAGTTCGCCTAACTACGGGAAAGGATGGGTGAAGGTTGCTCTCTAGGATATCGCATCCTATGCCTACGTACTTCCACACAGCATGAAAGATCAGAGCAAACATAGTTCGGGCTACGCACGACACAAACTGTTCAAGTGTCTTTTATGAAAAGTCTCACCTTAAACAAGGGTTTTCTTATTGCGAAAAGGTTGATGTTTGTCCAAATCTTTTGACGGAAGAAATGAATTAATCTCTGTTATAACCTTTATTAGTGTTTTTCTGTTGTTTTGAAGGAAGAAGAGATGACACTCTACAAGTCCTAGGGTTAAAAAAGGGAACAAAATCTACCCTAATGTTATCATGCATGGGTTAACTCCTAATGTCTATCATGCCCCTCTCTTGCACAGAGAGAAACAGAGCTCCTAAGGGAATAGACGGAAACAGAAACAGCAGATATATACAATAAAGCAGTAAAATGCATGGATGCAACAATACAAGCGAGGCAAGGGAGTCCCGCTCAACCTCGAACCTAGAAAACAATAGGCAAAAGTGAACAGGATTCACTTTCAACCCAACAAGTTAAACAGCAAACAATACAGTCCGGGAAATTCACACAATACATCAAAATTAAAACAGCTAAAAGCTAAACAACAAAAGCAATCTTCATCAGCATCAGCTACCATCTTCAAGCTTCAAGCAAGCATCAGTCTTCTATCTTCAATCTCCCAATGGCTTTTCTTAAAGTCTTAACCTCCAAGCTGAGGAATCAATCACAAGAGTGAACTGGTGTTAAGCAATTAGTTGACCACCAAGGGTGGCAAACATACTGCTATCAACACAAAGAATATTTCTCTCAAGAGTTCTATCCCTTAGACATTAGCACCAAGCCTTCCAAAGGAAGGGGGTGAGTTTCTTAGAGAGACTCTGCATCACAGAGAAGGATGGAGGCAATCAAGACCTTCCATGTTTGAGAACCAAGTTGTCTACTCTAGGGCTCTGCCTAACTCCTAGATCCTATGAACTTCAGCAGCTGCCAGCAAGAGATACTCCTCATCAACTCTGGAAGTTGGTCTTCATTATCTGATCTTCAAGTGGGCTTCATCATCACAGGTCTTCAGCTCTCCCCAAATCCCAAACAAACCCAATACCCCACACAAACAAAATAATAACCCTAAAGAGGGCACACCACACAGTCAATCAAATATGAGCAATATACTAATAGCAGTAGGGGAATCCTAATGTTTTCTAAGGGATCTATCCTATACCCATAACCCCTATAGTCCCATACCCCAAAATCAACTCAAAAATTCCTAAAAAGAATTAATCTATCTCACATATGCTCACCTGAAACCCTAATTTCCATCATGTTATTCACACCTAAACAAAACACCTAAAATTTAATCCTAAAAATATGAATTAAATCCTATTTACAAGTTGAAGTTCTAAACTAATCACCCTATAAAGAATGAACCCTAAACCTAAAGGGACCTATGAGAACTAAAATCAACAAAAGTGAGTACTAAACTAAACTTAATAAAATGCTATTTACAAGAAAAATGCATGAAAAATATTAAAACAAAATAAAATGCCATTTTTATCATTTAATATTTTTCTAGACAGGATTATTGACATACCACAAAAAGAAGAAATTAAAAATATCAATTTTCCCATTTTTTATGATTTTTTAAAGGTGAGAAAAACATTAAAGAAAATAAAAACACAAAATATGAATTAAAAGGGGAGGGGGTCTGAATAGCAGCTTCGCCCAGTTGAAATTCTGATGGGCCTCAAAAATGGGGGGCGCGAATATTAATTGGCACTAGGCCCAGCACGCTTCAGAAAACAATTGAAAATCAAAAGAAAAAGATTAAACCCACGGTTCAAATAGCAACTGAAACAAGTTCATTTTGCATTGGGCTTCCAATTGGGGGTGAGGATAGGAATATGGATCCAGGCCCATTGGTGCGTTTAGTGAAATGCTGCGTTCGACTTGGAGATTTCCCTCCGTTTCTATCTTCAAATGCCAACCACACGATTAGATTAAGAAGTCAAATAATTGAAATGATCCAACGGCCTGTGTATCGTCTTCTCCAACTCAACCTAGGGTTTGCAGAATTCTCTATCCATGCAGCCATGTTCAAGCAATGCGTACTCCTTCCTCACTCAACCAAATCCTTCGATCTCAAAACCAAAATTGGCCTACTCAAAGCCCTCTACAAGATCCTATACTTGGATTTTGCTGAAACTCAACCTATAATCAAGCTCGATAGCTGGAAGATCATGGTGCCACTGAATCGCACCTGATATGCATGGTCATAGTTCTTGCTCAAATTACCCTAGAATGATCTATGGATTATGGTGAGTATTCTGAGCCAAAAATCTAACATTATCTTACCCTAATTCAGGAGTTCTTGATCAAGAAAGTTTCATCACCATGAATCAAACTGTCTCTAATGGCCATAACAGATGGGGTATGTGTTCATCTTCCTAACCCTAACCATCTTACACCAATGATCTAACCTAGCAACACCTAATTATAGAGATAGGAAAGAAATCACCAACCTGCTTAGCAGCTATGGCAGAGGTAGTTACAGGTGGATTCAATGCTTGTAACCCTTCGGGGATGATCTTTGATTGAGGAGAATCTTTCTGTTTGCAACAATAGTGATGATGAGTGCTTGGATTGTGAGATTCGAATCTGATATGAATCTTGCAATTTCAAACCCTAGAGCTTCAATCTTCCATGGACATGCCTCTGAGCTTGCTTGTTCCCACTCACAATCTTCAATGGATGATGGATGAAGAAAAAGAATGATCAGAATTGGTGTAGATTGGAGAATTTCACACTTTCTTACAATGGAAGCAACAATGGAATTCTCTCTTTTCTCCCCCTCTTTTCACCAACCCTTTGTACCAATGGCTTCAGTTCAATATATAGATAAGGATAGACAGATCTAGAAGTTTCTAGATTGATCTAGGAAAGTGTGGAATGTGATGGAAAGTTATGGAAGTTCTCATGTGATGATACTTTGAAATATCTCATATCATGCTTGCATCCTTTCTAAACTTGTGTCAAAATCTCCTCTCATGATTTATTGAAATGGTATGTGTAAAAAAAACAAGCTTCTTGCCTTAAAATTTCACTTATGCCAAGTTTTCCATACTTGCCTTATTATGCAAGTAACAAAAATACAAAGCAAGTCCAAAATTTAACCCCTAAATCAAAAAAGTGGCTGAACCAATGTCTCTAAAATGATGTTTGGAATCAATTTGGTATATTGGATGACCCATTTTGGATTTGTAGATCTCTCAAACCAATTTTCATTTCAACTTTTTCAACTTATATGCCTTTTTTAGGTCATTTTTCACCAACTTTGGACAAGTCTTGCTCCATGCATTTCCAAACTTCCATGACTTCTTTAATTGACTTAAAATGGCATTTTGAACAACTTTTATGTTGTGAAGTTTTTCATTTGAAGCTTCCTTGTATGAGTTTTAGGCATAGTCTAAGAATGACCTGTAATCCTTAGATGACCAAAATACCCTTTGCTTGCCAAGACCATAAGTAGAGTTCCACAAATCATATGAAGGCATACCATACCATTATAGAAAGCGAAGACAATAAGGAACAACTCTTATGTTGGACAGAAATCCATTTGAAATATCCTTGAAGGTCAAAAGTTGCTTGGAAGACAGACAACTTTCACAGACAAATTTCAGTGCCCTCAGATGACCTGTAACTTGCAAGAGCCATAACTTGAGTTCTATAAATCATCTTGATGACTTCCACCACTAAAATTAAAGCTATGAAGATACTCTACAAGTTTCATGTGGACCAAGAATCCATATGAAGCTTGCATATTGAGCTACACTACCTTGAAGTTTGACCCAAATCAGGGGATTTTACACTAAAACCCTAATTTAGTAACTCCAGTTCTCCTTGACTCCTCTTGATTTTTCTTTAACACAACATCATATCCATATCCATATAGCAAACAATGAATCCCACATCCTTCAAATGATCCTTGATGCCTTTCAAAACACTTCTTTGACCTAGTGTTGACCTGGTGTTGACCCTAGTTGACTGACTTCAACTGAGGCTTTTACAATTATTCCAATGACTTGGTTACTCCTAAAAAATGATCATCTAGGCTCTTCATAACATCCATACACACCTCATGCTCTTGGCTCATAGCTCACACTTCCTCTGATGATCCCCAACTAGCCTCAAGATAGGGGAGAATTCACTGATCAACCTGGCAACACTTCAAAGCTCAAATTTTTCCCTGATGACCTGAATAGTCTTGAATATGAATGAAACCCTTGAATATGCCTCCTGAGATAAGAATAGCACTTTGATCCCCTATTAAGATAGCTTGCTCATGCCATGCAATGCAGATGAATACATTATGTACATGATGACAATGCTAATGACTATGCAATTGAAACATAAACCTATGTTAGAAAAGGTTGGGCAAATTTTGGGGTGCAACAGCTGCCCCTATTCAAGCGGCTTGGACCCGAATGGACGAAGAGCGCGCCGCCTTCAGACATTCGAGGTACGAGACGATTGAATACGAAAGAACCCGAAAATTTGCCAACCGCAAAAATAAATTGCGCAAACGACTACTGCTTGGGGAAAAACCCTGGGAACTGGCTTCTGTTGTCACAGCAACAACTAGCCATCCACCTATCAAATAATCTGATGTTTTCCGCAGACCACTCCCTTCCGAAGAAATGAGCATACACCACACAACAAGGAATTGTTGACATCACCTATCAACCTCTGTTGATCTCCCTTATCAACCTCTGTTGATCTCACTTATCAACCTCTGTTGATCTCACTTATCAACCTCTGTTGATCTCACTTATCAACCAAGCACACGCTAACTAGCGGGAGAAAATTGACTTCACTTGTCATGTTGACTTCACTGATCAACCTTTCGTATCGCGAAGAAACGAGCAAACGCTTAACCAAGCGAGACAATGTCCGAAGACATGAATAAACAACTCTGCGGGGAAACGAGAAACTTAACCAAGCAACTCTGAGGAGACAATTCTGACGACTTCCATCGAACACCTGCTAGGAAACCTGGGAACTTAACCAAGTATCCTGGCGAGAATAACCTTGTTGAAAAATAAGAGGAAATTAACCAAACCACTCCTGTTACAAGCACCCTGCTGGGGACTATGACTCTGTTGGGGGAATTGCGGGTAACCACCCAAAAATCAGCATTACCAACTTCTAATGCTGACTCCATAGCATCCTGAGAAGGACTCAGCTGGGGAATACAAGTGACTTAAACAAGCGACTTGTCAAAGAATACCCTGCCAGGGATTACGAGGAACTTAACCAAGTATCTCGTTGAAGACCACCCTGCTGGGGATTACATCTCTACTGGGGTAACTGTGAGTAACCACCCAAAATCTGCAACATGCCCTTTCCACAACACTTTGAGAAAGAACTCGGCTGGGGAGAAAGAGAAATGCTTGACCAAGCAACCCTGCTAGGGGAATATGCCATGACGAACACGATCACTGCGTGTCTGGCACAACAACCCTCTGCAACAAGATGAACACGATCACTGCGTATTCTACACCACCACCCTCTTGACAGGAGGAAACACGATCCCTGCGCATCTTGATGCCACAAACCAAACCACATAATGATACAAACACGACGAACACGATCACTGCGTGCCGCGTTACAACCAAAATTACTTCGACCATAAATCCGACTGGATGAGGTAAACACGATCACTGCGTGCCAGACGGAATAAACCCACATAGAAGAGGCGAACACGCTCACTGCGCACTTCAACCACCCATATGATGAACACGATCACTGCGGGTGCTGTAATAGGACGAATACGATCACTGCACATCTCGACCAACAAACCCCCAAAATGATGCCAACACGATCACTGTGTGTGCCACAAAACTAACCCATGTAATAGGACGAATACGATTACTGCATATGCCGACCAACAAAACCAACTGATACAAGAGCCACGATCACTGCGTGCTCCGTATCACAAGTTCCCATGGTACTATCAACACGATTACTGCGTGCTATACGAATACGATCACTACGTATCCTGAACACGATCACTGCGCGTTTTGAGCCACGATCCTCTTGACTGGATAAAACACGATCCCTGCGTGTTGCGTGTCTCAACTAACCCATATAACTGGACGAATACGATCACTGCATATCCTAACCATACATAGGGTGTACGCGATCACTGCGCGCTTCAATGTCACGGCCCTCTTGACTGGAGGAAACACGATCCCTGCGTGCTGTGACACCACTTCAAACATGGGATGAATACGATCACTGCGTACTTCGGCCACCAACAACCAGATGAACACGATCACTGCGTGTCTCGATTGCAACTCCGCATAATGCTAGTAACACGATCACTGCGTGCTACGTAACAGGACAAATACGATCACTGCGTATCTCGACCAACAACATCACCTGATACGATGAACACGATCACTGCGTGCTTCATACCACAACTAGAACCAACACTATCACTGCGTGTCTTGCTATATGAACCCCGTAGCTGGTACAAAATACGATCACTGCATACCTTGACCACAAAATACACATATTCCTGAATCACGATTTCTCCTATCGGCAGGGATCAAACATATCTGAAACTGAAGAGGTGGCCACCTGGCTTATGTTTCAACAATGCATGTTTGATAATGACGAAATGCGTCCACACTGCATGGAACTACTACGTATTTGGATAAAATGCAAATGCTCATGATGCATGTTTATGCAAAGAGTTGCTTCAGCAAAATAAATGCTGAAGACACACTGGATCCGCTGGGGATGACCGGAATACTACCGATACGCTTCCAGCAAAATAAATGTTGGAAAGATGAACTAACTCCACTGGGGATGACCATTCTTCTGGGAAAGTAGCTCACGAACTCCAAACTCCAAAATCTGCTGAGGACGATCCTCCTGACGAGGAAGAACGACTTGCTGGGGAAAGAATGGACTCCTGCTCGGGAAAACTCCTTTCAACAGCTCCAACCACTTGGTTATACTCTGTGGGGAATATCCCCTGTTATCACTGAGCTGGGGATATCGTCCTGCTATCACTGAGCTGGGGAAATCATCCTGCTATCACTGAGCTGGGGATTAAATCACGCATTCTGATTTGCACTGCACAAGAACTCTTGGGGGAGTTAATCACATCCATCTCGACCTTCACTGGGGAGGACTCTGCTCTGCTTGACAAGCTACTTCTGGACTGAAGATACATTGATCTTTTCCTTTGACGCAATCTCCGCTCTCCCGGGGAGACAACATTCAATCTTGCCTGGAGCGACTTCTCTGGGGAAGACACAACATTCATCCTCTGAAGAGGGTACCAGCCTGCCATGGACTCTGGCGGGGAACTTTGCGAACTTTCGAATACCTGCAAAAGTCAACAAGCAAACACAAGGCAATCTATGCAAACAGAAACATCTTAGTAATCACCCACGACAACCATTCAGGTAATTTTTGGTTTTAACAATCATCGGCCGAGGCCCGCCTGGTTACACGCATGTAAGTTTATCAAAAACATCGGCGCTTTTTACACATAAAACTGTAAAAAATTAAAACCAAAGTCATACACTACACTGAATAACACACTTTATTGATAACGGCCTGAGAATAGGCAAGATTTGTACATCAGATGCAACTCCTGAAAAGAGGTAGTTACACACACACAAAATGCAGAAGTATACAAATATACAGAATAAAATTTGTACACATGTCGGCAACGTGTTACAGACGAACACCATGAACCGATCCTCCTATGACTCGTCGGACTCTGACGCTTTCCCGATCTCTGTCTTCGGAAGAAATTGCTTTGGATGGTAGACCCCCAGATGCTCCCAAACCGCTAAACAATCAAACTTGGACCGCAGTCATTTGCTTCTTAAATCCCTAACTTTTGCGTGAATCGCCCTTTGCGGGTTTTCGATTCACCGGGATACCCTTTTTTGCCGAAGCCGCCCAGTGTAGGTTTTCGACTTCGCGGGTGTACATTTTTTCATTTTATCCCTAATTTTTGCCCGAACCTTTTCATTCTGTTTTTGGTTCGCTAGGATGCCCCATTTTTGCCTGGACTCTCTTTTTACTGTCCAGCGGGTCAATTTTTAAGCAAAGTATTTTTTAACTGCGTCCGAGTTCACAGGGGATGAAAAGTCTTCACCATCCATGGTGGATAACAATAAGGCTCCTCCGGAGAAGACCTTTCTCACGACGTATGGACCTTCGTAATTGGGAGTCCATTTGCCCCTGTGATCCGATTGCGGCGGGAGAATCTTCTTCAGCATAAGATCACCCGTCTGAAAGCTTCGAGGTCGAATCTTCTTGTCGAACGCTTTCTTCATCCGGCTCTGATACAGCCTACCATGTGCAATGGACGCCAGTCTCTTCTCATCTATCAAGCTCAGCTGATTCAATCTACTTTTCACCCATTCTGCCTCGTCCAGTTAACATCAAGCAAAACCCTCAAAGATGGCATCTCAACCTCCAATGGCAGGACAACCTCCATGCTATATACTAGTGAGAACGGCGTTGCCCCGGTTGATGTACGCACTGTAGTACGATAACCGTGCAAAGCGAATGGCAGTATCTCATGCCAATCCTTGTACGTTACCACCATCTTCTGAACAATTTTCTTTATGTTCTTGTTGGCCGCTTCCACAACGCCATTCATCTTGGGGCTGTAGGGAGATGAATTATGATGCTTGTTGCGGTGAAAATTTGATATCAAGCTATTAATTAACTTGAATCGTATTTCTTTTACAACCGGTCTTTAATTTATCCAAAGGATAGGTTTAAAGAAAGAAAGAACCTTTTGCGCGATGTGACAACAACGCTTTAAGAGATTCGGGGATTCGGGGGTTGGTTATATCTAGGGAAGGTATTAGCACCCTAAATATCTATAGTATCCTACAGGAACCTTTTGTTTAATTAATTGCTAAGTTTGTGAATTGTGCACTATGGTTTAAGGATTGGGAATTGAAATAAAATAAATAAAAAGGCCTAAGTGGTTGTCTAAGTTTGCTCGCAAAGGTATCGCACCTTCTGCCTACGTATCCTGACTAGGATAGAATCAGAGCAATCGTAGTTCACCTCACGAGGGGAAAGAACTCTTGATGATGATCAAAGTTCAAAGGGGAACAAACATGACGATGTTTGTGTGGAGTTTGACAAAACTCCCTAAGCTAAATTGAAAAGGAAAAGTAAGAAAATCATGACGATGATTCTTACATAGAGTTGACGAACTCTTTCCTAGGGTTCTAGTTGAAGAACACTCCTAGTATGGGTGGGTTTCTTAGACTTCAAGCAAAGTCTAAAGGCTTCTAAACTAGGGTTAGAGTGACTTAACAAAGTCAAAGGGAAAACAGAGATTTTGGTCCAAGACATTGACAGTCAAGTGGACAGACCTTCCTTTGGAGGGACAGTATTGTCGGCAACTGGACGAAAGCTAACGAGCTTCGTTGCTTGGGGATAAAATAAAATACAAACATTATTCAAACATTCATGGTGACAACCAATGCAAAGATTAAAGATGGAAAGCAATGATGACAATCAGAGCAATTGTTTTGGTACGAGAACCGTGACGACAGTTCGCACCTGGAGTACTGTTAACAGATGAGATAAACATAAAAATAATTCGAGGTAAAAATTCTAACATGTTGATAACATATATAGACATGATAACAATCAAATTTCCTGAGAAAACACAAGAGGAAACCTTTTAAATTTCATCTGCAACCAAATAGGGTTAGTACCGTTGACGCGCGGATCGCGCACAATCGAACGTGGTGAAAAAATAATCAAACATGGAAAATAAAATTATGACATGAAAGTACACATTAAAATAAACACAATGAAAAAAGAACGGGTGAAAAACGATAAAAAATGAGAGAGTTACGAATTTTTGAAGTTTATGTACAAAAATGAGGAAAAGTGGCAGCAAGGGTTATCACAAGGGATCGAACCCATGCCAAGACTGATACACGCGCGAGTCTCTACCGCTGGGGCGACTGTTACATCCATTAACAAATGTGCATCAATAAATACATAAGGGATGTCTTGAATTATGGCTGGGCAAAACACGTAACCAAACCAAATACGTTTTATACCGTATCTCACTAACCGCTTATCGAATCGAGGCAAATTTTATATGGAAATTGGGTAGAAAAATGAGAGGAAGAAGATGGCATTGGTGGTTTCTTGAAATTCAATTTCCTCTGCAAAACCCGATAGGGTATGATTATGACTTTATGACTTGCAAAATGACATGAACACTTTGATACAAGCATGTTTAAGGCCAAGTAAGTTCACATACACATCCAATATATGATATATGACAGAATGGAACAAGTTTATGGCCAGGAGTTTCAGATAGATGAAAGTCATGTTCAGTTTGCAAAAACACATAAGCATGACAATGCAAGTCAAAGTGGTTTTGGAGTTTGGGGTGTTCAGGAGCTGTACCAACCATCAAGACATCTTCATCATGTGATATCTAGTGTGTGTAAATGAAAACATCAAATCTGTAATGAGTGTGTGATGGTGTAGTGCTCAATTTGCATTTTGTGTATGTGATGTGTATGTGAAATGCATGAAGTGTGGAAATCTCTGTTCAGTCCTTTTTCAATGTTTTGGTTCATTCAAACACATCACATGTGGTCATATAAAGCTGTAGAAACAATGAGATGTCAAGTATGAGCAAACATTTCCAAATTGGTATGTGAAAGTAAGGCATTTTGCAAAGTGATGAATAATGATGCATGATGATGAACAGATGTGATTCAAGGCCAATTTAAACTGATCTAATCATTTGTACAGCACATGTATATGATAATGAGATGATCTAAACATTGATATTCCAAGGAAACCATCTGTCATGAAAAATGACATAGCATATGCAAGCTATCCAAACAATGATGCACATGAAGATATGAATTTTGATACATTGGTTTTATGAGCAAAATAAGTCTTCAAACACTTCAAGTATGTTCAATATGAGGTGTGTGCACTGAAATTTTAGCCAAAAATGAGTTGATGCAAGAAATGTCCAATTGTGTGGTTTTGTCATTTTGGTGCAATTGGTGTCAACAAGTGAAATTTGAGACAAGGCAAGAAAACAGCAAGATAATCATATACACATGTTTCAAATAGTTATTAAGATATGTTAGGATGATGAAAATATGATTGTCATGCTTTGTGCTAAAAAATGACCAAGTAAATGTTTTGGTGTGTTTTTGGAGCATTTGTGTTCATATGTGATTTTGGCAGCATACACAAAACAAACATACTAAACACATAGACACATCTGGAATGCAACTAGGGATGTGTTGGGGTGATAAAAACAGAGTTGCAAATGATTTATGCAGCAAACAATTTCTGTTGCTACAATTGGTTCTAGCAGCAGCAGCAAACCTAACTTATGATAAACATCAGCACTTGGCATGGTACAAATATAATTCTCAAATTCAAAATCAATTTAGCATGCTGTTAAACCCTTCCCCCACAATCAGGTCCCCCACCTAACTGCTACAACAGAATTTGTCAATTCTGCAGAATCAACACAACAAAAATTCAAAACAGCACTAGCAATGTTAACCATAAAATCTGACTTGATCTCATCACATCCAAATTGACAGCTAACACCAAACAGCAGTGCAATGTTTATGGTTTCAACTATTAATTATCCTTTCCCCTTTTAACAATTATCAAACCATATCATCTATGTTAATATCAACAGAACATGTTTCTCTTTTGCAGCAAAACAAACACAACAGAATTGGCAGCAAGACAACAAAACTAGTAGCATACAACAGAACTGGCAGCAAAAGTATTGAGACAAAACTGGCAGTAGAAATTAGCAGCAAACACAAGCATATTATCAGCAAACCAAGTTCATGTCATTGTAATAAAGAGTAGATACTTATTCAATAAAAAACCAAGACAGAATGCCACTTGATTATGGTATTGCAAATTCAAACCAAACAGCACATGCTCCTTTCATAGGTTGAAACAGAAATCTGTTATGGATTTCATCTTTGAAACTCACATGCCTTTTTCGTGGATTGCAAAGACATCAACAAGTTATAATAATCCAACAATGGTGCGGCAATGTTAGGTTCATGATTGTTGTGACAGCATCATTACCATGACCAACAGTTACTTGAAATTAGCACATAGCAGTCTTGGCAAAACCTTTCATGATAACCACTTTATGGTATTGGCCTTTCTCATTTAAATGCAACAAATATGGCAAACAAACTACTGATATGACCAAAACAGATTTCATGTTCAAGTTGATACAAGGTATTCATCAAACATCAATAGAAACCACCACACACTCATAACTCCAAAACTCACACAAGTATTCAAAATGATGCAGGAAGTGATACAGAATGCTACATACCTGTTTGGATATCTGTTAAGCAAGCCAAGAGTGTTGAGAAAACCAGAGGTAATGAAATCCAAGCTTGTTGTATTTGTGCTTTACTTGAAACTTAAGTAACAAGCCAAATGAAATGCCAAAATGAGATTTGTGAGTTCTTGATGGAAAATGAAGGCTTGGACAGTTGATATATGGTATATTTGAGATGTTCAAAAGATCAAAACATCAACAAAGTGTTTGGAGCAAGATTTGGAGGTTTTTGTGGACTTTGGTCAAGGTAAGTTCCATGAAAAGTTGACTTTTGGATTCTTTGAGTTTTTGGGTGGTTTAAGTGTTTGTACACCTCCTATATATGATTTATAGGATGTGTGGATGAGGATTTGAGTGCTGGAACATGTATAGCTCAATGTGGCAGCAAAAACACAAAGTGCAGAATTTTGGCAATTTTGAACACTTTTGTGATTTTGCAAAATGCAAGTGAGAGAGAGATGTGATGAGGGAGCTTCTTTTAGCAGGTTTTCAGAATGGAATTCCTGTCTTGAATGAGGGGTATGAGGTCCCTATTTATAGAATTATGAAGTGAGGAGCTTGCTATGTAGTTTTGCTTCACTATGAAGAAATCTTAGATATTTCCATCCAATTGTCCACTTGCCTTGCTTTTTCTGGTTCTTGGCTGTCTCCTTGACCCAATGGGCAAGTTAAAATGATGTTTGTACAGAGAAAACACAGCCTAGATGCTTGGTAGAGTGGCTGGAGCAGAATCACTTTCCACCTCATGCTTGGAAAAAGTCAATATTTGCAACTTAGGCAATGAAACCTCAAACTTTAATTCTATGCTATCTCCTTGCTATTTCTTTGATCCAACCTTCTTGAGATGCTTAATATATCAGATAGCATGAGTTTGTCACGTTGAAATTGATCCACTTGAGTGATAGAGGTGCTTTTGCAAAATTGGTCAATGTGGGACTAGTATGACAAAATACCAACTTTGAACACATGTATCTCTCAGCTCATAGCTCACCTTGAGATGTTCTTGTACAATTTAGAAAGCCCTCACATAGTACTAAAACTTCCATGTTGGCCAGAAATCTTGATTCTATTTTGAAACTAGGTGAAAAACCCCCTTGAAGTTGGCTGATTTTAGCTTCTAAAGTGAAAATAACTTAGAAATTTTCTAAGTTATTTTCCCTTCTAGGAATGTTTTTGCTTATATCTCAAAAAGTATGCATTTTCTGGTTGTGGACTAGTATGAGACTTTTGTAGGACTTCTCAAGAGCTTTCAAATGAGACTAGAACCAACTCAATTGGATGTGTGGTTAAGGAGATACGGTTTAGCCCTTTTCAAAACCCTAATTTCCCGATTTCTCGATTACTCTCTCATTCTTGATCCAATGACCATGAAAATTGATATGTAAGTCCATAATGACATAAGGAACAACTTTGATTCACAACTTGGATCCCAATTCTCAAAATTTGGGGAGTTGACTTTTCGGTCAACCGTACAATCGATCGATGCCGATTGAGTCACCCGTTGATATTCTGGACATCCTGAGACTTGGATACTTCTTGAATAGTCTTTAATAGTCTATATGAACTTCATGGACCTCAATCCCACCATTAAAACATCTTCCAACATCAAAGTCAAACCACAGTTGACTTTCCACTAGTTAAAAACCCTAATCGGGGCCTCCTGACTGCACTGTTCTTGATTCTGAAACGATTTCTTCAAATTGATTTCCCATTTGACTTTGATATTATCTCTGATTTCATTCCATGATTGAATTGGCCCAAATCATTGGCTAATCATTCCTTGGTTTCTTTGAATTTGTCGGTGCGAAAACCCTGGTTCGTCTGTAACTTGACAATAATAAACTTGCACTTGACTTAGGGTTAGATAATGCATGATCATGCTTCTAAAAATGATAATGAGGGTCTAAGGGGTCAAAATTTGGGGTACAACAGTTGCCCCTATTTAAATATCTTCACGAGATGACTGAGAGATGACAATTCTCGGAAAATCGCAGTGAAAGGTATTTAAATATAGATAACCAAAAATTTTGTCCCTTAGATCCGATGCCATGCTAAAGGACAAGTTATGATATGCCATGCACTCTAAATGATGTTTTATGATGCTTGAATGCAAACAACATAGACGCAACGATAATGATAAAAGAAACAGTAAACAAACAGTGACAAATACAAGGACTCGATACTGGGGACTCGTACTGAAAAACTAAATTAACAGTTCAGACATGACTGCTAGCGTAAGAAGGAAAACTTCACATGGGGAAGAGACAAATCCAATAAAGATGACAATCTTATTGGAACAGAGGTACTCCACCGGGGAGAAGAATAGACTTCTACTGGGGAAATGAAAAATTAATTCCATCGGGAAAAGGGAATCAGGATTCATTGGGGAAGCGAAAGACTGGATACAACCTCACTGGGGATGATCAGATAAGGAACTTCCTATAGTGAAGAGTTCAAACGGGATCTTCAGGAATGGACTAGAAATAAGACTAATCACACGTGGAGAATACTAGTGACGACTAGATCTCCGAGACTTGACTGGAAACATGGATCACTGGGGATACATCCTCAGTTTCTGCAAATAGTTCACACAGTGCTGGTAATCAATAGACTTCCTGGGGAATTGGTAACGACCAGAATTCCAAGCGATGCCAGTGACGACTGGTCTTTTAATGGTGATTGGTGACGACCAAATCAGGGTACCAATAACGATTGGTTTTAAACAACGCAAGTTATGACCGGATTTTTTTTTTTTTTTTTATGAAGATGGTGACGACCATACTGGGGAATACCAATGACAATTGTACAAAAACGCTAGTGATTACTAGATCTTCTAGCTGGAGATTGGTGACAACCAAACTGAAATAGACTCCAAGTAATGATTGGATTCTAGACGATGATACCAGTTACGACTGGGTTTCAAAGGGAAAGATCGGTTAAAACCTCAAGATACCAATGACGATTGGATTTAGGCAGTGCCAGTGACGACAGGACTTCATGGGGAGAGTCAGTGGCAACTGACAAGATACCAATAATAATTGAAACAATACCAGTGACGACTGGATTTCCCGGGGAAAAGGTTGGTAACGACCAAACCAAAAAGCGCAAAAGACAATTGGACTCTTATTTAGTGCCAGTGACGACTGGACTTATACTTGGAAACGAAGTGAGTAACAACTTAGACTTTGCGGGGATTAATAGATGTCACTGACTGGGGGAACAAACGAATCACACTGATCCCATGATGAGGGGTGTATGTAGACTTGGGAAATAAACCCGAAGACCTACTGGGGAATAAAGCCTGTAGGTAGATTTTGCTGAGGTGAATTCAAACAGATGTCCAGAAATACTTTGCTGGGGGAGGAACCTTCATATCATCATAAGAAATCCTGAGGGATAATCTTCAATTTTGGTAATCATGCATGGCCAAAGGACTCTTCGTCGCCCGACTTGCTAGCGTTTCATTGGGGAATGTAAATCCTGACTGTGTATCAAGACTCCTGCTACCCTGAAGTTTCGGGGAGTGTATGATTTTCCTCGAGTCTTTCCACAAGTTAAAACATTTTGTAAAATATTTCCAAGTTATTTATTTTTTCACAAAAAATTTGGATTTTAATGCTTTCAAAAACAATCGTTGATTAACGAACGGTATTTTGCATAACAAAGAAAATAAGGAACTGATAATTTGCACAAGAAAGAGAGGCTCAAAAGGCTGATTTTATTTAAAGGATGAAATCTTGCCAATGACAATATTCCATGGAAATTTTTACAAGTAAAATGGCAAAAGTGGATAAGGTTACATTGAATCCTGTGACCTAACTATCCCTAAAGACTAGAATTCCCCAAGATCCTTGCTTCTAACGAGAGCTGTTGAGATGAATTTTTGTTGAATCTGCAGTGTTGATGCCTTTGTCTGATGCAGCGAAACGCCTTTGTCCCTAATTTTTGCCTGGATTGCCCTTTCGGGTTTTCAATCCACCGGGACGCTCATTTTTGCCTAAGCCGCCCTTTCGGGTTTTCAACTTAGCGAGCTTTTTGATTTCTTTTCTCTTTCCTTTCCTTCTCTTTTTTCTTTTCTACCCTAACTTTTGCATAAACCGTTCTTTTGGATTTTCCGGTTTATCGGGTACTTTTTAGGCGTAATATTTCCGAACTGCGTCAGAGTTTATCGGGTGTGTAAGTTGTTCTCCGTCCATGGTAGTAAGGATCAGTGAACCTCCGGAGAATACTGTCTTCACAATAAAGGGGCCATCATAATTAGGCATCCACTTCCCTCTTGCGTCTTTGTGAACTGGTAAGATCTTCTTGAGCACAAGTTCTCCTTCGCGGAATTCTCTGATACGGACCTTTTTATCGAACGCCCTCTTGATTCTTTTTTGAAACAACTGGCCGTGACACATCGCAGACATGCGCTTTTCATCGATGAGATTCAACTGATCAAATCTTTCTTTAATCCATTCTGCCTCTTCTAACTTGGTTTCCATGATGACTCTGAGGGATGGTATCTCGACCTCGATGGGAAGAACTGCGTCCATTCCATATACCAGAGAAAAGGGGGTTGCCCCTGTGGAAGTGCGGACGGAGGTTCTGTATCCGTGCAGGGCAAATGGTAACATTTCATGCCAATCTTTGTAGGTTTTAACCATTTTCTGCAAGATCTTCTTGATGTTTTTATTTGCAGCTTCCACAGCTCCATTCATCTTTGGACGGTAAGGGGAAGAGTTGTGGTGTTCGATTTTGAAGTCATCACATAATTCTTTCATAACTTTGTTGTTCAGATTGGTTTCGTTGTCTGTTATAATTCTGCTTGGGATCCCGTAGCGACAGATGATCTCCTTTTTAATGAAACGAGCCACCACTTGACGTGTAACATTGGTGTAGGATGCAGCTTCAACCCATTTCGTGAAATAGTCGATGGCAACCAGAATGAAACGGTGTCCATTTGAAGCTTTTGGCTCAATTGCCCCAATCATGTCAATCCCCCACATAGAGAAAGGCCATGGCGACGACAATACATTCAACAATGTTGGAGGCACATGCATTTTGTCTGCGTAGATCTGACATTTGTGACACTTTCTGGCATATTGAATGCAGTCGGTTTCTAAAGTTAACCAGTAGTAACCAACTCTCAAGATCTTTCTGGACATGGCGTATCCGTTGGCGTGAGTACCAAACATTCCTTCATGAACATCTTTCATTAACAAGTCCGCTTCTCTTTTGTCAACACATCTGAGTAAGACCATATCATGATTTCTTTTGTAAAGTACACCATTGCTGAGGAAGAATTTGGATGCTAATCGCCTTAGTGTTTTCTTGTCAAGTGTCGTAGCATCTGTGGGATATTCTTGCTTCAACAGATAATTCTTTATATCATGATACCAGGGCTTGCCATCGGTTTCTTCTTCAATCATTTGACAGTAAGCAGGCTCTGTCTTGCGTTCAATTTTGATAAGTGTGCCATCGTTGACATCTCTAGTTTTCCACATTGAGGCCAGCATGGCTAAAGCGTCGGCGATGTGATTCTCTGCTCTTGGAACATGTTTAAAGGTGATTTCGTCAAAATACTTGATCGTTTCAACGATATAAGCTCTGTAAGGGATCAGGTTTTCATGTCTTGTCTCCCATTCACCCGTGACTTGGTAGATAACCAATGCTGAGTCTCCACTGACTTCGAGATTTTTGATTTGGAGATCGATGGCTGCTTCGAGACCAAGGATACATGCTTCGTATTCAGCAATGTTGTTTGTACAATCAAAGTCTAGTCTGGCTGTAAACGGAGTGTAACCACCTTCAGGATTCATTAAAACTGCGCCTACGCCATGTCCGCTATAATTGGAGGAACCGTCGAACATCATTTTCCACCAATTCTCTGTCTGTTGACCTTTGTCAGAACTTGTTTCTTCACAATCTTTTACTAACATGATATCTTCATCCGGAAAATCAAACTTCAGAGGTTCATAATCTTCGACAGGTTGATCTGCGAGATATTCTGATAACACACTGCCTTTGATAGATTTCTGAGCCACATATTGAATATCATATTCTGATAGTAACATATGCCACCGGGCGAGTCTTCCGGTTTGTGCCGGCTTCTCAAAGATGTACTTTATTGGATCCATTTTCGAGATCAATAAAGTGGTGTGACAAATCATATACTGCCTCAAACGCTTAGAGGCCCATGCTAAAGCACAACAAGTCTTTTCTAGGAGTGAGTATCTGCTTTCACAATCAGTAAATTTCTTGCTCAGATAATAAATGGCATGTTCTTTCCGTCCAGATTTGTCTTGTTGACCCAGAACGCAACCCATTGAGTTTTCAAGCACTGTCAAATACATAAAGAGAGGCTTTCCCGGAACGGGTGGTATCAAAATTGGAGGTTCTTGGAGATAACCTTTGATTTTATCGAATGCTGTTTGACAATCAGAATTCCATACGACCGTTTGATCCTTTCGTAACAACTTGAAGATCGGTTCACAGGTGGGGGTCATATTGGAAATGAACCTGGAGATGTAATTCAACCTTCCAAGGAAGCTTCTAACCTGATTTTCGGTCTGCGGAGCTGGCATGTCTTGAATGGCACGAACTTTGTCTGGATCCACTTCAATCCCCTTGTGGCTGACAATAAAACCGAGTAATTTTCCTGATCTGACTCCGAAAGTGCACTTTGCAGGATTCAACCTCAACTGATATTTCCGGAGTCTTTTGAATAACTTCAACAAATGTTCTAGATGGTCTTCTTCATTTTGAGACTTGGCGATCATGTCATCCACATATACTTCTATTTCTTTGTGCATCATGTCGTGGAACAAAGCCACCATAGCTCTTTGATAAGTTGCGCCTGCGTTTCTCAAACCGAATGGCATAACCTTATAACAATAGGTGCCCCATGGAGTGATGAAGGTTGTCTTTTCCATGTCGTCAGGATCCATTTTGATTTGATTGTAACCAGAGAACCCGTCCATAAAGGAAAACACTGCAAACCGAGCTGTATTATCTACCAAAGTGTCAATATGTGGTAGAGGGAAGTCGTCCTTTGGACTGGCTTTGTTTAAATCTCGATAATCCACACACATCCTTACCTTTCATTCTTTCTTTGGTACAGGAACAATGTTGGCTACCCATTCTGGATACTTGGCCACTGCCAGGAAGCCTGCATCAATCTGCTTTTTTACCTCATCTCTGATTTTAAGAGCCATGTCGGGTCTGGTTCTTCTGAGTTTCTGTTTAACCAGAGGGCATTCAGGCCGGAGCGGTAACTTATGAACCACTATGTCTGTATCCAAACCAGGCATATCCTGATAAGACCAAGCAAACACATCTACATATTCTTTTAGGAGTTCCTTTAACTGCTGTTTTACTTCTGCCCCTAGGGCTGCCCCAATTTTGACTTCTTTTTTATCTTCTTCGGTACCAAGGTTGATAACTTCTACCTGTTCCTTATGGGGTTGAAGCTCTGCATCCTCTTTTTGGGCCAATCTTACCAGTTCATCAGGAATTTCACAGTCCTCATCCTCGTCTTCAGCTTGGTAAATTGGTGAATCAAGGCCAGGAGGAGATGCGTGGTCACAGGATTCAATGAGGTTATGGTCATCACTGCATGTTTGAAGGGTTTATTTTATTAAAACACACAATCAACAAATGCAACACACACAGAGAAAGAGAAAATTATTTTTGTTTTGGTTTTTTGTATTGCCATTTTTCTTTCAAAGTAAAAGCAAAAGACGGTAAAGAACAAACACGAGGATTTTTAACAAAATAGTCCATTCTCATTGATATTCCTTTGAAAGCATGGGGCCCTTACAAAACATTCCTATAGCCTTGGGCACGACTATGGAGATTTTAAAAATAACAAAGAAAAATAACAAATTACTTTGACTCGGGAAAAACTACAGGAACTTTGATAGCCTCCCAGTTGTTCAGAGTAGCTTCGTCATGATACACTAGTGCTTCTATGTCTTCACTTTCAAGATTTCCTTCCACGGCGTTAATTTGAAAACCGCCACTGATAAATATTTCTTGAATAGCCTTTGGCCGGCTGTTGTCATGCCTTGGTTCTTCGCTTTGAGTTGGTTTGTAACCCAACCCCTGGCGGTTTGTCTTCGGCTTTACCTCAATGACCTCTCCCCATCCTGCGGGAGTGCCTTCTTCCAGCGTAGCTTTGGCGCCTTGAGCAGATGCGAAAGTTGGACTACTTTTTGCCACCGTCTCTTCTATCATCACTGCGTTTGCTATTTCTAGTGCTTGGAATGATGTCTCTAGCGCATCCTCTTCTGCTTCAATGTACCGGAATGATGAAAGATTACTGACCATTAATTCTTCTTCACCATGAACAATCACCAGTTTATCATTTACCACAAACTTCATTCTTTGGTGCAGGGTAGAAGTTACCGCCCCTGCTTCATGGATCCAGGGACGTCCCAGTAAGCAGCTATAAGCTGGATTTATGTCCATCACCTGAAATACAATCTTAAATTCATGGGGTCCCACCAAAATTGGTAATTCTACTTCTCCGATGACCGTCCTCCTCGAACCATCAAAAGCTTTTACAATTAATGAGGTTGGTTTCATCTCTGCCCCGACATAGGCTAGTCTGGACAGTGATCTTGCGGGTAGCACGTTTAACGAGGATCCTGTGTCGACCAGTACTCGTGCCAAAGTATCTTCCTGGCATTTGATGGATATGTGTAGTGCACGATTGTGATCACGTTTTTCTTTGGGTAACTCGGCGTCGCTGAAACTTAAAGTATTGCACGCCGTGATGTTAGCTACTACTGAATCAAATTGCCCAAGCGAAATATCCTTAGTTACGTGTGCTTGTCTCAATACTTTCTGTAATGCTTCCCTGTGAGCTGGAGAATTTATCAAGAGTGATAAGATTGATATTTTTGATGGCGTCTGATGAAGCTGATCTATCACCTTGTAATCACTTCTTCGGATAATCCTCAAAAACTCATCATTTTCTTCTTCTGTGATTGGAGCTTCTTTTTCTTTGATTACCACAGCAGGAATAACTTCTTTTGGAATAGCTACTGATTCTTTTGGCTGATAGATTCGACCGCTGCAGGTCATCTTGCTAGTGCCGGCAATATTGGTCACATCTTTCTGATTATCTGTCTGAACAATCTTTCCCGTTTCTTAGTCTACCACGGTCACATCGTATTTCCACGGAACAGCTTTTGTATTGTCATAATGGAACGGTCTTGGTTTCTGAACTACGATTGGTCGTGGTTGACTTATAGCAGCTCTGTTGAAAACTGGCCTTGCACCCCTGTTAAACACTGGAACTTTCTCTCTTTTCCTGGATAGGTCGAAAACTGGCTCTATTACAGAAACCTCTTCTCTCCTTTCCTTACCACATATTTGTAACATCCCCTCATTTATCAATCTTTGTATATCTTCCCGTATCCCATTACATCCATTGGAACTAACGGTACGTTTTTCACATTGGTTATGAACATCTCCCAACAACCCTGCTTCTGTCAGCTTATCATGCAATGTCTTCAATGGCGTTCTGATTTTTGACACATCATTAATTATCTCTTCATCTGACTTTTCAATGGCATTGACCCCTCCATGGTTTGGAAGTGGGTTACTTTTGACGTTAGGTGGTACATCATCAAAGGACAAGATTTTCTTCTCCATCAACTCTCTTACCAGATGTTTTAAGGCAAAGCAACCTTCTAAGTCATGGCCGGCAGCACCTTCATGGAAAGCACAATGAGCATTTGGGTTATAATGTGGAGATGTGGTATCTGGATTAAGTGGTCTTGTCGTGATCAACCCCTGTTGGACCAAAGATGGATATAACTCAGTGTACGTCATTGGTATTTGTGGAAGTGGAGGTTTTGTTGTTGGCCTCCGGTTCTGGTATTGTTGCCTGGGTTGTGGTACCCTCTGCTGCTGATTTTGTTGAAAGGGCGGAGCGTTGGGCGCTCGTTGATGCCCTTGCTGGTTTTGCTGATACATGGGCGCTGGTCGCCCTGGTTGATAGTTTGAAGTGGAATGGTTGAATGCTGGGGTCACAGCTGCCACATATTGCTGAGGGGCATACTGTACCGGGTACATGGGTCTTTGTTGATGAAACTGTTGAACATAGTTAGGCTGGATTGGCTGGAAGAAACTTTGTTGAGGCGGTTGATATTGCTGATATGGAGGTCTCATGGTACGGATTCTTCTCCCCATTATGGCATTTGTCTCACCTTCTTTCTTCTTGTGAAACCCACTGCTGACCTTCTTAATACTGCTGTTGTTAGAACTGCCGGAGCTGCTGGCTACCTTTCCACTTTTCATCCCTAATTCTACCCTTACTCCCACGGCTACAATGTCTGAAAAACTTGCAGACACACTGCTGATCATTTTCTCATAGAATTCTGGTCTCACTGTGTCAACAAACCAGTCTGTCAGTTCCTTCTCACTTAGGGGTGGCTCTACCTGGGATGCTGTTTCTCTCCACCGCTGAGCGTATTCTTTGAATGACTCTGTGCTTTTCTGGGACATGTTCAACAACTGCCTTCGGTCAGGTACCATATCCATATTATATTTGTAATGTTTCATGAATGCATCTGCCAAATCTTGAAAATTGTGGATTCTGGACTGATCTAGACTTAGATACCATTTTGCTGGAGCTCCTTTCAGACTGTCTTGGAAGCAATGGATCATTAACTTGTCGTCTTCGACGTGTGCTGCCATTCTTCTATAATACATGATTAAGTGAGTTCGTGGGCAAGTAGCTCCTGAGTACTGATCGAAATTTGGGATTTTGAATTTTGGTGGTATTACTAGTCCAGATACCAAACACATTTCTCTGGCGTCAGTGCCAAAGGTATCATTTCCTTCCATTGCTCGGATCTTTCTCCCTATCGTTTCAACACTCTCCCTCAACCTCTCATGTGATTCATTTTCCTCTTCATACCCTTCGGGTCCTTCGTATACCGGTGGTGGATTATGAAAGATGGGGCGTGCTTGAACCTGAACTGTAGCTGGAGTGTAGGTGGGAATAACTTGTGGAATCTCACCTCCCAAGGGAATTGTCTGTTGAGTGACTCTCGGCGGTGGCACAAAGCCTGGAGGTAACCCATAGGTTGGCACATTGGCGATAGTAACAGTTGTCGGGATTGGTTCTGCAGTGATTTCAGAGACAACGGTGGCTTGAGTGTCCAACATTGCCCGGATGACTTGCAAGGCTTCTTTGATCTGTCCCATGCCTCCTCGGAGCTCCCCGAGTTCATTGTCGATTCTGTTTACATCCAAGTTCTGCTCTTCCATCCTTAAGCGAGCTTGGGCTCGTGTGTTGTACTGATGGCGAGGTCTCAGTGTGATTCTGTTAACAAGACAGAGGGATGAGACTTGACTCAGGAACATGTATATGCAATGTTTATGAAATGCGGACATGCAAAATGCAGATTTTAAACATTCAAGGGAATAAAAGCTTTATTTGCGAATATAACAATAAATAGGAAAAACAGCCAAATCTTCATTGATAATATCTGGAGAGTTTACAACATCAAACGGGAAATGAAAATAACAAGCTTCTACAAAATACGAAAAACAACAACAATAGATTCTAGATTCTTCTGCTGGATGGTCCTTCATCTTCAGACTGATTCTTTCTTCCACCTTGACGTACCAATTCTTGAAGTTCTTCTTTCTCTTGCATAGCCTTGAAATACTTATCTCTCCACATTTTCCCTTCTTTCTCAGCTTTTGCCAAGGCGGCCTTCAACTCTTCTACGAGGGTAGGCTTGGGCGAGTCAGGCTCAAAGCGGGTATAGAACATCTTCATTGCCGCTTCTCTTACCCATGATAGGTAAGATTCTGAAACAGTAGCATTGTGGGGGCATAGGGCAGTTACTCCCCTTGTGTGGACATAACGCCAAGCATACGCAATTCGAGCCCTATAAGCGGGGTTCTTCCTTTCCTCCAAGTAAAATTTCCTCAAATAGTCTGGATCTGGTTCATCTTCCATGGGGTGCCCCAACTGTCGACGGGCCAGAATAGGATTATAGCTGATGCACCCATTGACGCTGATGAGCGGTACATTCGGGAAATCTCCACAGCTTTGGATCATGGAAATTCCTCCATACATAGGATCAAACCATTTAATGTCTGAGTGTTTGAGCAACAGCAGATTTTCCGTCCATGTGAGTCCATCTTGCTTATCCCAAATGGCTGGAATTTCTGACAAGTGTGAAATAAACCACTTGTGCAGGAGAACGGTGCAACATTCAATTCGTCCAACCCCATAGCGGTTCCTTCGGTGGAGGGTAAAATAAGTGTCGGCCAGCAAGGTGGGTACAGGATTTTTGATCAAGAAAAGATTGATCGCATCTGCGTCCACAAAATCACTAGCAGTTGGGAACAGGAATAGTCCGTAAATAAGCAACACCAGGATGGCTTCAAATGCTTCAGTATTTTGTGACAAGGCATAGCTCTGAGCTTTTTCATATAGGAACATAGCTGAAATTCCGTACAAACCTCCTTTAGCACCCATATGAGATCGCACTTCGTCCAATTCCAAATACGCGGCCTCTGCAACTGCTCTTTCATTAGGAGTCCCCTCCCTTCCAGAAAAGGGACTGGGGGTAATGTCTACCCCCATTAGGGCGGAATACTCCTCCAAAGTTGGTAGCAACTGATAATCTGGAAACGTGAAGCAATGATAGGTTGAATCATAGAATTTCACGAGTGCGGATAACATTTCTTCGTACACTTGAACTTCCAGTAATGACAACATATTCCCATGTCTTCCTCTGAACGCCTCGGGGTCTTCCACCAAACTCACCAGTTTCTTCATGTTCTCTAGTCTCGGTCTTCGAAACACAACCTCTTCTCTCTTTCTAGAATCCATCCTATAATATCTGCAAAATAATCTTTTAGTTCCTTGAATGTTTAAAATAACAAGAATGCAACCCTAAATGTAAAAGTTTTATGGAACTCAATTTTACCAAAATATCCTTTCATTTCATTGATTTTTCAAAAAGGGTATTACAAAAAGATTTTAGTACATCTTACAAAAAGCCCTAATATTACAACTCAATATGCTCTCAAAGAAAATCCTCTCTCTTCTTGATTCTTCTGAGCTCTTCTTCTACCTGTGCTTTCTCAAGGATGAGTTTGTCTACCATAGCCTTCCAAGGAGTTGATTGATGGTTGGAATAAAATGCATCTTCCTGTGCCTTCCTCTTCTTGCTTGCAACTGCTTCCTCTTCTTTTGACTGAAGTTGTTTGCGGAGTTCCTCGTTTTCTTCCATAGCCACCTGATATTTGTACTTCCAGGATACCTCAGTCTGCTGTGACTTCCTCAGAGCGATCTTCAGCTTCTCTTCCTCAGACATGAAAATCAATGGTTGTTCTTCTATTAATACCATAGGCTTTTGTGGAGGATAAGGCATTTTTAACTGAATGGCCCTCTTCCGTACCCATTGGAGATAAGGTTCAAAAGAGATGCAGTTAGGTCTTCCCAAGTCCTCTTTTCCTTTTCGGTGTATATGCCCCCATGCCTTGAGAATTTCATCTTTTAATTCTGAAACTCCTGTGAAGAAAATCCCTTCTACGTGAGCGCTGCTGGGTTTGTCTTTCAGCGGATAACCAAGTTGTCGACGAGCAAGCAAGGGGTTATAGCTGATTCCCCCATTTGTACCAAGGAGAGGTATATTCCCGAAGCTTCCACAACTATCAATGATTTTGATCCCATCATAACTACGGCTGTACCAGTCAATATCGGAGTGAGTAAGAGCCATAATCTTTTCAGACCACCATCCTTTGCTCCAAAAAGTATGGGCTTTGGGTAGATGAGAAACGAACCATTTATACAACAACGGAACACAACAGACGATCATTCCTCCTTTGTGAAGATTTCTTTGATGAACAGAGTGGTAAGCATCAGCTAGTAGAGTAGGTACTGGATTCTTCTTCAAGAATATTTTGATGGCATTGAGATCCACAAAGTTGTCAAAGCTCGGAAAAAGAAAGATCCCATAAATAAGTAAGGCTAGAATAGCCTCAAAAGCATCCATACTCAAGTGATCGGCATAATACTGAGCCTTCCCAATCAAGAATTTTGCAGTCAGCCCAAAGATTCCTCCTTTAGTAACCATGTTCTTCTGAATGTCTACCAACCCGATACGTGTGGCTTTAGCAATTTCTTCCTTTTTAGGATCCTTCTCCATGATGGGAAAAGGAGATGCATCAAGGATGGGTAACCCAATCAGACAGGAATACTCTTCAAGTGTCGGCACTAACTGATAATCCGGAAATGTGAAGCAGTGATAAAGTGGATCATAGAACTGGAGTAATGTGGAAAGGAGTCCCGAATCCATTTTCTTTCTTGTTTTCAGTAGAGACAACAAATTCCCGTACCTGCTCTTGAATCCTTCTACATCTGTGATCAGAGTGCTCAACCTTTCAATCTCATCTATATTAGGGCTTTTGTAAGTGTACTTTATAGTTTTCTTTTTTCCGTTGTCCATGATTTTCCTGATATTTTATAAATAAACGACTCTGAGTTCCATAAAACTTTTATGACATGATGTTTATGGATGCATGAATGCACAAACACAGGTAATCACATATTCACAGATTTACACAAGTAAACAGACAAGGTTTCGGGTTTGGAAAACATGAGCAAGGAGTCAAGGTCTACCCACCCCAAAGGTATGTACTAAGGTTTCCATACCTGCAGAACAAGGTTCTAAAAGAGTTCCTGGAGTCCTCGACCCATCTTACGGATATTATCAATTTCCCAAATACTTGGTGGTCGATAATATTCTCAAGAGAGTCTCGTCCAAGTGTAGTATCGCGTATCAACTACTTTGGAATTACTTCCTTATAGTCACCGTACTACATCCTAATAAAGCCATAGTGGGGGAAAAGGTATCTAAAGGTCCTCAGTGTCATGGGCACCTATGTATAAAGTAGCATTGTTTTCACGAATACTCGATCAACAATACTAACTCTCAAAAAGGGCCTCTACTGAGTGGTGATTTTCTCAAGTCAGCTTGGTCGGGAATCAACTCCCTATAAGCCTTCTTGAATATACCACCTTCCTATCAAAAGTAAGCTTGAGCACGGGTGTAGTGCCGTCTCACCATTTCAAGTTTCCCAAACCATCAGAGCACAAATATATACAAGTATTCACAGATAGCAATTAGTTAAACAAAATAGGTTGAACCCTCAAAATAAAAGCAAAAGCAAAGTTTCCCCAATGAAGTCGCCATTTCTGTTGCGGTGAAAATTTGATATCAAGCTATTAATTAACTTGAATCGTATTTCTTTTACAACCGGACTTTAATTTATCCAAAGGATAGGTTTAAAGAAAGAAAGAACCTTTTGCGCGATGTGACAACAACGCTTTAAGAGATTCGGGGATTCGGGGGTTGGTTATATCTAGGGAAGGTATTAGCACCCTAAATATCTGTAGTATCCTACAGGAACCTTTTGTTTAATTAATTGCTAAGTTTGTGAATTGTGCACTATGGTTTAAGGATTGGGAATTGAAATAAAATAAATAAAAAGGCCTAAGTGGTTGTCTAAGTTTGCTCGCAAAGGTATCGCACCTTCTGCCTACGTATCCTGACTAGGATAGAATCAGAGCAATCGTAGTTCACCTCACGAGGGGAAAGAACTCTTGATGATGATCAAAGTTCAAAGGGGAACAAACATGACGATGTTTGTGTGGAGTTTGACAAAACTCCCTAAGCTAAATTGAAAAGGGAAAGTAAGAAAATCATTACGATGATTCTTACATAAAGTTGACGAACTCTTTCCTAGGGTTCTAGTTGAAGAACACTCCTAGTATGGGTGGGTTTCTTAGACTTCAAGCAAAGTCTAAAGGCTTCTAAACTAGGGTTAGAGTGACTTAACAAAGTCAAAGGGAAAACAGAGATTTTGGTCCAAGACATTGACAGTCAAGTGGACAGACCTTCCTTTGGAGGGACAGTATTGTCGGCAACTGGACGAAAGCTAACGAGCTTCGTTGCTTGGGGATAAAATAAAATACAAACATTATTCAAACATTCATGGTGACAACCAATGCAAAGATTAAAGATGGAAAGCAATGATGACAATCAGAGCAATTGTTTTGGTACGAGAACTGTGACGACAGTTCGCACCTGGAGTACTGTTAACAGATGAGATAAACATAAAAATAATTCGAGGTAAAAATTCTAACATGTTGACAACATATATAGACATGATAACAATCAAATTTCCTGAGAAAACACAAGAGGAAACCTTTTAAATTTCATCTGCAACCAAATAGGGTTAGTACCGTTGACGCGCGGATCGCGCACAATCGAACGTGGTGAAAAAATAATCAAACATGGAAAATAAAATTATGACATGAAAGTACACATTAAAATAAACACAATGAAAAAAGAACGGGTGAAAAACGATAAAAAATGAGAGAGTTACGAATTTTTGAAGTTTATGTACAAAAATGAGGAAAAGTGGCAGCAAGGGTTATCACAAGGGATCGAACCCATGCCAAGACGGATACACGCGCGAGTCTCTACCGCTGGGGCGGCTGTTACATCCATTAACAAATGTGCATCAATAAATACATAAGGGATGTCTTGAATTATGGCTGGGCAAAACACGTAACCAAACCAAATACGTTTTATACCGTATCTCACTAACCGCTTATCGGATCGAGGCAAATTTTATATGGAAATTGGGTAGAAAAATGAGAGGAAGAAGATGGCATTGGTGGTTTTTTGAAATTCAATTTCCTCTGCAAAACCCGATAGGGTATGATTATGACTTTATGACTTGCAAAATGACATGAACACTTTGATACAAGCATGTTTAAGGCCAAGTAAGTTCACATACACATCCAATATATGATATATGACAGAATGGAACAAGTTTATGGCCAGGAGTTTCAGATAGATGAAAGTCATGTTCAGTTTGCAAAAACACATAAGCATGACAATGCAAGTCAAAGTGGTTTTGGAGTTTGGGGTGTTCAGGAGCTGTACCAACCATCAAGACATCTTCATCATGTGATATCTAGTGTGTGTAAATGAAAACATCAAATCTGTAATGAGTGTGTGATGGTGTAGTGCTCAATTTGCATTTTGTGTATGTGATGTGTATGTGAAATGCATGAAGTGTGGAAATCTCTGTTCAGTCCTTTTTCAATGTTTTGGTTCATTCAAACACATCACATGTGGTCATATAAAGCTGTAGAAACAATGAGATGTCAAGTATGAGCAAACATTTCCAAATTGGTATGTGAAAGTAAGGCATTTTGCAAAGTGATGAATAATGATGCATGATGATGAACAGATGTGATTCAAGGCCAATTTAAACTGATCTAATCATTTGTACAGCACATGTATATGATAATGAGATGATCTAAACATTGATATTCCAAGGAAACCATCTGTCATGAAAAATGACATAGCATATGCAAGCTATCCAAACAATGATGCACATGAAGATATGAATTTTGATACATTGGTTTTATGAGCAAAATAAGTCTTCAAACACTTCAAGTATGTTCAATATGAGGTGTGTGCACTGAAATTTTAGCCAAAAATGAGTTGATGCAAGAAATGTCCAATTGTGTGGTTTTGTCATTTTGGTGCAATTGGTGTCAACAAGTGAAATTTGAGACAAGGCAAGAAAACAGCAAGATAATCATATACACATGTTTCAAATAGTTATTAAGATATGTTAGGATGATGAAAATATGATTGTCATGCTTTGTGCTAAAAAATGACCAAGTAAATGTTTTGGTGTGTTTTTGGAGCATTTGTGTTCATATGTGATTTTGGCAGCATACACAAAACAAACATACTAAACACATAGACACATCTGGAATGCAACTAGGGATGTGTTGGGGTGATAAAAACAGAGTTGCAAATGATTTATGCAGCAAACAATTTCTGTTGCTACAATTGGTTCTAGCAGCAGCAGCAAACCTAACTTATGATAAACATCAGCACTTGGCATGGTACAAATATAATTCTCAAATTCAAAATCAATTTAGCATGCTGTTAAACCCTTCCCCCACAATCAGGTCCCCCACCTAACTGCTACAACAGAATTTGTCAATTCTGCAGAATCAACACAACAAAAATTCAAAACAGCACTAGCAATGTTAACCATAAAATCTGACTTGATCTCATCACAACCAAATTGACAGCTAACACCAAACAGCAGTGCAATGTTTATGGTTTCAACTATTAATTATCCTTTCCCCTTTTAACAATTATCAAACCATATCATCTATGTTAATATCAACAGAACATGTTTCTCTTTTGCAGCAAAACAAACACAACAGAATTGGCAGCAAGACAACAAAACTAGTAGCATACAACAGAACTGGCAGCAAAAGTATTGAGACAAAACTGGCAGTAGAAATTAGCAGCAAACACAAGCATATTATCAGCAAACCAAGTTCATGTCATTGTAATAAAGAGTAGATACTTATTCAATAAAAAACCAAGACAGAATGCCACTTGATTATGGTATTGCAAATTCAAACCAAACAGCACATGCTCCTTTCATAGGTTGAAACAGAAATCTGTTATGGATTTCATCTTTGAAACTCACATGCCTTTTTCGTGGATTGCAAAGACATCAACAAGTTATAATAATCCAACAATGGTGCGGCAATGTTAGGTTCATGATTGTTGTGACAGCATCATTACCATGAACAACAGTTACTTGAAATTAGCACATAGCAGTCTTGGCAAAACCTTTCATGATAACCACTTTATGGTATTGGCCTTTCTCATTTAAATGCAACAAATATGGCAAACAAACTACTGATATGACCAAAACAGATTTCATGTTCAAGTTGATACAAGGTATTCATCAAACATCAATAGAAACCACCACACACTCATAACTCCAAAACTCACACAAGTATTCAAAATGATGCAGGAAGTGATAGAGAATGCTACATACCTGTTTGGATATCTGTTAAGCAAGCCAAGAGTGTTGAGAAAACCAGAGGTAATGAAATCCAAGCTTGTTGTATTTGTGCTTTACTTGAAACTTAAGTAACAAGCCAAATGAAATGCCAAAATGAGATTTGTGAGTTCTTGATGGAAAATGAAGGCTTGGACAGTTGATATATGGTATATTTGAGATGTTCAAAAGATCAAAACATCAACAAAGTGTTTGGAGCAAGATTTGGAGGTTTTTGTGGACTTTGGTCAAGGTAAGTTCCATGAAAAGTTGACTTTTGGATTCTTTGAGTTTTTGGGTGGTTTAAGTGTTTGTACACCTCCTATATATGATTTATAGGATGTGTGGATGAGGATTTGAGTGCTGGAACATGTATAGCTCAATGTGGCAGCAAAAACACAAAGTGCAGAATTTTGGCAATTTTGAACACTTTTGTGATTTTGCAAAATGCAAGTGAGAGAGAGATGTGATGAGGGAGCTTCTTTTAGCAGGTTTTCAGAATGGAATTCCTGTCTTGAATGAGGGGTATGAGGTCCCTATTTATAGAATTATGAAGTGAGGAGCTTGCTATGTAGTTTTGCTTCACTATGAAGAAATCTTAGATATTTCCATCCAATTGTCCACTTGCCTTGCTTTTTCTGGTTCTTGGCTGTCTCCTTGACCCAATGGGCAAGTTAAAATGATGTTTGTACAGAGAAAACACAGCCTAGATGCTTGGTAGAGTGGCTGGAGCAGAATCACTTTCCACCTCATGCTTGGAAAAAGTCAATATTTGCAACTTAGGCAATGAAACCTCAAACTTTAATTCTATGTTATCTCCTTGCTATTTCTTTGATCCAACCTGCTTGAGATGCTTAATATATCAGATAGCATGAGTTTGTCACGTTGAAATTGATCCACTTGAGTGATAGAGGTGCTTTTGCAAAATTGGTCAATGTGGGACTAGTATGACAAAATACCAACTTTGAACACATGTATCTCTCAGCTCATAGCTCACCTTGAGATGTTCTTGTACAATTTAGAAAGCCCTCACATAGTACTAAAACTTCCATGTTGGCCAGAAATCTTGATTCTATTTTGAAACTAGGTGAAAAACCCCCTTGAAGTTGGCTGATTTTAGCTTCTAAAGTGAAAATAACTTAGAAATTTTCCAAGTTATTTTCCCTTCTAGGAATGTTTTTGCTTATATCTCAAAAAGTATGCATTTTCTGGTTGTGGACTAGTATGAGACTTTTGTAGGACTTCTCAAGAGCTTTCAAATGAGACTAGAACCAACTCAATTGGATGTGTGGTTAAGGAGATACGGTTTAGCCCTTTTCAAAACCCTAATTTCCCGATTTCTCGATTACTCTCTCATTCTTGATCCAATGACCATGAAAATTGATATGTAAGTCCATAATGACATAAGGAACAACTTTGATTCACAACTTGGATCCCAATTCTCAAAATTTAGGGAGTTGACTTTTCGGTCAACCGTACAATCGATCGATGCCGATTGAGTCACCCGTTGATATTCTGGACATCCTGAGACTTGGATACTTCTTGAATAGTCTTTAATAGTCTATATGAACTTCATGGACCTCAATCCCACCATTAAAACATCTTCCAACATCAAAGTCAAACCACAGTTGACTTTCCACTAGTTAAAAACCCTAATCGGGGCCTCCTGACTGCACTGTTCTTGATTCTGAAACGATTTCTTCAAATTGATTTCCCATTTGACTTTGATATTATCTATGATTTCATTCCATGATTGAATTGGCCCAAATCATTGGCTAATCATTCCTTGGTTTCTTTGAATTTGTCGGTGCGAAAACCCTGGTTCGTCTGTAACTTGACAATAATAAACTTGCACTTGACTTAGGGTTAGATAATGCATGATCATGCTTCTAAAAATGATAATGAGGATCTAAGGGGTCAAAATTTGGGGTACAACAATGCTCGATCTTGAAATCCCGACACAAATCTTTCATCATCCTGTTGTTCAAATTCGAACCATTATCAGTAATGATCCGTTCAGGAATACCGTATCTGCAAATTATATCTCTCTTGATAAATCTGGCCACCACCTGCTTCGTCACATTGGCGTAAGATGCTGCTTCCACCCACTTGGTGAAGTAATCGATCGCAACCAGAATGAAGCGATGCCCATTAGAAGCAGTAGGCTCAATCTTGCCAATCATATCAATTCCCCACATGGAGAAGGGCCACGGAGAAGCCATAACGTTCAGTGGACTGGGTGGCACATGGATCTTATCAGCATAGATCTGGCACTTGTGACACCGCCTGGCAAACTTGAAACAGTCAGTTTCCATCGTTAACCAGTAATACCCTGCTCGCAACAACTTTCGAGTCATAGCATGCCCACCTGCATGTGTGCCAAAAGTTCCTTCATAGACTTCTTCCATGAATAAATTAGCTTCCTTCTCGTCTACACACCGGAGGAGTACCAAATCGTGGTTCCTTCTATACAAAACGCCGTCGGGATTCAGATAAAAGTTGCCTGCTAATCTCCTTAGAGTCTTCTGATCACGACCGGATGCCCCAGCCGGATATTCCTTATTCTTCAGAAAATTCTGTATGTCGAAATACCACGGTTTACCATCAGATGCTTCATCGATTGCAAACACAAAGGCTGGCCTATCAAGGCGAGAGATGACAATGCTGGGAGCCTCATTCCAGCGGTTGACTTTATACATCGAGGATAACGTTGCAAGGGCGTCTGCCATTTGATTCTCCGCCCGAGGTACATGATGAAACTCCACTCTGTCAAAGAAAGGTAGCAACCTTCTCGCATAATTCATGTACGGCACCAGATTAGGTTGACGCGTCTCCCACTCTCCCTTAATCTGATTCACAACCAATGTTGAATCCCCATATACATCCAGATTCTTAATCCTCATATCAATAGCCTCCTCTAACCCCATAATGCAAGCTTCGTACTCGGCTTCGTTATTCGTCACTCGAAAAGTCAATCTGGCTGTGAATGGGATGTGCGACCCGTGGGGCGTTGTAATGATTGCCCTGATCCCACTACCGTACGAATTGACAGCCCCGTCAAAAATCATTTGCCACTGGGAACTCCGCTCAGGTCCTTCACCAGGCAATGGCTCATCACAATCTTTAGCCTTCAAGTACATTATGTCCTCATCAGGAAACTCAAACTTCATAGGCAGATAATCCTCAATTGGCTGTTCGGCGAGATATTCGGACAGAACACTTCCCTTAATGGCCTTCTGGAAAACATACTGGATATCGTATTCTGTCAATACCATCTGCCATCTAACAATCCTTCCAGAGAGCGCCTGTTTCTCAAACACATATTTGATCGGATCCATCTTCGATATCAGCATGGTTGTATGATTCAGCATGTACTGTCTTAGACGTTTGGCGGCCCACGCCAATGCACAACACGTCTTTTCGAGCATAGAGTATCGAGATTCACAATCCGTGAACTTTTTACTCAAGTAGTAAATTGCATGCTCTTTCCGCCCTGTCTCGTCATGTTGACCGAGAACACAACCCATACTGTTCTCCAGAACCGTCAGATACATAATCAGTGGTCGTCCCGCTACTGGGGGTATCAACACCGGAGGCTCCTGCAAGTATTCTTTTATCTTTTCAAATGCCCTTTGGCAATTGTCGTTCCAGACCACCGCTTGATCTTTCTTTAACAGCTTGAATAATGGTTCACACGTGGTCGTTAGGTGAGAGATGAACCTAGCAATGTAATTCAACCTCCCTAAGAATCCACGGACTTCTTTTTCGGTTCTCGGTGTTGGCATTTCTTGTATTGCTTTTATCTTTGCAGGATCGACCTCGATTCCTTTCTTGCTCACAATGAACCCCAGTAGCTTCCCGGATCTTACTCCGAAGGTACATTTATTTGGATTCAGCCTCAGCCTGAATTTCCTCAGCCTCTTGAACAACTTCAGCAAATTAACCAGATGTTCTTCCTCGGTTTGAGACTTGGCAATCATATCATCGACATATACCTCAATCTCTCTGTGCATCATGTCGTGAAAAAGCGTTGTCATGGCCCGCTGATACGTTGCCCCAGCATTTTTCAAACCAAAGGGCATCACCTTGTAACAGAAGGTTCCCCACGGGGTGATAAAGGTCGTTTTTTCCATATCCTCCGGAGCCATTTTGATCTGGTTGTACTCCGAAAATCCATCCATGAAGGAGAATACCGAAAACTGAGCCGTGTTGTCAACTAACACATCAATATGCGGCAGCGGGAAATCATCTTTCGGGCTTGCTTTGTTTAGATCTCTATAATCAACACACATCCGAACCTTGCCATCTTTCTTTGGCACAGGCACGATATTAGCGACCCAAGTGGGATAAGTGGTAACAGCCAGGAATCCAGCATCCCATTGCTTCTGCACCTCTTCCTTTATCTTTACGGCCATGTCAGGACGAGTCCTTCTGAGTTTCTGCTTCACAGGCGGGCAATCTTCCTTCAATGGCAGACGATGAACAACCATATCAGTATCCAAACCCGGCATGTCCTCGTAGGACCAAGCAAATATATCACTGTATTCACGCAGCACCTCAATGAGCTCTCGCTTGATGTCCTCTTGCAACGCAGCCCCGATACGGATATTCCTGGCGCATTCTTCAGACCCCAAGTTGACAATATCAATCTCTTCCTGGTGAGGCAGAATGACTCTCTCCTCTTGCTTCAATAACCGACTGAGCTCTTCTGGTAAGTCACTATCCTCCACAATCTCCTCCTCAGCTTGGAAGATCGGATGCTCGAAGTCTGAACGAGTCATAGGAAGTTTTTGGTCGGTGTCATCTGAAATTCGTGAATCCTGCGAGGGAAACGGTTAAGTGCTTCAAAAATGATGTACAAGCAAAATGCATAACCGCGCTGCCATTTTATTGAAAAATAAAATAAAAACATAAAGAAAAGGATCACAATATTTGAATGTAAAAACACCGTCATTTATTGATTATGCAAACATACAGGTAAACAGTTAGGCCCTAAGACAAGATCGACGATGCCCCGGGCACGGCATGTGATCATACAAATGATTAAAAAAACAATGCATTACTGTTTGGTGACTTGGATGACGTCCTGGATGGACCAGTTGCATAGGCTTTTCCCTGGCGTGCTGGGTCGAATCCACGAGTCCATGTCGCAATCGCTATCCACTTCTTCCGTATCAGACACGGCATTGATCCTCTCGAAACTAACTCCTCCCGGCATGAACACGACAGGTCCCTTGTACTTAGGCGCACTCTGCGAGAAAGATGGGCGGTACCCCAAACCATACTTGTCTTGCTTTACTGGGATGTCCAGAATCTGCCCCCACTTCTGAGTCTCTCCTGCTTGAACCAACGCCTTGGCTTCTTTATATGAGGAGACTGCCACCTCTGGCCCTTCACTCTTTACCGGAGCTTCTTCTTTAACTTTCACCCCTTCGAACGCTTGACACAGCGTTTCATGAATCTCTCCATCTACCTCCACGTACTTGAAAGAAGATAAATGACTGACTAAAATATCCTCTTCGCCACACACCGTCACAATACTCCCCTCAACCATATATTTCAGCTTCTGATGGAGCGTCGAAGTTACTGCCCCAGCGGCATGAATCCAAGGTCTCCCGATCAAACAGCTATATGCGGGCTGTATGTCCATGATGTAAAACACTGTATCAAATACCTCCGGACCTACCTGAATGGGTAACGTTATTGACCCGAATACTGACCTCCTTGTTCCGTCAAAAGCCCTCACTACCAAATCACTAGGTGTGCACAACAACCCACGGGTGTCTAATTTCAACAGAGCTTTCTTTGGCAACACGTTCAACGAGGACCCAGTGTCTACCAGCACATGGGATAAAACGGTGCCTCGGCATTCGATAGAGATGTGCAATGCATTATTATGATCACGCCCTCAAGGTGTTAAGTCAAAATCCGTGAATCCCAGCCCATGCCCAGCGTTAACATGTGCCATAACTCCCTCCAGCTGATTAACGGAAATCTCTTGCGGCACGAAAGATGTCTCAAGTACCTTCAACAGGGCATTTCTATGCGCCTCAGAACACAACAGCAACGATAATATGGAGATCTTTGACGGGGTCTGCTGCAGGTGATCTACAATCTTGTAATCACTTTTGCGGATTAACCTCATGAATTCCTCCACATCTTTGGTTATCGGCTCTTTCTCTTTGCTCCCCGAGGATTCCCCCTCAACAACTTTATTCTTACCTCTGGCAAGCCTCTCTGCTTCAACCTCAGGTGAAGTAAAAATTCTCCCGCTCCGGGTCATACCACCCGCTCCCACTATATTATCCACGGATCCCGCTGGTGGATCATTCAAGTCAATCTTTTCTCCATTACAATACACCTCAGCACCATAACTCCACGGGACTGCTTTTGTGCTTTCAAAAGGGACTGGCTTGGCGTTGGTAATAGTAATGGTCGGCCTTTTAGATGATGCCGAAATTGTCACTGATTTGAACGGAATGGTGATCGTAGCAATCTCTCTACGTTCTTTCTCAGGTTCTGACTCAACAGCCTTCTCTCTCCCCACAGCCCTGTCAAACTGCAAAATTCCTTCGTCAATCAAACCTTGAACTCCCCTTTTAAACTTCTCGCAGCCCTCAGGTTGAACCAAACAGTCATCACACTCTTCACCGCAGCCGGGATAGACTCCTCCTTTCAACAAGCGCTGCTTTACGGAACTCAAAGGGGTTTTCAGCTCGCTCACTTCGGAAACCAAGTCCAACTCATCATCTACCATGATTGCATTGGCCCCAGCCCCACCATGCTTGGGCATGGGCTGCTGCGTGATATTGGGACCTTCCTTCCCGAAGTTAATAGCCGTACTATCAAGCAAATCCTGTACTTTATGCTTGAAAGCTAGGCAATTCTCAATATTGTGCCCTGGTGCACCCGAATGGAAGTCACAGTGCTCATTAACATCATATCCAACTGGTGGCTGGCCAGTTGGTGGTGCTAAGGTCCTCTTCTCGACTAGCTGCAATTTCAACAAAGTTTGAAGGAGTTCTGCATATGATACCGGCGGTACCTCGAATACTCTCCTCGGTCGTGGGTTCTGAAGTCTGCGCTGATTATTATTAGGCTGCTGCTGAGCCTGCTGCGGTGGTTGTTGTCTCTGCTGCTGAGGAGGCCCTGGAATGGTTACACTCGCAACCTGCGACTGCTGACGCCAGTTCTGACCTTTATTCTTTCGTCGAGCACTATATACAGCATTGGTGTCACTCTGCCGTTTACCACCAAACGTCTTCTTATTACCACCTACGGAACTGGACTCACCCGCTTGAATTTTACCAATCTTCACCCCGTTTTCAATGCGTTCCCCCATCAAGATTAACTCAGAGAAAGTACTCATCGAGAAATTGAGCAGCCGATCATAGTACATTCCAGAGAAAGTTCCTATGAACATATCCATCATTTCGCGCTCCATCATTGGAGGGTGTACCCTAGCAGCCAGATCTCGCCATCTCTGGGCGTACTCTTTAAAGCTCTCACTAGATTTTTGAGACATGCTTTGCAACTGGACTCGGTTAGGAGCGAGATCACTATTATACTGATAGTGTCGAACAAAAGCCTCTGCCAGCTCTTTCCAACTCCTGATCTGGGAAGGCTCCAAGCTCATGTACCACTCCAGCGATGGCCCTGACAGGCTATCCTGGAAGAAGTGCATTAGCATCTTTTCATCCTCAGAATACGCAGACATGCGCCTGTAAAATGCGCGCACATGCACCCTAGGGCATGTATCTCCTTTGTATTTATCAAACGACGGTGCTTTGAATTTCAGCGGGACCCTCAACCCTGGGACTAACCCCATATTTGACATATCCAGCCCGAGAGCATTCTGGCTAGCCAAACCGTTCACTTTCTCTTCCAACAATCTCATTCGGAGGTTGTCACCCCTGGCTCTTTCACAGCCTTCATTCTGACCAGAGAACACATCCTCCTGGCGATCCTCCCAGCGAGGTACTGCTTCGTATCCAACATAATCTGCATCGCGACCCGGACCTGTTTGAACGTACCTAGGGTCATACCTCAGATTACCCATCTCTTGAGCGTTGTATGCGCCAGCTCCATATCCAAGATTACCATAGCCACCAAACCCAGCCTTGGCGCCAGCCATGCTGCCATACCCCATATTCAAACCATTGAAGCCCTGGTTACCATTAATACCATTCATTCCGACATTCTCTACGCCCCCATTGAAACCCTGGTTGACATTGCCCACAAATACCCCAGCAGTATCTGCATTGGCATTCACATTACCGGTGTTCCCACCTCCACCTACAGGACCAGCTTCTCCAGCATTCAAACCGGTTACGGGAACAGCGTCCGCACTTTGACGATTCTCCACTCGGGGAGAAGCAGCAATGTTTTCACCCTGCGGTGTCCCGTTGTTTTCAGCCCGTGCGACTATCGGTTGGACCAGATTCTGCAGCTGCTCTTGCCCTTTGGCGATAGTCTCCATGGTTTGCATGAGCAGGGCCATCCTGTCACGCATCTCTTGCATTTCGCTCTGCACGTTGTCCATGATCTTCTTCTGGTTGATTCTTGTAGAGTAACGGTGGACCCGCTTTTCTGCAATCCTGAAAATACCTGCTTAAAGATGCAAGAGATAAGATACAGAGATCACAAACCTGTAATGCGAATATGAGTATGTATGCAAAATGCAATGTGTCTGTGCTTTAGGGATTATCATTCCCCGATTCTAGTGTGCAGGTGCCAGTGTAGTGACAGTGCTAGCAAGACAGTGATTGGAGCTGAATCAAAGAAAACCTCATATATTGCAGAGAAATCCAAGAATACAATATCACTGAGAGTACAATAAGATGGCATGACCTCAACCAACAATCCTGGTGATGGTCAGCGCAAATGCAAATAAAGCATACAAGCTAATACATGAAACGATCAAGTACTCCCATAAGCTCGGTACTCTTCTATTAACTTCTTGGTCTCTGGATGACCTGGTCGGGTAAGCAGACCTTCGACAAGCTGGTTTCTTCTCTTGAGAACACGTCGCGCGTCACCAGCGGTTTCCTCCCCTGCCCCATCTCCGAAGCGATCCTCTAGCTTCCGCTTCTGAGACACAGCTTCGTTCCTGCCTTCGATGGCTTTGTTCAGTGCTTTCTGGAGACTGTATCTGGTCATCATCTCTTCCTCATGCTTCTCAATGCTAGCCTTCAACTGCTTCTCGAGGTCAGAAATTTGCTGCTTCAACTTATCTTACTTCTTGTTGTTGGTCAGCGTAGCATTCCATGTCTTATTACAAGAAGAGATTTCCCGGTGAGCGGCGTCGAGTGCTTTCTTTTTTGCCTCCAACATGTCATGGGAGCTTCTGAACTCTTGACCCAGACGTTTGCGTTTCCTCTTCTCCTCCGTCAACTCAGCCCCTAGTCTGTTCACTAGTTCGATCTGCTGTTGGAAAGAACGGACGGCCTTATTCTTCTCACTCCTCATCTGAGCTAGCTCCTTCTCTAACTCTTCATTAATCTTCATCAAGGCTTCCTTTTCTTTCATAACTTGCTCGTAGACCTCCATAGTAACAGTGGTTGGCTCTTCCACCGGAATATGAACAGGGACCGGAGCAGCTGGAAATGGCATCAATATCTGTTTGGCTCTCTCCTGAATCCATACTTTGTAGGGTGCATAGGCCTGACAATCGCTCTTCCCCAACAGTGGTTTCCCTTTTCTGTTAATATGCATCCAGGCATGCCGAAGCTTGGCTAGTAGCTCTCCACTCAAATCACCGGTGAAGTACAGAGATTCCTGTACTTCTTCCTCCTGAGGCGGGTTCTTCAGCGCATATCCGAACTGACGGACGAACAAAGATGGGTTGTAGTTGATGCACCCTTTTCTCCCTATCAACGGAACATTAGGATACCCAGCACAACTGCAAATAAGCTCGGATCCCAGCAGGTCTCGATCAAACCACTCAATATCTGCAGAAGACAGCCTCATCATACGCTCTGGCCAGTCAGATGTAGTCGCACTATCCACAAAGGGTCCCTTCAGGGGAAGATGGCTCTTAAACCACATGGACAGCAAAGGCACGCAACAAGAGACATTCTTGCCTCTCCTGTTCTCATTCCTGTAGTGCATTGAATGGTAAAAGTCTCTGATCAGTGTAGGCACTGGGTTGCCAGCAGCAAACAGATGAAATGCATCCATATCCACGAAGTTTGGGAAATTAGGAAACAGCACTATCCCGTAAATGCATAGAGCCAGAATAGCGTTAAAGACCACCCAACACCCATTCTTGGCGTACTCTTGAGCCTTACCAACCAGAAACTGGAGAGAGAAACCCGGAACCCCTCGCCAAGAAGTCATCAACAACTCAGAAGCATTCATATGCAAGGTCTTAGCTAGATCCTCCAACTTGGGCTCAGCGGCAGAATGAATAAAGGGGACTGCGTTCTGCACTGGCAGCTCAGTAAACTCTACATACTCCTCCATGGTAGGCCCCAAAATGAAGTCAGCAAACGTGAAACATCTCAAAGCCGGGTCATAGAATTGCATCAGCGTGTACAGCCCATTCAACTCATCATCAGTGGATTTGCGAACCAAATTCAACAGTCGTCCATAACTCTGTCTGAAGCTTCTACGGACATCCTCATCTGCAAGAGAAATCAGACCCAGGAGTGGAGTAATATCAGGAATAGGTAGCTTGTAAGCAACTGTCATCCTCAAACCAGCCATAATCAATACTCAGAAGTCCAGACACTAGAACCGGGGGATATGCAAATGCACCTGCAGCACAGACACACGTTAATGGGATGCAATGATAATGATTATGCAAATAATGCAATGCAAGCAACATGCAACAGGAACCAAGTGCTATAGCTGAGAAGCCTGAACCATATGCAAAGTCTCAGATAGACCCTCCAATACTCATCAACCCTGATCTCAGATAGACCCAACATAGAGCTCCAACACCAGTCTCTGATAGACCTCATAATATAACTCCAACTGGTCTCTGACAGACCTCATAACTGTAACTCTGACGGGTCTCTGGTAGACCTCAAATCAAAACTCTGGCTAGTCTCTGATAGACCTCACAAACATCCATAAATACCCAGGATCTCTGATCAAGAAATAACCGGTATCTGAAGGTCAAGTTACCTGTATAACCCCAAACCATCTCACAGGTGGATGTCCTAGTAACTGACAAAGGTATGGCATCCTATGCGGTCGTCGGCGTCACAGACTTTCAGGGTTGATGATACGATTCCCAGAAGGAGTGGCATCATCAAATCCTGAAGAGGCCTCACTTAGCCAACTTCCAAATGATCGGTTCCCAGAGTCGACAATCCAACTAACCAGCAACCCGAGCCACCCAAAGGGCAGGACAGGAGGCCAACCAGAAGAACCTCGTCTGAGTGTAGATTTCGTGGGACACTAGGACATGCAAAGCACGTGCGTGCCCACTAATCCCTACTCTAAGTCTAGGTGCACTCAAACCCAGGTCCGGCTTATCTCTCAATCATAGAACACCCCATCAAACCCACAATACAGAAATAATAATGATAATAAAGTGCTGAAATGTAAATACAGAAATGTAAATCCATACAAAATCCTCGACGGGAAAACAAGCGCTAGGATCGACTCTCTTAAGGGACGTTGGATCCCAAATGCATAAGGAACTATCGCAGTCCTTAGCAGTCAGGGGACGTTGGATCCCCAGCAGAGTCGCCAGCTGTCGCTACTGCGAAAATCGGCGCCGGCTGACAGAAGAGTCGCCACCGTGCGTTATTTATCCCAACGGATGGAAAGGAAACGCTCGAAGTAAACCTCGCAAAAAACGGGAAAGGTATGGTCATCGCAACCAAAACCTGGGTTCGGGAGTCGGTTACGCAAGGGGAAGGTATTAGCACCCCTCACGTCCATCGTACTCGATGGGATCCACGCTTGTTTGTTTGGATTACACTTCTATCTAAACTAAAGGATGAGGTCTGAAAAGAAAAGAAAACATGACTCGGCAAAGCATCGCACTTTATGCCTACGTATTCCCGTCTGGAACGAGAAATCAGAGTCAACGTAGTTCGCCTAACTACGGGAAAGGATGGGTGAAGGTTGCTCGCTAGGATATCGCATCCTATGCCTACGTACTTCCACACAGCATGAAAGATCAGAGCAAACGTAGTTCGGGCTACGCACGACACAAACTGTTCAAGTGTCTTTTATGAAAAGTCTCACCTTAAACAAGGGTTTTCTTATTGCGAAAAGGTTGATGTTTGTCCAAATCTTTTGACGGAAGAAATGAATTAATCTCTGTTATAACCTTTATTAGTGTTTTTCTGTTGTTTTGAAGGAAGAAGAGATGACACTCTACAAGTCCTAGGGTTAAAAAAGGGAACAAAATCTACCCTAATGTTATCATGCATGGGTTAACTCCTAATGTCTATCATGCCCCTCTCTTGCACAGAGAGAAACAGAGCTCCTAAGGGAATAGACGGAAACAGAAATAGCAGATATATACAATAAAGCAGTAAAATGCATGGATGCAACAATACAAGCGAGGCAAGGGAGTCCCGCTCAACCTCGAACCTAGAAAACAATAGGCAAAAGTGAACAGGATTCACTTTCAACCCAACAAGTTAAACAGCAAACAATACAGTCCGGGAAATTCACACAATACATCAAAATTAAAACAGCTAAAAGCTAAACAACAAAAGCAATCTTCATCAGCATCAGCTACCATCTTCAAGCTTCAAGCAAGCATCAGTCTTCTATCTTCAATCTCCCAATGGCTTTTCTTAAAGTCTTAACCTCCAAGCTGAGGAATAAATCACAAGAGTGAACTGGTGTTAAGCAATTAGTTGACCACCAAGGGTGGCAAACATACTGCTATCAACACAAAGAATATTTCTCTCAAGAGTTCTATCCCTTAGACATTAGCACCAAGCCTTCCAAAGGAAGGGGGTGAGTGTCTTAGAGAGACTCTGCATCACAGAGAAGGATGGAGGCAATCAAGACCTTCCATGTTTGAGAACCAAGTTGTCTACTCTAGGGCTCTGCCTAACTCCTAGATCCTATGAACTTCAGCAGCTGCCAGCAAGAGATACTCCTCATCAACTCTGGAAGTTGGTCTTCATTATCTGATCTTCAAGTGGGCTTCATCATCACAGGTCTTCATCTCTCCCCAAATCCCAAACAAACCCAATACCCCACACAAACAAAATAATAACCCTAAAGAGGGCACACCACACAGTCAATCAAATATGAGCAATATACTAATAGCAGTAGGGGAATCCTAATGTTTTCTAAGGGATCTATCCTATACCCATAACCCCTATAGTCCCATACCCCAAAATCAACTCAAAAATTCCTAAAAAGAATTAATCTATCTCACATATGCTCACCTGAAACCCTAATTTCCATCATGTTATTCACACCTAAACAAAACACCTAAAATTTAATCCTAAAAATATGAATTAAATCCTATTTACAAGTTGAAGTTCTAAACTAATCACCCTAAAAAGAATGAACCCTAAACCTAAAGGGACCTATGAGAACTAAAATCAACAAAAGTGAGTACTAAACTAAACTTAATAAAATGCTATTTACAAGAAAAATGCATGAAAAATATTAAAACAAAATAAAATGCCATTTTTATCATTTAATATTTTTCTAGACAGGATTATTGACATACCACAAAAAGAAGAAATTAAAAATATCAATTTTCCCATTTTTTATGATTTTTTAAAGGTGAGAAAAACATTAAAGAAAATAAAAACACAAAATATGAATTAAAAGGGGAGGGGGTCTGAATAGCAGCTTCGCCCAGTTGAAATTCTGATGGGCCTCAAAAATGGGGGGCGCGAATATTAATTGGCACTAGGCCCAGCACGCTTCAGAAAACAATTGAAAATCAAAAGAAAAAGATTAAACCCACGGTTCAAATAGCAACTGAAACAAGTTCATTTTGCATTGGGCTTCCAATTGGGGGTGGGGATAGGAATATGGATCCAGGCCCATTGGTGCGTTTAGTGAAACGCTGCGTTCCACTTGGAGATTTCCCTCCGTTTCTCTCTCTTCAAATGCCAGCCACACGATTAGATTAAGAAGTCAAATAATTGAAATGATCCAACGGCCTGTGTATCGTCTTCTCCAACTCAACCTAGGGTTTGCAGAATTCTCTATCCATGCAGCCATGTTCAAGCAATGCGTACTCCTTCCTCACTCAACCAAATCCTTCGATCTCAAAACCAAAATTGGCCTACTCAAAGCCCTCTACAAGATCCTATACTTGAATTTTGCTGCAACTCAACCTATAATCAAGCTCGATAGCTGGAAGATCATGGTGCCACTGAATCGCACCTGATATGCATGGTCATAGTTCTTGCTCAAATTACCCTAGAATGATCTATGGATTATGGTGAGTATTCTGAGCCAAAAATCTAACATTATCTTGCCCTAATTCAGGAGTTCTTGATCAAGAAAGTTTCATCACCATGAATCAAACTGTCTCTAATGGCCATAACAGATGGGGTGTGTGTTCATCTTCCTAACCCTAACCATCTTACACCAATGATCTAACCTAGCAACACCTAATTATAGAGATAGAAAAGAAATCACCAACCTGCTTAGCAGCTATGGCAGAGGTAGTTACAGGTGGATTCAATGCTTGTAACCCTTCGGGGATGATCTTTGATTGAGGAGAATCTTTCTGTTTGCAACAATAGTGATGATGAGTGCTTGGATTGTGAGATTCGAATCTGCTATGAATCTTGCAATTTCAAACCCTAGAGCTTCAATCTTCCATGGACATGCCTCTGAGCTTGCTTGTTCCCACTCACAATCTTCAATGGATGATGGATGAAGAAAAAGAATGATCAGAATTGGTGTAGATTGGAGAATTTCACACTTTCTTACAATGGAAGCAACAATGGAATTCTCTCTTTTCTCCCCCTCTTTTCACCAACCCTTTGCACCAATGGCTTCAGTTCAATATATAGATAAGGATAGACAGATCTAGAAGTTTCTAGATTGATCTAGGAAAGTGTGGAATGTAATGGAAAGTTATGGAAGTTCTCATGTGATGATACTTTGAAATATCTCATATCATGCTTGCATCCTTTCTAAACTTGTGTCAAAATCTCCTCTCATGATTTATTGAAATGGTATGTGTAAAAAAAACAAGCTCCATGCCTTAAAATTTCACTTATGCCAAGTTTTCCATACTTGCCTTATTATGCAAGTAACAAAAATACAAAGCAAGTCCAAAATTTAACCCCTAACTCAAAAAAGTGGCTGAACCAATGTCTCTAAAATGATGTTTGGAATCAATTTGGTATATTGGATGACCCATTTTGGATTTGTAGATCTCTCAAACCAATTTTCATTTCAACTTTTTCAACTTATATGCCTTTTTTAGGTCATTTTTCACCAACTTTGGTCAAGTCTTGCTCCATGCATTTCCAAACTTCCATGACTTCTTTTATTGACTTAAAATGGCATTTTGAGCAACTTTTATGTTGTGAAATTTTTCATTTGAAGCTTCCTTGTATGAGTTTTAGGCATAGTCTAAAAATGACCTGTAATCCTCAGATGACCAAAATACCCTTTGCTTGCCAAGACCATAAGTAGAGTTCCACAAATCATATGAAGGCATACAATACCATTATAGAAATCTAAGACAATAAGGAATAACTCTTATGTTGGCTAGAAATCCATTTGAAATATCCTTGAAGGTCAAAAGTTGCTTGGAAGACAGACAACTTTCACAGACAAATTTCAGTGCCCTCAGATGACCTGTAACTTGCAAGAGCCATAACTTGAGTTCTATAAATCATCTTGATGACTTCCACCACTAACATTAAAGCTATGAAGATACTCTACAAGTTTCATGTGGACCAAGAATCCATATAAAGCTTGCATCTTGAGCTACACTGCCTTGAAGTTTGACCCAAATTAGGGGATTTTACACTAAAACCCTAATTTAGTAACTCCAGTTCTCCTTGACTCCTCTTGATTTTTCTTTAACACAACATCATATCCATATCCATATAGCAAACAATGAATCCCACATCCTTCAAATGATCCTTGATGCCTTTCAAAACACTTCTTTGACCTAGTGTTGACCTGGTGTTGACCCTAGTTGACTGACTTCAACTGAGGCTTTTACAATTATTCCAATGACTTGGTTACTCCTCAAAAATGATCATCTAGGCTCTTCATAACATCCATACACACCTCATGCTCTTGGCTCATAGCTCACACTTCCTCTGATGATCCCCAACTAGCCTCAAGATAGGGGAGAATTCACTGATCAACCTGGCAACACTTCAAAGCTCAAATTTTTCCCTGATGACCTGAATAGTCTTGAATATGAATGAAACCCTTGAATATGCCTCCTGAGATAAGAATAGCACTTTGATCCCCTGTTAAGATAACTTGCTCATGCCATGCAATGCAGATGAATACATTATGTACATGATGACAATGCTAATGACTATGCAATTGAAACATAAACCTATGTTAGAAAAGGTTGGGCAAATTTTGGGGTGCAACACAATGCTTCCAATTTCATTTCCTCTGCATAACTTTCACACTTCTACATTTCAAAACATCAAAATATCAGAAATAACAAAATCCAAGGGCTGAGAAAGGTCCAAGTGATTAAAGAATGAGTTTATGAAAAATTGTCAATGTGGGACTCAAGTGTTGAAACACCATCTTGCCAAATCCATAACTCTCAACTCACAAATGCCATTGAGATGTTCTAGTACTTTTTGGAAATCCCTCAAATATCTCTAAAACATTCATGTTTTCATGAGTTTCAAATTCTCAAAGGAGCTTGGCCAAAAAACCTCTTAAAGTTGCTAAAAAACAAGCTTAAAAGTGAAATTTCTCTAAGTCATTTTCCCTTCTTGAAATGAATTTGATCATAACTCCAAATCTATGCATTTTCTGATCATGGACCACTTTTAGGCTTTTGTAGGATTTGTCAAGAGCTTTCAAATGAGCTTTGAACCACTTCATTTGGATGTGTGGTTAAGGAGTTATGGTCTTGCCCCTTTCGAAACCCTAATTCTCGATTTTTGCGATTACTCCTAAACCCTTGATCCAATTGTCATGAAATTTTATGGGTAGATGCAATATGTCATTAGGAACATTTTTGATTCACATCTTGAGGTCAGATTCCTTATTGTTGAAGAGTTGACTTTTCGGTCAACCGACCGATCGATCGGTGGCTACCGAGTCGACTGTTGATGCTCTGGACCTCTTGAGGCTTCGAAACTTCTTGAATGGACTTTACCAAGCCATATGAACATTATGGACCATGATCCCATCATTGTAACACCTTTTAAATCAAAATTCAAACCACAGTTGACTTTTCCTGCTCGAAAACCCTAATCGGGTATCCTGAACTTCACTGCTTTTGATTCCTGGGTAACAACCTCAAATTGGATTCATGCTTGATCCAATAGAATACTCTTGATGATGTGGAGACCCAATCTCAAAGAAAACCAATCCAAAACATTGACTGGTCAACCCTCGAAATCTCGATTTCGGCTGTACAAAACCCTGATCCTCCTGTAATTTGACAAAGACCACTTGGAAGGGGTTAAGGTTAGATAAACATGTGAACATGCTCCTAAAATTATGATGAGGATATAAGGGGTCAAAATTTGGGGTATGACAGTTGCCCCTATTTAAATATCTTTCACTAGATGGTGGCGAAAGATGACAATCCTCGCGAAGTCGTAGTGAAAGGTATTTAAATATAGCGAACCAAAAATTCTGTCCCTTAGATCCAATGGTATGCAAAAGGACAAATGTGGATATGCTATGAATCTAGATGATGCTTTATGATGTTTGAATGCAAGACAGATGCAGACACGCGAGCAAAGATAAAAAAAAAACGGCAATACAACGAGTAACTACTCATGGAGGACTCGCACACTGGGGAAATATCCAAGGAAAAGCAAACAAAAATAGTTCAAACATGACTAAAGACGCTGTAACACCCCCTTCCTATACCCCCAAATAATCCAAATAATCAGTTAGGCATAAATTCATGATTTCATCATAGTACAATTATAACATGGTATAAAAGAGGCGCATCACATTATCATCGAAACGAACATAAATAATACCAGCTCACGGAGATATGTAACAAAAGGGGTAAATCTCAACTAAAAACAAAGCATAGCACTTAAAACCCACACATCAACATTTAGAATAAAGCGAAAACATCTAAACATTGAAATCACTTCATTACATAAGCATCATATACATCGCTCAGATTAATTCAATTCATCAGTTGAGTTTACAAAATGTTCATCAGCAGATACATACACAGATGCATCACAAAAGAATCAAAACAATTCCTAACTACCCAGTGTTACATATCAGAGCCATCTGACCAAAAGAAATGAAGACTCGCTTCACAAAGACTCCAGCAATCTAATCTGCAATGCCTCATAGAGCATTATGAAACAGCAGAAGGGTGAGAAATAATATCATAATACATTATGCACATAAACATATATATATATATATATATATATATATATATATATATATATATATATATATATATATATATATATATATATATATATATATATATATATATATATATATATATATATATATATATATATATATATATATATATATATATATATATATATATATATATATATATATATATATATATATATATATATATATATATATATATATATATATACACACATAACGTCCAAAAACGTCCTCCGCTTTCTCACCGCAACTCATCTCACTACACCATACACCACAATGTATTCACAATTAACTATTTATAAATAGAGCACCGAGCATATACAATGTGCATCAACAATGTTTATATCAATTCATAAACATAAATACTTATACACATATATTCACACATACATGTATATTCAAACCTTCCATTCATGCCAATTATCAACAATCTACATAAACATCTACATTCATGTTTATTCACCATACATCATGCACAGATGTCTACATGCAACTCACAGAGACCGACACACGACTCTATGCAAATGCAAATGCGGTACCGACTCATTTCAGCAGGTTCAATTGAAGAACCAAATAACCATCGCTCACACCCCACATGGGCACACGAGGTTCTGCAGATTCACCAAGGAATCAAATATAACCATCGCAACATGCGAGGTTCTGCAGTTTCATCTAGGAATCAAATATAACCATCGCAACATGCGAGGTTCGGCAGATTCACCGAGGAATCAAATATAACCATCGCAACATGCGAGGTTCTGCAGATTCACCGAGGAATCAATAAATAACCATCGCTCACACCCCACAAGGGCACAGGAGGTTCTGCAAATCCACCGAGGGATCAATCGACACAAGAATGCATACCATGATGATTCACATGTAACATGACTCATGACACTCTTGAAATGCATACATGTTTATAAACATACTCATGCATTCATCACATTCATCGCATATATTCATTATGCATTCAAATATACGTATCACAAAGCATATATATATTCATCATCCATTCACACCAATTTTCATACATGGTTCACATTCACAATCGATCTCGCCATGCATCTCTATTTAATTCAAATAATGCACAAAATTGCCAAACGGCCACACTCACACCTCACAAATCATAAACTAGGATTCACGCCATACGGCTACCCACAACACATATAACAACATATAATTAGTCATCTCAGACAAGGAATGATCACAACCAAACCACATAACCGATCCATGAATGGAAAACACAAGAAGGAAAATATGTTGTTGTGTTCGTTAACCTTCGCTTGGCGAAGCCCCTGGCGAACCTTCGCTACTACGTTCGCCTGGAGAACTTGCCAGCGAAGACCACTGGGATTTATTCTGGAATTACTTGCTAGCACTCGCTAGCATACTCGCCTGGCGAACCTTCGCCACTCTCATTCGCCTGGCGAACTTGCCAGCAAAGACAGGGTGGATGCTACTGACTTGGTTCGCTGTTGCTCGCTGGGCTTCGCCCGGCGAAGCTTCGCTGCCATTCGCCTGGCGAACCTGCAAACTCAGAACTCCCATGGCTGTCCAAAGGCCCAAACCTCACAAACCGACCGATTTAATCCGAATCAGTTCCAGTAGTATAACCCACTCATCACCCGACTATATTACACCGTCTATTCCAAATTCTAACCGATAAACTCAGTTTCTACCAATTAAATCAATTCTGACCTAGAAATGGAAACATAGAAACAATCCAACAAATCTAATCTAGCACATACATGATCATACACATTATGAAGATTATAAAACTTTTCACCCTTACCTGATTAATCGCAAGCTAAGGTTGATTCTTGGTGATTCTAGGTTTTGCTCCACTTTCTCTTCTTTTCTCTCCTCCTCTTTTCTTTCTCTTGTTTTTCTTCTTAATGTTTCTATCTTTCTCTTTTCTCTCTATATCACATATTCTATTTCTTTCCTCCCAAATTCTTTCCACACACACTTATCAATCAATTCTCACAAAATATCCACTTAATATTATCACTAATGCCCAAAATACCCTCCAACCTATTTTTACCCGAAACTCTCAAAGTCGGCAAAAATAGCTCAATATGTAAACATAACATATTATCACACAATTCCACATAAATAAGATAATCACTTAAATAAATCAAATAAGGACTCCATAAAAATGGGAATTCAGAATCGGGGCGTTACAACTCTCCCCCACTTTAGAAATTTTCGTCCTCGAAAATATTACCTGATTCAAACAGCTCTGGATGCGACTCATGCATCTTATTCTCCAATTCCCAATTCATATTGCCTTCCGCGGAACCTCCCCATGCCACCTTCACAAGTGCTATATCCTTACCTCTGAGCCTCTTAACTTCACGGTCCAAAATCCTAACCGGTAAAACCTCAACTGTAAGATTATCCCTCACTTCCACATCATCCATCGGAATTACATGTGACGGATCCGGAACATACTTCCGAAGTTGCGAAACATGAAACACATCGTGCAAATTCAAAAGTTTCGGAGGCAACGCCACACGATAAGCCACATCACCAACCCGTTTAGTAATCTGATACGGACCAATGAAACGAGAAGTCAACTTCTTCGACTTCAAAGCACGACCCACACCCGTAACCGGTGTAACCCTCAAAAACACATGGTCGCCTTCTTGAAACTCAAGATTCTTTCTTCTCTTATCATGATAACTCTTTTGCCTACTCTGCGAAACTCTCATCTTTTCCCGAATGAACTTCACCTTCTCCGTCGTTTGTTGTACCATCTCCGGTCCAACTACTGACTTCTCTCCTGTTTCATGCCAACACAACGGTGTTCAACATCTTCGACCATACAAAGCCTCAAATGGTGCCATACCAATACTTGAGTGAAAACTATTGTTGTAGGTGAACTCAATCAATGCCAAATAACCATCCCAAGCACTACCTTGCTCGAGCACACAAGCACGCAACTAATCTTCCAATGATTGAATCGTCCTTTCGGTTTGACCATCCATCTGCGGATGATAAGCCGAACTCAATCTCAACTTAGAACCCAAAGCCCTTTGCAAACTTTCCCAAAATATCGAAGTAAATCTAGGATCCCTATCCGACACAATACTCTTAGGAATCCCATGTAACTTCACAATCTCCCCAACATAAATCTCGGCTAACTTCTCCAAAGGATAACTAATATCTATCGGAATAAAGTGAGCAGATTTAGTAAGCCTGTCAACAATCACCCAAATAGCATTGTGACCTCTTTGCATATTAGGAAATCCCGTAACAAAATCCATCGATATACTATCCCATTTCCACTCTGGAATGTCCAACGGTTGCATCAAACCACTGGGCTTCTGATGTTCCACTTTAGACTTCTGACAAGTCAAGCACGAATACACAAACTGAGCTACATCCCGCTTCAATCCAAACCACCAAAAGATTTTCTTCAAATCTTGATACATCTTATTCGCTCCCGGGTGAATACTTAAGTTACTCCGGTGTCCTTCCTCCAATATCATCTTTTTCAACTCTACATCATCGGGAATACAAATACGACCACGAAATCTCAAAACTCCAAAATTATCAACCTTGAAGTCCTCATTCTCATTCATCATCAAATCAACAAACTTCAAATCCAACTTTTGCTTTTCGCACACGGTAGCAAGAAAATCATTCGTAACATACAACATACCAAGTTTCACACTACTCGGTGTTATCTCACAAACCAAACTCAAATCTCTAAAACTCTCCAACAATTTCCATTCTTTTACCATCAATGTTGACATATGAACCAACTTTCGACTTAAAGCATCGGATACTATGTTTTCCTTACCCGGATGGTAATTCAAACCAAAATCATAATCCTTCAAAAACTCTAACCATCTCCTCTGCCTCATGTCCAATTCCTTCTGATCAAACAAATATTTCAAACTCTTGTGATCACTAAAAATTTCAAATCTCGCACCATACAGATAATGCCTCCAAATTTTCAAAACAAACACCACAGCCGCTAACTCCAAATCATGCGTAGGGTAGTTCTTCTCATGCACTCTCAATTGTCTCGAAGCATAAGCCACAACTTTCCTATCTTGCATTAAAACACCACCTAAACCGGATAAAGAAGCATCACAATAAACCACAAACGACTCCGTCGGATTCAGCAAAATCAAAATCGGCGCTGCTGTCAACCTTCTCTTAAGCTCAACAAAACTCTTCTCACACTCAATATCCCAAACAAAGGTCTTTCCCTTACAAGTCAATTGAGTCAACGGAAGTGCTAACTTCGAAAATCCTTCAATAAACCTCCGATAATAACCGGCTAATCCCAAAAAGCTTCGAATCTCCGTAACTGACTTAGGAGCTTCCCACTGCATTACTGCATCAATCTTGGACAGATCAACACTAATACCATTACCAGAAATAACATGTCCAATAAAACTCACTTCCGATAACCAAAACTCACACTTCTATAACTTAGCATATAATTGCTTCTCTTTCAAGATTTGCAACACAACTCTTAAATACTTTAAATGCTCTTCTTGAGACTTAGAGTAAATCAAAATGTCGTCGATGAACACAACCACAAAACGATCCAACTGATCATGAAAAATACGATTCATGTGTTCCATAAACACACCTGGCGCATTAGAAACCCCGAATGGCATCACTGAAAATTCATAATGACCATACCGTGTCCTAAAAGCCGTCTTTTGAATATCCTCATCTTTAACACGAATCTGGTGATAACCCGACTTCAAATCAATCTTGCTAAAAACACGGGCACCAACCAATTGGTCCATCAAATCATCAATTCTAGGAAGCGGATACTTGTTCTTAATAGTTACCTTGTTCAACTGTCGATAATCGATACACAACCGCATACTCCCATATTTCTTCTTTACTAACAATACCGGTGCACCCCAAGGAGAAACACTCGGCCTGACAAACCTCTTTTCCAATAAGTCATTCAATTGTTTCTTCAATTCCATCAACTCTGATGCCGACATGCGATACGGCGCCACCAAAATCGGTCTAGTACCCGAAACTAGATCAATCGAAAACTCGACTTCTCTTTCCGGCGGTACGTCTGCAATGTCCTCCGAAAATACTTCTGGAAAGTCGCACACCACTGGAACCATACCCAGTTCAACCTTACTCTCTTCTGACAATGATGCAAACAAACAGAACACTTGAGCCTCATCCACCAAAAGTTTCTTCAACTCTTTAGTAGATAGAGAACTGTCTTCCTCATCCTCCTCCAAAGAAGGAAACCTCACTAACTTGTGATAACAATCAATACGGACTCTATTATACTGCAACCAATTCATACCCAAGATCACATCTAATCCTTATAACGGCAAACACACCAAGTCCACAATGAAGTCTTTACCATATATGGTCAAAGGACAACTTAAACATACCAAAGATGTAGTTACCGACCCCGAAGCGGGTGTCTCAATAACCATATCACCACCACAAGAAGACAAGCGCAAGTCCAAACGCTTAGCGCACTCAAAAAAATGAATGAATGAGTCGCTCCGGTATCGATAATAGCAACTAAAGGCATATTATTAGTAAAGCATGTACCTTTAATCAACCGATCCGCATTAGTAGTGTCTGCACCGGATAATGCAAATACCTTCCCACTCGTTGGAGCTTGCTTTGGCTTAGTACACTTTGTACTAATATGACCAACTTCCCCACAGTTGTAACACTTCACCACGTTCCTTCTACAATCAGTTGTAGCATGGCCGATACCTCCACAGTTAGCACACTTCGCTCCATCCTTCTTACACTCAAAAGATTTATGCCCCACTTCCCCGCACCTAAAGCACTTAATGTGACCAGAACCTCCACCTTCGGACCTCTTAACAAAGTTTTCCCTATGCTTGCCTTTATTAACAGGCGTCACATAAGGTCCACTCCTTACCGGTTGCTTCCCTCTCTTCTCATTCAAACTCTTATAGTGAGTGGAACGAGCTTTACTATCTTTTTCAAAGATTCTACAGCATTCGGTCAAGTCCGAAAATCTCCTAATCCTCTGATAACCCACCGCTTGCTTGATCTCAGGGCGCAAGCCGTTCTCATACTTAACACATTTGGAAAATTCCGCCGTCACCACATCATAGTGAGGATGAAACTTCACTAAATCTGTGAACTTAGCCGTGTAGTCTATTACAGACATATTGCCTTGTTTCAATTCCAGGAACTCCATCTCCTTCTTTCCCTTCACACTCTCAGGATGATACTTTCTCAAAAATTCGGTGTGAAATAAATCCCAAGTGATTTCCTCATCGTCCACTTCAAGAACTTGTCTCATACTGACCCACCAATCATCGGCTTCTTCTCTCAGCATGTGAGTCCCAATTCTCACCTTGTTCTCTTCAGCACAATTCATAACTCTAAAGATCCTCTCGATCCCCTTTAACCAAATCTGAGCAGCGTTCGGATCAAATCTTCCCTTGAATACCGGCAGTTGATTCTTTCTAAACTCATCATTAGCATTCACATTTGGCGCACCCTGCATCGCCCTAGCCATTGCCTCCAATGCAGCAGCCACCGCATTGTCATTACGACCAGCAATATTCTTATTATTCCCAAAAATAACAACAAGGTTAAACAACCGTCCAACCAACAAAACGACGAGACAGACACAACTGACTCAACACTGGCTCTAATACCACTTAATGTAACACCCCCTTTCTATACCCCCAAATAATCCAAATAATCAGTTAGGCATAAATTCATGATTTCATCATAGTACAATTATAACATGGTATAAAAGAGGCGCATCACATTATCATCGAAACGAACATAAATAATACCAGCTCACGGAGATATCTAACAAAAGGGGTAAATCTCAACTAAAAACAAAGCATAGCGCTTAAAACCCACACATGAACATTTAGAATAAAGAGGAAACATCTAAACATTGAAATCACTTCATTTACATAAGCATCATATACATCGCTTAGATTAATTGAATTCATCAATTGAGTTTACAAAACGTTCATCAGCAGATACATACACAGATGCATCATAAAAGAATCAAAACAATTCCTAACTACCCAGTGTTGCATATCAGAGCCATCTGACCAAAAGAAATGAAGACTCGATTCACAAAGACTCCAGCAATCTAATCTGCAATGCCTCATAGAGCATTATGAAACAGCAGAAGGGTGAGAAACAATATCATAATACATAATGCACATAAACATATATATATATATATATATATATATATATATATATATATATATATATATATATATATATATATATATATATATATATATATATATATATATATATATATATATATATATATATATATATATATATATATATATATATATATATATATATATATATATATATATATATATATATATATATATATATATATATATATATATATATATATATATATATATATATATATATATATATATATATATATGTATATATATATATGTGTATATATATATATATATATATATATATATATATATATATATATATATATATATATATATATATATATATATATATATATATATATATATATATATATATATATATATATATATATATATATATATACATATATATATATATATATATATATATATATATATATATATATATATATATATATATATATATACATATATATATATATATATATATATATATATATATATATATATATATATATATATATATATATATATATATATATATATATATATATATATATATATATATATATATATATATATATATATACACACACACATAACGTCCAAAAACGTCCTCCGCATTCTCACCACAACTCATCTCACTACACCGTACACCGCAATGTATTCACAATTAACTATTTACAAATAGAGCATCGAGCATATACAATGTGCATCAACAATGTTTATATCAATTCATAAACATACATACTTATACACATATATTCACACATACATGTATATTCAAACCTTGCATTCATGCCAATTATCAACAATCTACATAAACATCTACATTCATGTTTATTCACCATACATCATGCACAAATTGTCTACATGCAACTCACAGAGACCGACACACGACTCTATGTAGATGCAAATGCGGTACCGACTCATTTCAGCAGGTTCAATTGAAGAACCAAATAACCATCGCTCACACCCCACATGGGCACACGAGGTTCTACAGATTCACCGAGGAATCAAATATAACCATCGCAACATGCGAGGTTCTGCAGATTTACCGAGGAATCAAATATAACCATCGCAACATGCGAGATTCTGCAGATATACGTATCACAAAGCATATATATATTCATCATCCATTCACACCAATTTTCATACATGATTCACATTCAAAATCGATCTCGCCATGCATCTCTATTTAATTCAAATAATGCACAAAATTGCCAAACGGCCACATTCACACCTCACAAATCATAAACTAGGATTCACGCCATACAGCTACCCACAACACATATAACAACATATTATTAGTCATCTCATACAAGGCATGATCGCAACCAAACCACACAATCGATCCACGAATGGAAAACACAAGAAGGAAAATATGCTGTTGTGTTCGCTAACCTTCGCCTGGCGAAGCCCCTGGTGAACCTTCGCTACTCCGTTCGCCTAGAGAACTTGTCAGCGAAGACCACTGGGATTTATTCTGGAATTACTCGCTAGCATACTCGCCTGGAAAAACTTCGCCACTTTCATTCGCCTGGTGAACTTACCAGCGAAGACAGGGTGGATGCTACTGACTTGGTTCGCTGCTGCTCGCTGGGCTTCGCCCGGCGAAGCTTCGCTGCCATTCGCCTGGCGAACCTGCGAACTCAGAACTCCCATGGCTGTCCAAAAGCCCAAACCTCACAAACTGACCGATTTAATCTGAATCAGTTCCAGTAGTACAACCCACTCATCACCTGACTATATTACACCATCTATTCCAAATTCTAACCGATAAAACTCAGTTTCTACCGATTAAATCAATTCCGACCTAGAAATGGAAACATAGAAACAATCCAACAAATCTAATCTAGCACATACATGATCATACACATTATGAAGATGATAAAACTTCTCACCCTTACCTGATTAATCGCAAGCTAAGGTTGATTCTTGATGATTCTAGGTTTTGCTCCACTTTCTCTTCTTTTCTCTCCTCCTCTTTTCTTTCTCTTGTTTTTCTTCTTAATGTTTCTATCTTTCTCTTTTCTCTCTATATCACATATTTTATTTCTTTCCTCCCAAATTCTTTCCACACACACTTATCAATCAATTCTCACAAAGTATCCACTTAATATTATCACTAATGCCCAAAATACCCTCCAACCTATTTTTACCCGAAACTCTCAAAGTCGGCAAAAATAGCTCAATATGTAAACATAACATATTATCACACAATTCCACATAAATAAAATAATCACTTAAATAAATCAAATAAGGACTCAATAAAAATGGGAATTCATAATTGGGGCGTTACAGACGCCGCTCAGGGGAATCTTTCACACAGGGGACACCAACGTCAACAGGGAAGACAAAACTTCATTGGGGAGAAGGAGGTGACACTCTGCTGGGGGAAAAAAGAAAAGAGACGCAAACCTCATTGGGGGATAAACAGCTGAGGAATCTCCTATAGTGAAGAGTTCGAATGGGATCTTCAGGAAAAGAACAGAAACAAGACCAGACGCACCGGGGATGCTAGTAACGACTAGATCTCCGAGACACTAATGGGAAAGCGACGCTTTACTGGGGATACCGGTGATGACCAGAACAAATAGAAATCAAAGGGTGCTAGTTTCTACTAGACTTACAAAGGGGCGATGGTGACGATCAAACAAAATGGGAGCTCTAAATTGTGTTGATACAATATAGGATTCCGGCTGGGGAAATTGGTAACAACCAACTCTTGGTATTAATAACGATTAACATTCAAGCAGAGACAATAACCACTGGACTTTTCAAAACTATGGTGACGACCAAAGCAACGATACCAATAACGATGGGATTTTAAACAGCGCCAGTTACCACTGGACTTTCCAAATAGCTGCCAATTACCATTGGACTTTAAACAATTCAGTTACCACTGGACTTTCAGGAGATGCCAATTACCATTGGACTTTCCCAATAGCTGCCAATTACCATTGGACTTTAAACAATGCCAGTTACCACTGGACTTTCAGGAGATGCCAATTACCATTGGACTTTCAAGAGACATGGTGACGACCAGAGCTCAATACCAATAACAATTGGATTTTAAATAGTGCCAGTTACCACTGGACTTTTCAGAAGATATGGGGGGTGCTAGTAACGACTAGACTTCAAGGAGAGAAACTGGTGAGACCAGGCAAACGATACCAGTAACAACAGGACATCCAAAGGTACTGGTTACAACCAGGAACAAGCGGGATACAGGTAACGACCTATAACCACACACAAACTTAGTAACAACCGAGGTAGAGAAATTGGTGACAACCAACACCTCAAAAGGACAGAGAATGCCCAAAGAACAACAGACAAGACCATTGGTAACAACCAGGAAACTATCAAAACAAAAGGTAACAACCAAAGACCAAATAGAGGCCGGACAAATGCATATGATATGCCATGATGCCAATGATTAATGGTATGCAGGAGTTGATTCTGACGAGAATCGGAAGAATCTGGAGACTCAAGAGAAAATATAGATAAACACATCTATCTCACTGGGGACGCAATGAATCTCACTGAATTCACAAAACAAATGTGTCTGTAGCCTTTTGGGAAATAAACCCACTCTGCTTGGAGAAAGGTTTCAGGGACGCTGGGCAGTATTGACAATGCAACTCTAAATGGATGCTCTGAATTCTTCTATTGGGGATGAGACTACCATCACAAGAACTCGTTTCATAAGGAAACTTGGGGAGAGGGTCTTCAATCTCGGTGACTACACACGACCGAATAAGCAACTTATCAAGTTAATTCAACAGACATTCACTGGGAGATGTATTGAGACTGCACGTCAAAGTTTCTGCCACTTTAAAACTTTCGAGAGGTATGATCTCCACCGAGTCTTTCCGTAAGCCAAAGTATTTTATGTTTTTTTAGTCTTCAAATGTTATTTTTAAATTCGAACCTGGTACTTTCAAAGATTATCATTGATCAATAAACAATGTTTTGCATAACAAAAGAAAGAAAGACAATAGTATTTTTTGCAAAAAAGAAAGGTCCAAAACTGATTTCATTTAAGAATGGAAGTTTGTCAATGACAGAACTCCACGGAACTTTTACATTTGAAAATGGCAACATGAAAAGAAAAAGGTTACATTGAATCCACTGACAATTCTACCCCTAATGACTAAAACTTTCCAAAACCTTGCTTCTGACAAGAGCGGTTGAAATGGACTTCTTTGTAAAATCTTCTGCAGAGGTAACAACCCATCTGATGCAGTGAAACGCCTTTTGTCCCTAACTTTTGCCTGGATTGCCCTTTCAGGTTTTCAATCCACCGGGACGCTCCTTTTTTCCTAAGCCGCCCTTTCGGGTTTTCAACTTAGCGAGCTCATCATCTCCTTTTATTTCATCCCTAACTTTTTCCTGGACCTCCTTCATAGGTTATGATCCAGCGGGATACCCATTATCGGGTTCTTTTAGGCGTAATATTTTCGTACTGCATCAGAATTCACCGGGTGTGCAAGTTGTTCCCCATCCATTGTTGTGAGGATTAACGATCCTCCTGAGAAGACTGTTTTTACAACAAACGGACCATCATATTTGGGCATCCATTTTCCCCGTGCATCTTTGTGAACTGGCAAAATCCTTTTGAGTACAAGCTCTCCTTCTCGGAATTCTCGAACACGAACCTTTTTGTCAAAAGCTCTCTTGATCCTTTTCTGATATAACTGCCCGTGACATACCGCAGTCATGCGCTTTTCATGAATAAGGTTCAACTGGTCAAATCTTTCCCTCACCCATTCAGCTTCTTCAAGTTCGGTTTCCATTATGACTCTTAAGGAAGGTATCTCAACCTCAATAGGAAGTACTGCATTCATTTCGTATACCAAAGAAAAAGGGGTTGCCCCTGTTGAAGTGCGAACCGACGTTCTATACCCATGCAAGGAAAATGGCAGCATCTCATGCCAATCCTTATATGTCTTCACCATTTTTTTGCAAAATCTTCTTGATGTTCTTATTCGCAGCTTCGACAGCTTCATTCATCTTGGGACGATAAGGAGAGGAGTTGTGATGTTCAATTTTGAAGTCACCACACAGCTCTTTCATGGTTTTTTTATTCAGATTGGTATTGTTATCTATTATGATTCGGCTTGGGATTCTGTATCGACAGATAATCTCCTTTTTGATAAAGCGGGCCACCACTTGTCGAGTAACATTGGCGTAGGATGCGGCTTTAACCCACTTTGTGAAGTACTCAATAGCGACCAGAATGAATCGGTGTCCATTAGAAGCCTTTGGCTCGATTGCCCCAATCATATCAATGCCCCACATAGAGAATGGCCAAGGTGATGTCAACACATTTAACAACGTCGGAGGCACATGCATCTTATCCGCATAAATTTGGCATTTGTGACATTTCCTGGCATATTGAATACAGTCAGCTTCCAAAGTCAACCAATAATACCCAGCCCTCAAAATCTTCTTGGACATGGCATATCCATTGGCGTGAGTGCCAAATGTTCCTTCATGAATATCTTGCATTAACAATTCTGCTTCTCATCTGTCGACACATCTAAGCAGGACCATGTCATGAATTCTCTTATAGAGCACACCATTGCTGAGAAAGAACTTAGAGGCCAATCTTCTCAAGGTTTTCTTATTAAGTGATGTAGCATCGACCGGATACTCTTGTTTTAACAGATAATTCTTTATGTCGTGGAACCATGGCTTGTTATCAACTTCTTCTTCGACCATCTGACAGTAGGCTGGCCCAGTCTTGCATTCAATTCTAATGAGAGTGGCATCATTGAGGTAATTGACTTTCCACATTGAGGCTAACATGGCTAGAGCATCAGGAATATGATTTTCAGATCTCGGAACATGCTTGAAGGTGATCCCATCAAAATATTCAATCATTTCAATGATATAGGCTCTATATGGGATTAAATTCTCATGTCTGGTCTCCCATTCACCTGTAACTTGATAAATAACCAGAGTTGAATCTCCACTTACTTCGAGAAGTTTGATTCCGAGGTCAATAGCTGCTTCAAGGCCAAGAATACATGTTTCATATTCAGCAATGTTGTTTGTACATTCAAAGTCTAACCTTGCTATAAATGGAGTATACCCACCCTCGGGATTCATCAGAACGGCTCCTACGTCATACCCACTGTAATTTGACGAACCATCAAACATCATTTTCCACCAAAGACCCGGCTCAGGACCTTCACCAGGACCTGGTTCTTCACAATCTTTTACCAACATAATGTCTTCGTCCGAAAACTCAAACTTGAGAGACTCGTAATCATTAACTGGCTGATCTGCAAGATAATTTGATAAAACACTGCCCTTGATCGACTTCTGGGCCACATACTGGATGTCATATTCTAATAACAACATATGCCATCGGGCGAGCCTTCTTGTTTGTGCGGGCTTCTCGAAGATATACTTTATCGGGTCCATTTTTGAAATCAATAAAGTAGTATGACAAATCATGTACTGCCTCAAACGTCGGACAGCCCACGCCAAAGCACAACAAGTTTTCTCTAAAAGGGAATATCGGATCTCACAGTCGGTGAATTTCTTGCTCAAATAATAGATGGCATGTTCCTTTCGTCCGGACTCATTCTGCTGACCTAACACACAACCCATTGAGTTCTCGAGTACTGTCAAATACATGAAAAGAGGTCTTCCCGGAACAGGAGGTATTAAGATCAGAGGCTCTTGAAGATAGCCCTTAATCTTATCAAATGCTTGCTGGCAATCTGAATTCCAAACAATTGTTTGATCCTTTCGTAACAACTTAAAAATGGGCTCACAAGTAGGAGTCATATTGGAAATAAATCTAGATATGTAGTTCAATCTTCCAAGGAAACCTCTGACTTGTTTCTCAGTTTGCGGAGCCGGCATATCTTGAATGGCCCGAACTTTATATGGATCTACCTCAATCCCTCGGTGGCTAATAATGAAACCGAGTAATTTCCCAGATCTCACCCCAAAAGTACACTTGGTTGGGTTCAGCCTCAACTGATATTTTCTGAGTCTCTTAAACAATTTCAACAAATGGTTCAAATGATCCTCTTCACTCTGAGATTTGGCGATCATATCATCAACATACACTTCTATCTCTTTGTGCATCATGTCATGAAATAAGGTCAGCATGGCTCTTTGATAAGTGGCATCGGCGTTCTTCAAACCGAACGGCATGACTTTGTAACAGTAAGTTCCCCAAGGAGTAATGAAAGTGGTTTTTTCCATATCATCTGGATCCATCTTGATTTGGTTGTATCCGGAGAAACCATCCATAAACGAGAAAACCGCAAAGCGAGCTGTATTATCCACTAATGTATCAATATGCGGCAAAGGGAAATCATCCTTCGGACTGGCCTTATTCAGATCCCTCTAATCCACACACATTTTGACCTTCTCATCTTTTTTCGGCACAGGTACAATATTAGCTACCCATTCAGGGTATTTGGATACTGCCAAGAAACCTGCATCAATCTGATTTTTCACTTCATCTCGAATCTTGAGAGCCATGTTAGGTCTAGTTCTTCGGAGTTTTTGTTTGACGGGCGTGCATTCAGGTCGGAGCGGAAACTTGTGGACCACTATGTCGGTGTCCAATCCTGGCATATCCTGATATGACCAAGCAAATACATCCACATATTCTTTTAAAAGCTCTACTAACTGCTGCTTGACTTCTGCCCCAAGTGTTGCCCCAATCTTGACCTCTTTCTTGTCCTCTTCGGTGCCAAGATTAATAACATCCACCTGCTCTTTGTGAGGTTGAAACTCTGGGTGCTCATAACATGCCATTTTTTCCAATTCCTCAGGGATCTCAAAATCTTCGTCCTCATCCTCGGCTTGGTAAATTGGTAAGTCAAAGTCAGGTGGGAAAGCAAAGTCAATGGATTCAATGGGTTTTGGGGTATCACTGCATGTTGGAATGACTTAATTTATTAAAACGCACAAAGACAAATGCCGCAATCAAGAAAATTGTTTTGATGATTTTTTAGAAAAATTGCCATTTTCTTTTTAAATATGGAAACAAAAGCAAATAAGGGAACAACAACAAAAGGATTTAACAAAACCATTCATTAATCATAATATTCATGAAAGCACGGGGCCCTTACAAAATGCATCCTATAGCCTTGGGCACGGCTATGGAGGTTTAAAGATAAAGCAACAACAAGTTAAAGAAAAACAAATAAATTACTTCGACATAGGAAAGACCACGGGAATCTCAATAGCCTCCCAATTTCCTAAAGCAGCTTCACAATGATACACCAAATGTTCAATATCTTCTTCTTCAAAATATTCTCCCACGGCGTTGACTTGGAATCCTCCACTGATGAACACCTCTTGGATAGTCTTCGGACGTCCTTCGGTGTGTGTTGATGCTTCAATATGAGTTGGTTTGTAACCTAACCCTTGGCGACCCAGTCTTGCCTTCACCTCAATGACCTCTCCCCAACCTGCAGGAGTACCTTCTTCTAATATGGACTTGATGCTCTGAGCGGATGCAAAAGATGGACCACTCCTTGCCACTGTATCTTCTATCATCACTGCATTGGCTATTTCAAGTGCTTGGAAAGAAGTTTCCAACGCATCCTCATCGGCCTCGATATACCTGAATGATGATAAATTACTCACCATCAAGTCTTCCTCGCCATGCACAATTACCAGTTTGTCATTCACCACAAATTTCATTCTTTGATGCAAAGTGGAAGTTACCGCCCCAGCTGCGTGAATCCACGGTCGTCCCAACAAACAGCTATAAGCCGGGTTAATGTCCATGACCTGGAATGTAATATCGAACACATGAGGTCCTATCATGATTGGCAATTCTACCTCTCCAACAACCGTTCTTCTTGAACCATCAAAAGCCTTTACAATCAACGACGTCGGCTTCATTTCCGCCCATGTATATGCTAACTTTGCGAGCGACCTTTTAGGCAGCACATTCAACGAAGATCTGGTATCAACCAAAACTCGCGCCAATGTGTCCTCTTAACATCTGATGGATACGTGCAAAGCACGGTTATGATTACGTCCTCCTCTTGGCAATTCTTCATCACTGAAACTCAGAGTATTGCAAGCTGTAATGTTGGCTATCACTGAATCAAATTGGCCAGGAGTTATATCCTTTGTCACATGTGCTTGCATTAACACCTTTTGCAGAGCCTCTCTATGAACTGGGGAATTCATCAGGAGATACAAAATTGATATTTTGGAGGGGGTTTGATGCAGCTGATCAACAACCTTGTAGTCACTCTTTCGGATAATACTTAAGAATTCTTCAGCATCTCCTTCTGTGATTGGTATTTCTTTGTCTTTGGTTGTTACGGCAGGGGTAACTTCTTTTGGAGCAACTACAGTTATCTTGGGCTGATATATTCGACCGCTACGGGTCATCTTGCTTGTTCCTATAATATTCGTCACATCCACTTGATCATCTTTCACTTTCTCATTCTGCATAACCTTCCCAGATTTCTGGTCTAACACCACCATATCATATTTCCATGGAATTGCCTTTGTATTATCAAAAGGAAACGATCTCGACTTCTGAATAACAACTGGCCGAGGCTGATCAACAACAGACTTGTCAAAAACAGGCTTCACATTCCTACTGATCATATTAAACACAGGGACCTTCTCGCCTTTCTCTGGTAAATTGAAAACAGGCTCTACCATCGAAACTTCCTCTCTCTTTACTTTGATACCTACTTGCAATAATCCATCATCAATCATACCTTGTACATCTTTCTGCACCACACCACACCCCTTGAGATTAACAGAACATTCTTCATAGTCATTATGGGTACCTTCTATCAATCCTGCTTTCAGCAGCTTCTCGTGAAGTAACCTTAACGAAGTCTTGATCTCTGACACATCACGAACTATCCTTTCATCTGAAACTTCTTCTACAGCATTAACTCCTCCATGATTCGGCAATGGATTACTTTTAACATTAGGTGGCACATCATCAAAAGACAAAATCTTCTTTTCTATGAGCTCCCTGACAATATGTTTCAAACCAAGGCACCCCTCTAGGTCATGGCCGGCAGCACCTTCATGAAAGGCGCAATGAGCGTTTGGATTGTAATGAGGGGATGAAGTGTCTGAGGGTGTATTTAATGGTCGTGTTGTTACTAACCCTTGTTGCACCAAAGCTGGGTAGAACTTTGTGTAAGTCATCGGTATCTGAGGAAATGGGGGCCTTGTTGTAGGTCTTCGACTTTGGTAATTCTGCCTTGGTGCCTGAGCCCTAGGCTGCTGATATTACTGATAGGGTGGAGCGTTGGGCGCTCGTTGATACCCTTGTTGCTGAACCGATTGATACATGGGTACTGGTTGCACTGTTTGATAACTTAGAACAGGGTGATTAAAAGCGGGCGTTATAGCCGCCACATACGGTTGTTGAGCATACTGTACTGGGTATATCGGGTGTTGTATCTGAGGTTGCTGAACATAGCCTTGTGGAGGCTGCTGAATATAACCTTGTAGAGGTCGTTGATACCGTTGGTAAGGCTTCTTCCAAGTCTGATTCTTTTTCCCCATTGTTATGGAGTTTTTTTCTCCCTCTTTCTTTTTATGAAAATTCCCATTGAACTTCTTGACATTGCTATTGCTGGAACCACTGGAACTACTAGTCATCTTTCCACTCTTCAATCCCAATTCTACTCTCACTCCCACAGCTACTATGTCAGAGAAACTCGATGTTACACTGCTAATCATCTTCTCATAAAATTCAGGTCTTACTGTATCCACAAACCAATCTGTTAACTCTTTCTCATTCAAAGGAGGTTCTACCTGAGAGGCAGTCTCCCTCCAACGTTGTGCATACTCTTTGAATGTTTCGGAACTCTTTTGTGTCATACTCAACAACTGTCTTCTGTCTGGGGCCAAGTCCATATTGTACTTGTAATGCTTTATGAAAGCATCGGCCAGGTCTTGGAAACTGTGAATGCGAGACTGATCTAAACTTAAATACCACTTAGCAGAGGCTCCTTTCAAGCTATCCTGGAAACAATGGATCATCAACTTATCATCTTCTACATGTGCGGCCATTCTTCGGTAATATATGATCAAATGTGTTCGTGGACAAGTAGCACCGGTGTACTGATCAAAGTTGGGGATTTTGAATTTTGGTGGAGTTACCAACCCAGACACTAAACACATATCTCTGGCATCAGTACCAAAGATATCATTTCCTTCCATTGCTCTAACCTTCCTCCCTATAGTTTCTACACTTTCTTTCAACTTATCATGTCGTCCACTGTCTTCTTCGGACCCATCAGGAATTTCAAACACTTGTGGATGACTGTGAAAAACAGGTCGCATTTGAGTCTGTATAGAGGTTGGAGTATAAGTCGGAACAGCTCGGGGAATTTCTGCCCTTAGAGGAACTGATTGTTGACTGACTGGTGGTGGAGGCACAAAACCTGGTGTGAGCCCATATGGTGGAATACTTGCAACAGTGACTGTCGTTGGGATTGGCTCCACAACTGTATTAGTAATCTCAGAAACTACAGTGGCCTAAGTGTCCATCTTTGCATTGATAACTTGTAAGACTTCCATGATTCGTCCTACACTTCCTCGTAAATCTTCAAGTTCGTTGTCAACCCTGTCTAGACTCGCACTGTGTTCTTCCATTCTTTGGCGAGCTTGGGCTCGTGTGTTGTATTGATGACGAGGATTCAGTATGATTCTCTGGAGATAAGACAGCGAGATGAGACACAGCACAGGAAATGCACATGAAATGCTATGGGTGCAAAATGCAAAATTAATCATTCAAGGAATCCAAAGAAATATTTGCAAAAATTATAACAATGGGGAAATAAAGCAAATTCAAAGTCTTCATAGATTAATAACTGAGAGTTTTATAACAACAATTCTGAAACTGAAATACAAGTCTTCAATACAGATACAATATAAAACAGAAAACAAAAGGATTTTATATCTTCTAGCTGGAGGGCCCTTCGTCTTCTGGTTGACTCTTCTTCCCACCTCGACGGATCAATTCTTGAAGTTCTTCCTTCTCTTGCATAACCTTGAAATACTTATCCCTCTAAGCCTTTCCTTCTTTTTCGGCTTTTTCCAAAGCAGCTTTTAATTCTTCTACGAGAGTAGGTTTGGTTGAGTCGGGCTCAAAGCGAGTATAGAACATCTTTAATGTTGCTTCTTTCACCCATGATAAGTAAGATTCTGAAACAGTAGTGTCGTGGTAACCTAGGACAGTTACTCCTCTTGTGTGGATGTGACGCCAAGCATACACAATCCGAGCCTTGTAAGTGGGATTCTTCCCCTCTTCAATGTAGAAGCTTCTCAAAAAGGCTGGGTCTGGTTCATTCTCCATCGGGTGCCCCAACTGGCGACGAGCTAAAATAGGATTATAGCTGATGCAACCATTAATGCTGATAAGCGATACATTCGGGAAATCCCCCCAGCTTTGAATCATGGCAATCCCCCCATACATAGGGTCATACCACTTAATATCTGAGTCTTTGAGTAACAACAGCTTCTCTACCCATGAGAGCCCATTCTGCCTATCCCAGAGTGCTGGAAGTTTTGGCAAGTGCGAAATAAACCACTTGTGCAAGAGAACGGTGCAACACTCAATCTGACCAACTCCATAACGGTTCCTACGGTGGATGGAAAAGTACACATCAGCCAACAAGGTAGGTACAGGATTCTTGATTAAGAAGAGGTTGATTGCATTTGCGTCCACAAAATCATTAGCAGTCGGGAACAGGAACAATCCGTAAATTAGTAAAACTAGAACGACCTCAAATGCTTCAGAATTCTTCGACACGGCAAAACTTTGAGCTTTTTCATACAGGAACATAGCTGGAAATCCATATAACCCTCCCTTAGCAATCATATGAGATCGTACTTCGTCCACCTCCAAATACGCGGCCTCTGCAACTGCTCTTTCATTAGGAGTCCCTTCTCTTCCAGAAAATGGTCTAGAAGTGACGCCTACTCCCATCAGGGAAGAATATTCTTCCAAGGTTGACAGTAACTGATAATCTGGAAATGTGAAATAATGATAGGTTGAATCATAAAACTGCACGAGTGCGTACAACATCTCTTCATATACTTGAACTTCTAGCAAAGACAGTATATTCCCATACTTCTCTCTGAATGCCTCGGGATCTTCTACTAAACTTCCCAGTTTCCTCAAGTTCTCCAATTTTGGGCTTTGGAACATAATCTCTGCTTTCTTTCCAGAATCCATCCTATAATATCTGCAAAACAATCTTTAGTTCCTTGAATGATTAATAAATGCAAATGCAAATGCGCAAAGTACCATGGAACTCAGATTCAGTAAACATCAAAACATTGTTGATTTAAATTCATTGGATTACAAAATTTTAGTACATCTTACAAAAGTCTTAAACAGAAAGATAAAAGCTAACAAAAATCCCTAAGAAGGTTTTCCTAACAGCCTCAGGTTGAGCTTCTCAATCTCCTTCTCCATCTGTGCCTTCTCAAGAATGAGCTTGTCCATGATTAACTTCCATGGAGTTGACTGAGAGCTAGAAGAAAATAAATCTTCTTGCACCTTTCTCTTCTTGCGGGAGAGTACCTCTTCATTCTTCAACTCTAATTGCTTATGGAGCTTTGCATTCTCTTTAACAACCACTTGGTACTTGTGCTTCCAAGTGTCTTCAGTTTATCGTGCCTTGCTCAAAGCAATCCTTAACTTCTCCTCTTCAGACATGAAGATCAGGGTGGGCTCCTCTTTTAAAGCCATAGGTTATTGTCGAGAATAGGGTATCTTCAACTCAATGGCTCTCTTTCGAACCCATTGGAAATAAGGTTCCAAGGAGACACAATCAGGCTTTCCCAAGTCTTTCTTTCCTTTCTTGTGCAAATGACCCCAGGCTTTTAGAATCCTCTCTTTCTACTCTTGATTATTACCCTCTTCTTTAAAGAAAATACTTTCCACATGAACACTGTTGGGCCTATCTCTTAAAGGGTATCCCAACTGTCGACGGGCAAGGACGGGGCTATAACTGATTCCTCCATTGGTACCAAGAAGAGGTACATTACCCAAATTCCCACAGCTGTCAATGATCATTATCCCATCATATTCACGATTATACCAATCAATATCAGAGTGTGTGAGAGCCATAATCTTCTGTGACCACCACCTCTTCTTCGGATCCCAAAAGGCGTAGGCTTTAGGCAAATGTGAAGTGAACCACTTGTACAATAAAGGAGCACAACAAGTAATCATCCCTCCTTTGTGAAAATTCCTGAGATGAACAGAATGATACGCGTCTGCTAGCAGAGTAGGCACAGGGTTTTTCTTCAATAAAATCTTAATGGCGTTGAGGTCTACAAAGTTCTCAAAGCTGGGAAACAGAAAGATACTATAAATGAGTAAGGCAAGAATAGCTTCGAATGCATCCATACTCAAATGATCGGCGTAGTACTGAGCTTTTTCAACCAAGAATTCTGCACTCAACCCAAAAACTCCTCCTTTTGTGATCATGTTCTTTTGAATATCAACTAATCCCAAACGTGTGGCTTTGGCGATATCTTGCTCTTTAGGGTCCTTCTCCATGATCGGAAAAGGAGAATCTTCAAGAATAGGCAAACCAACCAACTGAGAGTATTCTTCTAGTGTAGGCACTAACTGATAATCAGGGAAAGTGAAACAGTGATAGAGCGGATCATAAAACTGGAGAAGCATAGAAAGAAGTCCACTATCCACTTTTATCTTCAATAACAAAAACAACTTCCCATATCTACTCTGGAAACCCTCTATATCTGTTACCAATGTACCCAACCTTCTAAGGTCATCTAGTTTAAAACCTTTGTAAGTGTACTTTAATGTTTTCTTTCTTTCACTATCCATAGTGATCCCTGATGTTTACAAACAAAGAGAATCTGAGTTCCATGAAACTTCTATGACATGATGTTATGAATGCAAGAATGCACAAACACAAGTAGATGCAAAGATCACACATATGCACAGAAAACAAGCCTAGGTTTAAAGATCAAGTGATCCAAGGTCTACCCATCCCCAAAAGGTATGTACTAGGGATTTCCAACCTGTAGAACAGGGTTCTAAATGGTTCCCAGAGTCATCAACCCATCTTTCCGATATTATCAACTTCCCAAATTACTTGGTAATCGATAATATTCTCAAGAGAGTCTCGTCTAAGTGTGGTATCGCGTATCAACTATTTCAGAAAGACTTCCTTATAGCCATCGCACTACATCCTAGTAAGGCCAAAGTGGGGTAGAACGTAATATAAAAGTCCACAGTGGCATGGGCTCCTTCATCGAAAGTAGCATTGTTTTCACGAATACTCGATCAACAATACTAAACTCTCAAAAAGGGCCTACACTGAGCGGTGGTTTCTCAAGTTAGCTTGGTCGGGAATCAACTCCCTATAAGCCTTCTTGAATATACCACCATCCTATCATAATTGCACTCTAGTCCGGGTATAGGACCGTCTCACCACTCAAAAGGTCCCAAGATCCAACAAACAAACAAATATACACAAATATACATGTAAAGTAAATATTCACAAATATGGCACATAAACAAACAAAATAGGCTAAACCCTCAAGTTTATCCTCCCCAGTGAAGTCGCCATTTATGTTGCGGTGAAAATTGGATATCAAGCTATTGAATTAACTTGAATCTTAATTCTTTTACAACCGAACTTTAATTTATCCAAAGGAAAGGTCTAAAGAAAGAAAAACCCTTTTCGCGATGTAACAACAATGCTAAGAGATTCGGGGATCAGGGGTTGGTTATACCTAGGGAAGGTATTAGCACCCTAAGCATTTGTAGTACTCTACAGGAACCTTTTGTTTGTTTGTGCTAAGTTTGTTAAATGTTTGCTATGGATTGGGAAAAAGGTGTAGATTAAAACCTAAAGATATATACACTAATTTTGCTCGCAAAGACGTCGCGTCCTCTGCCTACGTATCCTAACTAGGATAGAATCAGAGCAATCGTAATTCACCTCACCAAGTTTGAAGAACACTTGATTATGATCAAGGTTCAAAGGGGAACAAACATGACAATATTTGTGTAGAGTTTAAGGAAACTCTCTAGATCTAAATTGAACACTCAAGAAAGGGAAGTAAGTAATCATGACGATGATTCTTACATAGAGTTAACAAACTCTATCCTAGGGTTCTAGTTGAAGAACACTCCTAGTAAAGGTGGGTTTCTTAGACTCAAAGCAAAGTCTAATGGCTTCTAAACTAAGTTTTAAGGTGACTTAACAAAGTCAAAAGAATGGTTACGAGCTATCCATGACACAAGGGTCAATAGAACACTTTTCCTTTGGAAGGAGAGAGGGGAGGAAACTTGGATGAGAACTAAAGAGTTCCATCACTTGGGGAAAAGAAAACTAATTAACACAATAATAATCATGATGAAGATAAAAGCATGGTGACAACCATATAAGGCAAACATATTATAAGGCAAAGGTAAATATGACAACATCATACCAACAAAATATGCATTGATGACAATCAAGCAAACAAGTAAGCAAGAGATGTAACGACAGTTCAAGCTTAAAACTTTTAAAAGGAAAAGCACAAGCCATGGTGATAACCAAAAGGTAATGAGTCCTTTCATGTTTAACTAACATGGGAAGCAGAGATCTCATAAGGAAATTCAATCAATGTGCAGAGAAATTCAACAATCAGTAAGACAACGATCTCAAAAGATGAACATTTCCCATATAGGCAAAAGACATTACAATTAATAAAAATGTGCCATATTTTTACACTATATGAAAATAGACTTTAATATTAACATAATGCAAAAAGAATCAACTAAAAATGATGAAAAATGAAGGAGTTGTGAATTTATGAAATTTCATGGAAAAATATGCACAAACAAAATACAACAATTGAAAATAAAAAGAAAAGTGCAAGGGGTGGGAGTTGAACCCACGCCCTTTGGCCTGATCAGGCGCGTGCATAAAAAGAGGAAAAATAAAAAGGTTGATCCTCCTCAGGGATCGAACCTAGGTTCAATGGGTACAAGGCGTGTTTTATGGCAAGGGTTCTACCATTGGGGTGGGTGGCTATACATCTGTTATGTAAAGCCACCCCATAAATATATATGGGATACTTTCTTGTGAAAATCTGGGCAAACTAAACACACACAAACTGAATTGCATTTTACCCTATAACTTTGTCAATTCTCAACCTTTTTTCATGAAATTTTAGTGTAACTTGTGTGAAACTAAATGAGGAACACAGTGGTGGTGGTGGTTTTGAAAGATCATGCACCCATTTTAAAATTCGATAGCTGATGCAATGTGAGTGTGTGAAATGCATTTTGATACTCAGCTCATGTTCCAATCAGTTTCAGATCAAATAAAACACATACACACACTACATACATGTTGAAGAGTGAATGCAAGCAAAGGTTTTGGTTCAACACAGTCTGTAGTGAAATGTGGCACTCAAGTTGCAAAGTTGGTATGTTTTATGCATGAATGAGCTCAGTTCAGTGTTAATGCACAATTACATCAAGTAAATCACATACACACATTGCAAATATATTGGCAAATGAATTTAAGCACATGAATTGGTCTAAAACAGGCTGGTATGGAAAATGGTGTTCAAGCTGCAACATGGTATTTTTGATGATGCATGAAAAGTTCAAATCAGTTTTAATGCACAATTAACTCAAGTAGATCACATATACACCTTGCAAACATGACAATGAATGATTTCAGGCCCATGGTTAACTTCAAAACAGACTGAGATGCAAAATGGTAAGCTAAGTGCACATTGAAATTTTGAAATGCAAGTTGGACATGCAGTTCAGGTTCTATGCATCATCTAGCCAAACAAATCACACATACACATCATATATATGGCAATAAGTGAATATAAACACAAGGATTGGTTTGAAACAAGCTATGGCAGAAAATGATGAGCAGGCTGCATTTTGGCATTTGATGAATACATGAAAGGTTCAAGTCAAGTTTTATGCACATTCAAGTCAAACTAATTACATACACAGCTTATGTATATGTTATCAAGTGAGTTTGAACACAAAGATCATCCACAAAGTCAGTTGACATGGAAATGACATACAAAATGCAAAAATGGCATATTGAGATGCAAGTGGAAGTTCAGAACAAGTTTCATGCACAATTACATCAAGCCAACACTTAAAACAAGTTATAAATATGCAAACAAGTGATCTCAAATATGTAGGCAAGTTGCAAACAGAATGGAAATCATAAGTGACCTCTTCATGGCAGAAATGATATGTTAAATGCAAGTTGGAAGTTCAAAACAAGTTTCATGCATTTTCAGGCCAATCAAATTATGCACACAAGCTATACACATGTTGAAAGATAATTCTATGCCAAGGATTCAAACTCAATCTCTTTAAAACAAAAACTTATATGGTGATGGCTCACTTTGTTTGAAAATGCATTTTGAAGGCAATGACTCAAATTAGATGCAAACAGATCAAATCAACCATTTATACATATTGCAAACAGGACACTAAGGGTGTTTGAACCTACAAGATAAGTTCATAGCAAGCAAAGCAGCATTTGGCATTTTGAGGCAAAAACAGTTTGGTTTAAAGATGCAGCAGGGTAGCTCTTTCAAGTATGATGAAAATTATGTATGAACAGATGATGTATACTCCTTACATACATGATAACAAATATGCTAGTGCTCAAAAAAAATCAGTCATACTTCAATCCACAAGGTTTGGCATATTGAATGTAACAAAAGAGTGGTAAAACCAAGTTATGCAAAACACATCAAAGTTTATTCTCATGGCATTGTAATTAATGAGATGAAGTTCATTATTACATACCTCTTGTAGAAAATCTTGAACAAGCAAAAGAGCCAAGAAAACTAGACAAACTTCAAGCACCACCTAGCTTTGAAACTTTTCTTCCTTTTGAAGCAAGATGCAATTTTTGTGATAGTTGGTGTAAACTCAATTCCAGTTGATCTTTGATGCTTTGAACAGTTGCAAAATGATATATATATATATATATATATATATATATATATATATATATATATATATATATATATATATATATATATATATATATATATATATATATATATATATATATATATATATATATATATATATATATATATATATATATATATATATATATATATATATATATATATATATATATATATATATATATATATATATATATATATATATATATATATATATATATATATATATATATATATATATATATATATATATATATATATATATATATATATATATATATATATATATATATATATATATATATATATATATATATATATATATATATATATATATATATATATATATATATATATATATATATATATATATATATATGAGGTGTATGAGTGATTAAAACAGCAAGAACAAGCCTAGGTAAGAATTTGGCAGATTTTGTGCATTGTGGTCAAAGTTGCTTGGTATGGAAGTTGACTTTTGGCAAAATGGTGTTTTTGAGTGATCTAAAGGCTTGGACACCTTCTATACCATATTTATTGATTGTGTGGATGCTTTTTGGTGAGTAAATGAGTTTAAGGGCTGGGCTGCCATGACAGCTTTTTTGGTGTTTTTGTGGTTTTTGAGATTTTGTGAATTTGAAGTAAAGAGGGAAAGAGTAAGAACTTTGGATTTCTCTGGTTTTTGAGAGTACTCTTGTGTGTGGAATGAGGTAGAAAAGGCCTCTATTTATAGGGAAATGAGGGGGTAAGGCAGATTGAGAGATTTCCTTCCTAAGAGGGAAAAGTGGGATTTTGGCTCCAATCTCTCAAAAGAGTTTTCTTGGCTTGGAGGTAAGCTGAAAGTCAAGTGTGATGATGGCTTTAAAGTGGCTGAAGTGAGGCTAGGGAGAGTAGGGACATGGCTGGTGCAGAGCTTTTCTTTTCCACCTTTTGCATTTTTGAATTTTATAATGCAAGTTGCATTTGCAACTTGCAAGCCCACTTGCAATGCTTCCAATTTCATTTCCTCTGCATAACTTTCACACTTCTACATTTCAAAACATCAAAATATCAGAAATAACAAAATCCAAGGGCTGAGAAAGGTCCAAGTGATCAAAGAATGAGTTTATGAAAAATTGTCAATGTGGGACTCAAGTGTTGAAACACCATCTTGCCAAATCCATAACTCTCAACTCACAAATGCCATTGAGATGTTCTAGTACTTTTTGGAAAGCCCTCAAATAGCTCTAAAACATTCATGTTTTCATGAGTTTCAAATTCTCAAAGGAGCTTGGCCAAAAAATCTCTTAAAGTTACTAAAAAACAAGCTTAAAAGTGAAATTTCTCTAAGTCATTTTCCCTTCTTGAAATGAATTTCATCATAACTCCAAATCTATGCATTTTCTGATCATGGACCAGTTTGAGGCTTTTGTAGGATTTATCAAGAGATTTCCAATGAGCTTTGAACCACTTCATTTGGATGTGTGGTTAAGGAGTTATGGTCTTGCCCCTTTCGAAACCCTAATTCCCGACTTTTGCGATTACTCCTCTACCTTTGATCCAATTGTCATGAAATTTTATAGGTAGATGCAATATGTCATTAGGAACATTTTTGATTCACATCTTGAGGTCATATTCCTTATTGTTGAAGAGTTGACTTTTCGGTCAACCGAACGATCGATCGGTGGCTACCGAGTCGACTGTTGATGCTCTGGACCTCTTGAGGCTTTGAAACTTCTTGAATGGACTTTACCAAGCCATATGAACATTATGGACCATGATCCCATCATTGTAACACCTTTTAAATCAAAAGTCAAACCACAATTGACTTTTCCTGCTCGAAAACCCTAACCGGGTATCCTGAACTTCACTGCTTTTGATTCCTGGGTAACAACCTCAAATTGGATTCATGCTTGATCCAATAGAATACTCTTGATGATGTGGAGACCCAATCTCAAAGAAAACCAATCCAAAACATTGACTGATCAACCCTCGAAATCTCGATTTCGGCTGTACAAAACCCTGATCTCCTGTAACTTGACAAAGACCACTTGGAAGGGGTTAAGGTTAGATAAACATGTGAACATGCTCCTAAAATGATGATGAGGATCTAAGGGGTGAAAATTTGGGGTATGAAAGTTGCCCCTATTTAAATATCTTTCACTGGATGGCGGCGAAAGATGACAACCCTCGCGAGGTCGTAGTGAAAGGTATTTAAATATAGCGAACCAAAAGTTTTGTCCCTTAGATCCAATGGTATGCAAAAGGAAAAATGCGGATATGCTATGAATCTAGATGATGCTTTATGATGTTTAAATGCAAGACAGATGCAGACACGCGAGCAAAGATAAAAGAACGGCAATACAACGAGTAACTACTCATGGAGGACTCGCACACTGGGGAAATATCAGAGGAAAAGCAAACAAAAATAGTTCAAACATGACTAAAGACGCCGCTCAGGGGAATCTTCCACACAGGGGACACCAACGTCAACAGGGAAGACAAAACTTCATTGGGGAGAAGGAGGTGACACTCTACTGGGAAAAAAAGAAAAGAGACGCAAACCTCACTGGGGGATAAACAGCTGAGGAATCTCCTATAGTGAAGAGTTCGAATGGGATCTTCAGGAAAAGAACAGAAACAAGACCAGACGCACCGGGAATGCTAGTAACGACTAGATCTTCGAGACTCGAATGGGAAGGCGACACTCTACTGGGGATACCGGTAACGACCAGAACAAATAGTAATCAAAGGGTGCTAGTTTCTACTAGACTTACAAAGGGGTGATGGTGACGATCAAACAAAATGGGAGCTCTAAATTGTGTTGATACTATACAGAGTTCCGACTGGGGAAATTGGTAACAACCAACTCTTGGTATTAATAATGATTAACTTTCAAGCAGAGCAAGTAACCACTGGACTTTTCAAAACTATGGTGACGACCAAAGCAACGATACCAATAACGATGGGATTTTAAACAGCGCCAGTTACCACTGGACTTTCCAAATAGCTGCCAATTACCATTGGACTTTAAACAATGCCAGTTACCACTGGACTTTCAGGAGATGCTAATTACCATTGGACTTTCCCAATAGCTGTCAATTACCATTGGACTTTAAACAATGCCAGTTACCACTAGACTTTCAAGAGATGCCAATTACCATTGGACTTTCAAGAGACATGGTGACGACCAGAGCTCAATACCAATAAAAATTGGATTTTAAACAGTGCCAGTTACCACTGGACTTTTCAGAAGATATGGGGGGTGCTAGTAACGACTAGACTTCAAGGAGAGAAACTGGTGACGACCAGGCAAACGATACCAGTAACAACAGGACATCCAAAGGTACTGGTTACAACCAGGAACAAGCGGGATACAGGTAATGACCTATAACCACACACAAACTTAGTAACAACCGAGGTAGAGAAATTGGTGACAACCAACACCTCAAAAGGACAGAGAATGCCCAAAGAACAACAGACAAGACCATTGGTAACAACCAGGAAACAATCAAAACAAAAGGTAACAACCAAAGACCAAATAGAGGTCGGACAAATGCATATGATATGCCATGATGCCAATGATTAATGGTATGCAGGAGTTGATTCTGACGAGAATCGGAAGAATCTGGAGACTCAAGAGAAAAGATAGATAAACATATCTATCTCACTGGGGACGCAATGAATCTCACTGAATTCACAAAACAAAGGTGTCTGTAGCCTTTTGGGAAATAAACCCACTCTGCTTGGAGAAAGGTTTCAGGGACGCTGGGCAGTATTGACAATGCAACTCTAAATGGATGCTCTGAATTCTTCTATTAGGGATGAGACTACCATCACAAGAACTCGTTTCATAAGGAAACTTGGGGAGAGGGTCTTCAATCTCGGTGACTACACACGACCAAATAAGCAACTTATCAAGTTAATTCAACAGACATTCACTGGGAAATGTATTGAAACTACACGTCAAAGTTTCTGCCACTTTAAAACTTTCGAGAGGTATGATCTCCACCGAGTCTTTCCGTAAGCCAAAGTATTTTATGTTTTGTTAGTCTTCAAAAGTTATTTTTAAATTCGAACCTGGTACTTTCAAAGATTATCATTGATCAATAAACAATGTTTTGCATAACAAAAGAAATAAAGACAATAGTATTTTTTGCAAAAAAGAGAGGTCCAGAACTGATTTCATTTAAGAATGGAAGTTTGTCAATGACAGAACTCCACGGAACTTTTACATTTGAAAATGGCAACATGAAAAGAAAAAGGTTACATTGAATCCACTGACAATTCTACCCCTAATGACTAAAACTTTCCAAAACCTTGCTTCTGACAAGAGCGGTTAAAATGGACTTCTTTGTAAAATCTTCTACAGAGGTAACAACCCATCTTATGCAGTGAAACGCCTTTTGTCCCTAACTTTTGCCTGGATTGCCCTTTCAGGTTTTCAATCCATCGGGACACTCTTTTTTTCCTAAGCCGCCCTTTCGGGTTTTCAACTTAGCGAGCTCATCATCTCCTTTTTATTTCATCCCTAACTTTTTCCTGGACCTCCTTCATAGGTTATGATCCAGCGGGATACCCATTATCGGGTTCTTTTAGGCGTAATATTTCCGTACTGCATCAGAATTCATCGGGTGTGCAAGTTGTTCCCCATCCATTGTTGTGAGGATTAACGATCCTCCTGAGAAGACTGTTTTTACAACAAACGGACCATCATAGTTGGGCATCCATTTTCCCCGTGCATCTTTGTGAACTGGCAAAATCCTTTTGAGTACAAGCTCTCCTTCTCGGAATTCTCGGACACGAACCTTTTTGTCAAAAGCTCTCTTGATCCTTTTCTGATATAACTGCCTGTGACATACCGCAGTCATGCGCTTTTCATCAATAAGGTTCAACTGGTCAAATCTTTCCCTCACCCATTCAGCTTCTTCAAGTTCGGTTTCCATTATGACTCTTAAGGAAGGTATCTCAACCTCAATAGGAAGTACTTCATCCATTCCGTATACCAAAGAAAAAGGGGTTGCCCCTGTTGAAGTGGGAACGGACGTTCTATACCCATGCAAGGCAAATGGCAGCATCTCATGCCAATCCTTATATGTCTTCACCATTTTTTGCAAAATCTTCTTGATGTTCTTATTCGCAACTTTGACAGCTCCATTCATCTTGGGACGATAAGGAGAGAAGTTGTGATGTTCGATTTTGAAGTCACCACACAGCTCTTTCATGGTTTTGTTATTCAGATTGGTACTGTTATCTGTTATGATTCGGCTTGGGATTCCGTATCGACAGATAATCTCCTTTTTGATAAAGCGGGCCACCACTTGTCGAGTAACATTGGCGTAGGATGCGGCTTTAACCCACTTTGTGAAGTACTCAATAGCGACCAGAATGAATCGGTGTCCATTAGAAGCCTTTGGATCGATTGCCCCAATCATATCAATGCCCCACATAGAGAATGGCCAAGGTGATGTCAACACATTTAACAACGTCGGAGGCACATGCATCTTATCCGCATAAATTTGGCATTTGTGACATTTCCTGGCATATTGAATACAGTCAGCTTCCAAAGTCAACCAATAATACCCAGCCCTCAAAATCTTCTTGGACATGGCATATCCATTGGCGTGAGTGCCAAATGTTCCTTCATGAATATCTTGCATTAACAATTCTGCTTCTCAACTGTCGACACATCTAAGCAGGACCATGTCATGATTTCTCTTATAGAGCACACCATTGCTGAGAAAGAACTTAGAGGCCAATCTTCTCAAGGTTTTCTTATCAAGTGATGTAGCATCGACCGGATACTCTTGTTTTAACAGATAGTTCTTTATGTCGTGGAACCATGGCTTGTTATCAACTTCGTCTTCGACCATCTGACAGTAGGTTGGCTCAGTCTTGCATTCAATTCTAATGAGAGTGGCATCATTGAGGTACTTGAATTTCCATATTGAGGATAACATGGCTAGAGCATCAGCAATATGATTTTCAGATCTCGGAACATGCTGGAAGGTGATCTCATCGAAATATTCAATCATTTCAATGACATAGGCTCTATAGGGGATCAAATTCTCATGTCTGGTCTCCCATTCACCTGTAACTTGATAAATAACCAGAGCTGAATCTCCACTTACTTCGAGAAGTTTGATTCTGAGGTCAATAGCTGCTTCAAGGCCAAGAATATATGCTTCATATTCGGCAATGTTGTTTGTACATTCAAAGTCTAACCTTGCTGTAAATGAAGTATACCCACCCTCGGGATTCATCAGAACGGCTCATACGCCATGCCCACTGTAATTTGAGGAACCATCAAACATCATTTTCCACCAAAGACCCGGCTCAGGACCTTCACCAGGACCTGATTCTTCACAATCTTTTACCAACATAATGTCTTCGTCCGGAAACTCAAACTTGAGAGACTCGTAATCTTCAACTAGCTGATATGCAAGATAATCTGATAAAACACTGCCCTTGATCAACTTCTGGGCCACATACTGGATGTCATATTCTGATAACAACATATGCCATCGGGAGAGCCTTCCTGTTTGTGCGGGCTTCTCGAAGATATACTTTATCGGGTCCATTTTTGAAATCAATAAAGTAGTATGACAAATCATGTACTGCCTCAAACGTCGGGCAGCCCACGCAAAAGCACAACAAGTTTTCTCTAGAATGGAAATCATAAGTGACCTCTTCATGGCAGAAATGATATGTTAAATGCAAGTTGGAAGTTCAAAACAAGTTTCATGCATTTTCAGGCCAATCAAATTATGCACACAAGCTATACACATGTTGAAAGATAATTTTATGCCAAGGATTCACACTCAATATCTTTAAAACAAAAACTGATATGGTGATGGCTCACTTTGTTTTAAAATGCATTTTGAAGGCAATGACTCAAATTAGATGCAAACAGATCAAATCAACCATTTATACATATTCCAAACAGGACACTAAGGGTGTTTGAACCTACAAGATAAGTTCATAGCAAGCAAAGCAACATTTGGCATTTTGAGGCAAGAACAGTTTGGTTTAAAGATGCAGCAGGGTAGCTCTTTCAAGTATGATGAAAATTATGTATGAACAGATGATGTATACTCCTTACATACATGATAACAAATATGCTAGTGCTAAAAAAATCAGTCATACTTCAATCCACAAGGTTTGGCATATTGAATGTAACAAAAGAGTGGTAAAACCAAGTTATGTAAAACACATCAAAGTTTATCCTCATGGCATTGTAGTTAATGAGATGAAGTTCATTATTACATACCTCTTGTAGACAATCTTGAACAAGCAAAAGAGCCAAGGAAACCAGAGAAACTTCAAGCACCACCTAGCTTTGAAACTTTTCTTCCTTTTGAAGCCAGATGCGATTTTTGTGACAGTTGGTGTAAACTCAATTCCAGCTGATCTTTGATGCTTTGAACAGTTGCAAAATGATATATATATGAGGTGTATGAGTGATTAAAATAGCAAGAACAAGCCTAGGTAAGAATTTGGCAGATTTTGTGCATTGTGGTCAAAGTTGCTTGGAATGGAAGTTCACTTTTGGCAAAATTGTGTTTTTGAGTGGTCTAAAGGCTTGGACACCTTCTATACCATATTTATGGACTGTGTGGATGCTTTTTGGTGAGTAAATGATTTTAGGGTCTGGGCTGCCAAGACAGCTTTTTTGGTGTTTTTGTGGTTTTTGAGATTTTGTGAATTTGAAGTAAAGAGGGAAAGAGTAAGAACTTTGGATTTCTCTGGTTTTTGAGAGTACTCTTGTGTGTGGAATGAGGTAGAGAAGGCCTCTATTTATAGGGAAATGAGGGGGTAAGGACAGATTGAGAGATTTCCTTCCTAAGAGGGAAAAGTGGGATTTTGGCTCCAATCTCTCAAAAGAGTTTTCTTGGCTTGGAGGTAAGCTGAAAGTCAAGTATGATGATGGGTTTAGAGTGGATGAAGTGAGGCTAGGGATAGTAGGGACATGGATGGTGCAGAGCTTTTCTTTTCCACCTTTTGCATTTTTGAATTTTATAATGCAAGTTGCATTTGCAACTTGCAAGCCCACTTGCAATGCTTCCAATTTCATTTCCTCTGCATAACTTTCACACTTCTACTTTTTAAAATATAAAAATATCAGAAATAACAAAATCCAAGGGCTGAGAAAGGTCCAAGTGATCAAAGAATGAGTTTATGAAAAATTGTCAATGTGGGACTCAAGTGTTGAAACACCATCTTGCCAAATCCATAACTCTCAACTCACAAATGCCATTGAGATGTTCTAGTACTTTTTGGAAAGCCCTCAAATAGCTCTAAAACATTCATGTTTTCATGAGTTTCAAATTCTCAAAGGAGCTTGGCCAAAAAACCTCTTAAAGTTGCTAAAAAACAAGCTTAAAAGTGAACTTTCTCTAAGTCATTTTCCCTTCTTGAAATGAATTTGATCATAACTCTAAATCTATGCATTTTCTGATCATGGACCAGTTTGATGCTTTTGTATTAGTTTTCAAGAGCTTTCAAATGAGCTTTGAACCACTTCATTTGGATGTGTGGTTAAGGAGTTATGGTCTTGCCCCTTTCGAAACCCTAATTCCCGACTTTTGCGATTACTCCTCAACCTTTGATCCAATTGTCATGAAATTTTATGGGTAGATGCAATATGTAATTAGGAACATTTTTGATTCACATCTTGAGGTCATATTCCTTATTGTTAAAAAGTTGACTTTTCGGTCAACCGAACGATCGATTGGTGGCTACCGAGTCGACTGTTGATGCTCTGGACCTCTTGAGGCTTTGAATCTTCTTGAATGGACTTTACCAAGCCATATGAACATTATGGACCATGATCCCATCATTGTAACACCTTTTAAATCAAAAGTCAAACCACAGTTGACTTTTCCTGCTCGAAAACCCTAACTGTGTATCTTGAACTTCACTGCTTTTGATTCCTGGGTAACAACCTCAAATTGGATTCATGCTTGATCCAATAGAATACTCTTGATGATGTGGAGACCCAATCTCAAAGAAAACCAATTCAAAACATTAACTGGTCAACCCTCAAAATCTCGATTTCGGCTGTACAAAACCCTGATCCTCCTGTAACTTGACAAAGACCACTTGGAAGGGGTTAAGGTTAGATAAACATGTGAACATGCTCCTAAAATGGTGATGAGGATCGAAGGGGTCAAAATTTGGGGTATGAAAGTTGCCCCTATTTAAATATCTTTCACTGGATGGCGGCGAAAGATGACAATCCTCGCGAAGTCGTAGTGAAAGGTATTTAAATATAGCGAACCAAAAGTTTTGTCCCTTAGATCCAATGGTATGCAAAAGGACAATTGCGGATATGCTATGAATCTAGATGATGCTTTATGATGTTTGAATGCAAGACAGATGCAGACACGCGAGCAAAGATAAAAGAACGGCAATACAACGAGTAACTACTCATGGAGGACTCGCACACTGGGGAAATATCCAAGGAAAAGCAAACAAAAATAGTTCAAACATGATTAAAGACGCCGCTCAGGGGAATCTTCCACACAGGGGACACCAACGTCAATAGGGAAGACAAAACTTCATTGGGAAGAAGGAGGTGACACTCTGCTGGGGAAAAAAGAAAAGAGACGCAAACCTCACTGGGGGATAAACAGCTGAGGAATCTCCTATAGTGAAGAGTTCGAATGGGATCTTCAGGAAAAGAACAGAAACAAGACCAGATGCACTGGGGATGCTAGTAACGACTACATCTCCGAGACTCGAATGGGAAAGCGACGCTTTATTGGGGATACCGATGACGACCATAACAAATAGCAATCAAAGGGTGCTAGTTTCTACTAGACTTACAAAGGGGTGATGGTGACGATCAAACAAAATGGGAGCTCTGAATTGTGTTGATACAATACAGGATTCCGGCTGGGGAAATTAGTAACAACCAACTCTTGGTATTAATAACGATTAACTTTCAAGCAGAGCCAGTAACCACTAGACTTTTCAAAACTATGGTGACGACCAAAGCAACGATACCAATAACGATGGGATTTTAAACAGCGCCAGTTACCACTGGACTTTCCAAATAGCTGCCAATTGCCATTGGACTTTAAACAATGCCAGTTACCACTGGACTTTCAGGAGATGCCAATTACCATTGGAATTTCCCAATAGCTGCCAATTACCATTGGACTTTAAACAATGCCAGTTACCACTAGACTTTCAAGAGATGCCAATTACCATTGGACTCTCAAGATACATGGTGACGACCAGAGCTCAATACCAAAACCAATTGGATTTTAAACAGTGCCAGTTACCACTGGACTTTTCAGAAGATATGGGGGGTGCTAGTAACGACTAGACTTCAAGGAGAGAAACTGGTGACGACTAGGCAAACGATACCAGTAACAACAGGACATCCAAAGGTACTGGTTACAACCAGGAACAAGCGGGATATAGGTAACGACCTATAACCACACACAAACTTAGTAACAACCGAGGTAGAGAAATTGGTGACAACCAACACCTCAAAAGGACAGAGAATGCCCAAAGAACAACAGACAAGACCATTGGTAACAACCAGGAAACAATCAAAACAAAAGGTAACAACCAAAGACCAAATAGAGGCCGAACAAATGCATATGATATGCCATGATGCCAATGATTAATGGTATGCAGGAGTTGATTCTGACGAGAATCGGAAGAATCTGGAGACTCAAGGGAAAAGATAGATAAACACATCTATCTCACTGGGGACGCAATGAATCTCACTGAATTCACAAAACAAAGGTGTTTGTAGCCTTTTGGGAAATAAACCCACTCTTCTTGGAGAAACGTTTCAGGGACGCTGGCCAGTATTGACAACGCAACTCTAAATGGATGCTCTGAATTCTTCTATTGGGGATGAGACTACCATCACAAGAACTCGTCTCATAAGGAAACTTGGGGAGAGGGTCTTCAATCTCGGTGACTACACACGACCGAATAAGCAACTTATCAAGTTAATTCAACAGACATTCACTGGGAGATGTATTGAGACTACACGTCAAAGTTTCTTCCACTTTAAAACTTTCGAGAGGTATGATCTCCACCGAGTCTTTTCGTAAGCCAAAGTATTTTTTGTTTTGTTAGTCTTCAAAAGTTATTTTTAAATTCGAACCTGGTACTTTCAAAGATTATCATTTATCAATAAAGAATGTTTTTCATAAGAAAAGAAATAAAGACAATAGTATTTTTTTCAAAAAAGAATGGTCCAAAACTTATTTCATTTAAGAATGGAAGTTTGTCAATGACAGAACTCCACGGAACTTTTACAATTGAAAATGGCAACATGAAAAGAAAAAGGTTACATTGAATTCACTGACAATTCTACCCCTAATGACTAAAAATTTCTAAAACCTTGCTTCTGACAAGAGCGGTTGAAATGGACTTCTTTGTAAAATCTTCTGCAGAGGTAGCAACCCATCTGATGCAGTGAAACGCCTTTTGTCCCTAACTTTAACCTGGACTGCCCTTTCTGCAAAGAGATGGCATTTATTTCTCCCTCTTTCTTCTTGTATCCATTGAAAGGATTCTTGGTACCAGCTTGGCTATTAGAACCTTCTTGGATCTTTCCATTCTTCAACCCTTCTTCAATTCTCTCACCGACGATCACAAAATCAGAGAATTCGGCCGAAACACTATCGATCAGCTTCTCGTAGCATTGGCCTTGCAAGGTACCCATGAAGATATCAATCAGTTCACAATCGACCAAAGATGGGTGCACCCTTGCAGCTAGCTCTCTCCATTGTTGCACGTACTCCTTGAAGGATCTGCTGTCCTTCTGGGCCATACTCTGAAGTTCAGTATGGTTAGGAGCGAGATCAGTATTATATTTGTACTGCTTGATAAATGCATCAGCTAGCTCATCCCGAGTGCGCACACGGTTATGCTTCAGCTACATATACCATTCAAGTGATGCCTCAGACAAGCTGTCCTGGAAACAATGAATCATCAGTTTTTCATCTCTGGTATAAGCAGCCATTTTGCGACAGTACATCTTCAGATGAATATTCGGGCGGCTGAGGCCTTCGTACTTTAGAAATTCTAGCGCTTTGAACTTAGGAGGAATGACAACATCAGGCACCAAGCACAATTCCAGAGCACTAAGAGAATTTGAATTGTATCCCTTCATGACTCGGAGTTTCTCAGCCAAATCGCGACACATCTTAATGGCTTCAGAATCCTGAGCAGCAACAGGACTCGTGTAATACCCCAAATTTTACCCTTACATTTAGTCAGTCATTTCGCATAGCATCTCATCTGTGCATCTGCTAACCACTAACCAGTCATAAAGTGCGTTTTGTTTTGCAGGAACTACCCCAGGAGCGTTTCGGTCATTTTGAAGCATAATTCGTGATTTTGGGCCCAATGAGTTTATTCCTGAGGCATTTATTTACGTGGGTTTGATTATGTTAAGATATCAATTTGGGTTGGAAAATCTGATCTGTGGAACAGGGTTTTAACAAGAAATCATTCTTCTATCTTCCAGTTCATTTTAGAGGGAAAACAGTGAAAATTTCGACTGATTAATGGAACTTATTCATGTTGATTGGGTCGAGTTAATTCAAGGATATTTGACTGATGAGATTTAATCGGATGTTGAGGTGTTTGCAAATTTTAAGTCATGAAAAGAAATTGGGAAATGATTTTTAATAGAATATGTGAATTTTATTCATGATATTTTATTATTATTATTACAATTTGTAAAGTGAATTGGGATAGAAATTTGAAGTTATTCATAAAGAGGAAATAATTTGATAAAGAATGTTATTGAATTTATTCATAACATTTTTTGTTACAAGTTACAAAAGAATTGTATATCCTAAAAGCCTAAGTCCTAAATGTTCCTAAGTGTTCTTCATGATACCCTTTTCTCCACGAATCTCCGATTTTCCTGCACATCAAAAGGAAGCGAAATAGAATAGAAAAATGTTAGAAATTGTTTTTGACACTCTCAGAACAGTGTCATCATCGAGTGCCGGGAGTGGCACAACCGAAGCTGCGTCCTACCCCCGTTACCGATCCGCGCCGTTGGCGTCAGATCAGGTAACACCTGTTCTTATCATTACGGGACATCCGAGAGATAGAAGTGATAAAAGAAGCGGGACTGATTCGCTCTTGCCGCCATTTGAATTTCCAAACTGATACCAAGGCGAATTTGGACTCAGACCCGGATGCCGGCAGGTCTGAGTCATTTTTCGAAATTTCCGAACACCTGAAAATCCACAACAGCATCAGTACAGAGATTCAGAATTCAGAACTCAAAACCAAAGCAATGCATAAGCTGCATCAACTCTGCAACACATAAGTGAGCCCATAAAAAAATCAAGTTCAAACAGAACAAGAAAAATGAAATACAAAACAAGCTGCATCAAAAAGTTCAGAAGAATCAAAAGTAAGGTCAAGTTTCAGTTTGATATCACAGCAGGTAGTCAGTTCGCAAGTCACCAAAACGTGAATGATATCAAGTGAAGTTATCAAACCACACCCACGAGCGAAACTATACCAGAGAAAGAACAAAGATAAGCTCAAGTAATCACAGTGATATACCAGTTCAGGTTGGGTCCCAAACGTGCAAAGCACATCAAAAACAAAGCACCAGGCATAGAGGGCTCAGATGAACATCACCGCCCCAAACTCGCAGCCACTATCAAGTAAATGTCTCGAGGCAACATTAAGCGACATCCGAATTCACGGTTGGACACGACTGCCCAAATCCAAAGCTGGTTCATAAAGTCGCAGCACCTGAAAATTAGAGAATCAAGCCCATTAAAATCAGAAGTAACGCCAGAAGTTTCAGACCAGTGGTCATCATCACCATGTGACTATCCTCGGCAGCGTTTGACGCAACTAAAGCATCAGTACCAGTTCTGAAAGGAGAAAAAGAGGGTCAATGAACTTAAAACCAGAAGAGTAAATTGAACTCGAAACCATATCAGAAAACGATTCAATGTAGCAGCCCAACTCATGTTCTGAACCAAATTCCACAGAACACAGCAGAAGGCAACCGCGACATCATCGAAGAACATCCCTCGAAGGCTCAGAACAATGTCATCATTGCTGTATACCTTCCTCGGCAGCGTTTGACGCAACCGAAGCCGGAGTACCTATCCTGAAAGAAGAAGAGGAAAAGTTAATGTAGGTTTCAAAACCGAAATCCAGAAATCAGAAGCAGATATCCAACGAAAACCCGAACTGCATCAAGAATAATACAAATCAGTTTGAAATCGAAACAAATCAGATAAAATCCAAGCGAATCTATATCCAAAATAGGGTCAATCAAGAAACCCCAAAAATGGAAAGCTTTGAATCAAATCAGAAAAATCATATCAGCTGGAAATCAAAAACCCCCAATCAAATCCTAAAAGAGGAAACAGGATTCAATCAGTATCAGATGACTTCAATCAGTATCATATGACTCCAATTCGTATCAGAAAGCATCCAATTGTAATCCAATCAATATCTGGAAAGCACACTAAAATCAAATCCAGATAAAATCAAATCACACGAAAGTGAAAGAGTAACGCAAATCCAACACAGATTTAAGGCCCAAAAGATAAATCAGAGTGATATAAAAGGGACAATCTCACCATGGTAAAACCCTAGACGGAGAATACGAGTAGCCGCAAGAGCTAAGGGGGATAATCAAAGGCGCAAGCAGAAAACCCAAGCCACAAGGGTCCGTTCATCGGCGAACCAGATATCAAACGAAGCTCATCGTAAAACCACGAGAGAACAAACCGAAGGAGACTGCCGCCGCCGTTCATCGAAACGACGGGCAATCAACTTCGAGCCTCAGAATATCTTCATCATCGGCCACAAATCGAACGTCTAAGACGAGACCGTGACCGGATTCGTCATCATCGCGTCTTCACAAAGCTCAAATGTAAGCCATCGCACGGATATATATCTTATTGAGTTTTTTTTGTTTCGTTTTCAGCATTATGAGAGGAGAAGGTGATACGAACAAGGGGTGAGACATGGCCGCGAGAGAGAAAGACGAACAATGAAACGAGAGTAAGCACAATGGCGCCGCGGAAAAAACTAAAGGGTTCTGAAACCCTAAATCATCTTGATGTAATTACCTCAACCGAGTTGGGTCCGGAGGTAATGACCGGCCCAACCCTTTTATTTTTACTTTCTTTTCCTTTTTTTAATTAAATAATCAAATTTTTTTATTTTTTTTTAAAATATATTTAAGTTGTTTTTTTGTATAAATATTAAAATTAAAAACATTTTTTAAAATGGTAAAATTAAAAACATTTTTTAAAATATTAAAATTAAAACACTTTAAAATATTAAAATTAAAACATTTTAAAAAGATTAAAATTAAAACATTTTTTTAATTAGAATCAAATTTTTTTTTAAAAAAAGTTAAGACCCCTTTTTTGAAAAACCAAGAGAAAATATTTTAAATTTAAAATCTTCCCTTCTTTTTTTGTTTATTTATTATCATGTTAAAACAATTAAGTTTAGATTCATGAAATAAAAAACCACAAAAAATAATGTCCCTTAGCTTCATGCTTCTGTTTTCATAATTTTGTTTACTAACCTAGTTCGTTCACTGTGCAGCTTACCATGTTGTTTCTTTATGTTTGCGTTCTTAAAATTGAGTTGTATCACATTATTGTAACTGTTCCTCCATTGTAACCTCGCAAATCTAATAATCGCGCTTTAAATTTCTGCCTTTAAATTTCTGCTTGCATGGTTTAAATTAGGACATTATTCTCTGTTTGCATAATTCAATTATTTCACACATTTATCAATACTCCTGTCACATTACACACATCCGAAGGTTAGGTCTAGCTTTTGGTCGCCGCGCCAATAGTCCTCAGCTTCAAACCCTTACAACTCTTGCAAACCCTAATTTTCACAAATGTCTCGCAGCAGACAAAGTTACAATTTTACCCCTAGCATTAGGTCAAAGAGCCGCCGCGCTCATTTTAGGGTTTCCCGCCGCGGAATCCCTAATTTAATCCTAATTCACTTAACAATTCAACGTAGAGATTTGGAGTTTCTACACTCCACGTAAGCGTGTCCTTAAGATGCGTTTATTCCCCTTGAGACCTTGACCACAGTCAAGAAGTCTCTAACCTCCCTTTTGAGGGGAACTACGATTACTCTGATTCCACTCCCGTAAGGATACGTAGGCACAAGATGCGATGTCTTGCCGAGTAAACTTAGAATTAACCCCTTAGGTCTCTTTTCTCACTTTTAATCCTTTGTACATATACCTTAAGCAAATAAATAAAGCAAATAGTAAACATCTGAACAAAAGGTTCCTGTAGAGTACTACAGAAGTTTAGGGTGCTAATACCTTCCCTAAATTTAATCAACCCCTGAACCCTAGATCTTTCCCCGCATTGTGTTTACAATGCAAAATAGGTTTTCCCTTTTTGACCTTTTCCTTCGGATAAATCAAAGAGCGGTTGTGAATTGAATTGCGATTCAAACTCATTAATAGTTTGTGATCCTATTTCCACCGCAACAGAAAATGGCGACTTCACTGGGGATGTCTTAACTTTTGAGGGTTATCCCTAATTTGTTCATATTTATTACCATTTGCTTTGCTATTCATTTGCATGTATATATTGTACTTTGATTTTGGGGACCGTTCCTTGTGTTGTGAGATAAGTCCTACGCCCGGACTAGTGACATTATTATAGGATGGGGATATATTCGATGAGGCTTATAGGGAGTGAATCCCGACCAAGCTGATTCGAGAATCACCGCTCAGTTGAGACCTTTTCAAAAATGGTTCGGTTGAACGAGTAATCGTGAAAACTTTTTCCATGGTCGATTGGAGTCTGTGATATTGAGAATCGTAGTACCTTAACACCACCTTGGCCTTATTTAGGACGTAGTGCGGGAGCTACGTGGGAGTAATCCTACAACGGTTGCTACGCGATACTACACTCAAAAGAGGTTCTCTTGAGAATATTATTAACCCCCGAGTCAGTTGGAAGGTTGATAATATCCGAAAGATGGGCTGATGACTTTGGGCACTTTTTAGAACCTTGTTCTGCAGGTACAACTAACCTATAGTACACTCCTTTTGGGGATGGGTAGACCTTAACTCCACGCATGACTTTTAACCTAGGGTTTTGTGTGCATGGCATCCATAAAGCATCCCATTGCATTGTATTTCATGGAATTCAAACATCGTTTATATCGCGGGATAAAATAAAAATGAAAAAACAAGGGAAATTTTTTTGGTACCCCACGACATTCATAAATGTTTGAATTCCATGAAATCTTAATTCGCATTTGCATCATAGCATCATTTACTTTCTTGCATTGCATGAGTCTTCCGTTTTCTCATGTTCGGTTCTCTCGCCTTCCAGTTTCGTCACCCTGAGTTCTCGGCACCAGTACAACACCAGAGCTCAAACTCGGAAGAGAATGGAGGATCAGGCAAAAGAGATTGATTGCCTTAGCAATGAACTTGAAGACCTTCGAGGGGGTATGGGGCGTATGATGGAATTGTTACACGTCATGAATGCTAAGATGGATACCCAGCCCACTGTTGTTTCAGAGATTACTGGCGTTACTGTGGACCCTCCACCAAATGTGACTGCAGCAAGGGACCCACCTTATGGTCTTGCCCCAGGTTTTGTGCCTCCTCAAGCTACTGTTCCGATTAATCAGCCTGTTCAGCAAGCCGTGCCCTTATTTTCCGAAGTTTCTAGGGGGGCTCCCATCTTTGCACCACCTGTTGTACACACCCGGGCGCAACCGTACTTCAATGAGATAGTCTTTGATAATCTTGATGAGAATGTGGAGGGTTACGAGAAACATGACAAGCTTCGTGAGGAAGTAAACACCATCGTCCAGAGATTGAAAAAAGTAGAGGGCGATCAAATTTTTGGGACTGCTGCAAGGGATGTTTGTTTGGTCTCAGGTTTGGTTATTCCCCCGAAGTTCAAAACTCCGAACTTCGATCGTTATGAAGGTGCCACTTGTCCTAAGAGTCATTTGATCATGTACTATCGCAAAATGGCTGCCCATGTTGAGAATGATAAACTGATGATTCATTGTTTCCAAGACAGTTTGAAGGGTGCTTCTTCTAAGTGGTACTTAACTTTGGACCAGTCTCGCATTAAGAGTTTCCAAGATTTATCTGACGCTTTCATCAAACATTACAAGTACAATATGGATTTGGCTCCTGACAGAAGACAGTTGTTGAGTATGTCACAAAAGAGTTCTGAGTCATTCAAAGAGTACGCTCAAAGGTGGAGAGAGATTGCTTCGCAGGTAGAACCTCCTTTGACCGAGAAAGAGTTAGCTGATTGGTTTGTCGACACGGTTCGTCCAAAATTTTACGAGAGAATGGTGGGTAGTGTGACTTCAAATTTCTCTGACATCGTTGCTGTGGGTGTCAAGATTGAATTGGGTATGAAAAGTGGTAAAATGACAAGTAATCCTGGTGTTTCTAAGGATCAGCCGAAGAAACCTCCGTATAGCTCCCAGAAGAAGAAAGAGGGTGAGACTAATGCTATATCCTCTGGTAGACGAAGAGACCAATTTTATCAATATCCGCAAGGTTATGCTCAACCTCAAGGGTACCCAATCCAATATGCTCAACAACCCTATGTGGCAGCTGTTACACCTTCTTTTAATCAACAGGTTCCTATGTATCAACCTATGCAACAACCTCCTGTTTATCCGCCTCCTATCAACTACCTACAGGCGCCCAACGCTCCTGCTCCTCAACAGCCAAAGAATCCGGCTCCTCGCCAGAATGTTCCAAACAAGAGAACGTATAAGCCTTGTCCGCCGATTCCGATGACTTTCACCGAGTTGTATCCCTCTTTGGTCAAGCAAGGTCTGATTACTACTCGAGCTTTGGGTCCACCTCCTAATCCTCTACCCGCCAATTACAACGCCGCTGCTCATTGTTTATTTCATGAGGGTGCGCCTGGTCACGATCTGGAGAACTGTTATGCTCTCAAAAATCTTGTCAGGGATTTATTGGAAAAGAAGATTTTGTCATTTGAAGATCCTCAACCGAATGTTAAGAAAAACCCTTTTCCCAACCATGAAAGTGTTAACGCCATCAGTGCCGATTCTGAGGAAGGCCATGTCCTTGATGTTGTTCAGATTAAGACTTCTCTTAAGATATTCCATTCGAAGTTGTTTGAAGCCGGTCTGGTAGATACGTCCCATGCTGCATGTGTAAGTTGTGAAGCCAGTATTAAGGGTTGTGTGTTGGTTCAGAATGATGTTCAGAGGTTGATTGACAAGGGTGTTTTACAAGTGACAAGCCAAGCCAAGAAGGATGAAGTCGCTGTGATTGAGCCTGTCTTCCATCAGCCTGAATCAAAGGGTAAGGTACCAGTGTTTAATCTGTCAGGGGCAGGTTCTGCCAATCCCGTGTTCGATATACCAAAGTCGTCTATCCCCGAGGTGAATCAGCCTAAGCCTATAGTTATTCGAAGACCAAGTCTGTTTCCTTTCAGTGATCCTAAAGTTGTGCCTTGGAAATATGACGTGGCGATGGTTGACAAGGAGTCTGGGAAGGTTATTCCAAATGAAGAGGTTAAGGACACTGTGACCAATATCGCAGAGGCAAGCAGGATGACTCGCAGTGGCCGTGTGTATACTCCCCGTTCCAATGAGGTCCCACCCAAGGACACCACTAATATCCCAGTGCCTGCCAAAGACAAAGGTAAGGGAGCCGTCACGAATGATGAAGATGCTGAGTTTTTGAGAATCATTAAGAAAAGTGACTATAAAGTTATCGATCAACTTCATCAAACTCCTTCCAAGATTTCGATTTTATCTCTGTTGATGAGTTCACCCGCTCATAGGATGGCCTTACAGAAAGTTTTGACTCAAGCACATGTAGACCAAGATATCAGCACCAGTCGGTTTGATAGTGTGATTGCCAATCTGACCGCATGTAACACCCTTAGTTTCAGCAACGAAGAGTTACCAAAGGAGGGTCCGAATCATAATCGTGCTTTACATATATCAGTGAAGTGTCAAGAAGACAATTTAGCAAGAGTGCTAGTGGACACCGGTTCTTCTTTGAATGTTCTACCCAAGAGGGTTCTTGATAAGTTAGTTTTCAAGGAGTCTGTGTTGAAACCTACTCCTTTGATCGTCAAGGCTTTCGATGGTTCTCGCCGGTCGGTAATGGGGGAGGTTGAGCTTCCTATCCTGATTGGTCCGCAAGTTTTTAATATCACGTTTCAAGTCATGGACATTAATCCCAATTACAGATGTTTACTTGGAAGGCCGTGGATTCATGCCGCTGGGGCAGTAACCTCCACGTTGCATCAAAAGATGAAGTTCGTGATCGATGGGAAGTTGGTTATTATACACAGTGAGGAGGATCTGATGGTCAGTAACCTGTCTTCTTTCCGTTACATCGAGGCCGATGAGAATGCTTTGGAAATCTCCTTTCAAGCACTCGAGATCGCCAATGATGTTCTGTTAGAAGTCGAAGAGACAGTGGGCCAGGGCAATCCATCTTTTTCATCTCTGAAGAGTACCAAATCAACAATTGACAGGGGTATGCCGGAAGGTTGGGGAGAGGTAATTGATGTCAAGAACAAGACTGATCGCTTTGGGTTGGGTTACAAACCAACTCAGAATGGAGCTGCCACAACTGTCGAAGGGCGCCCGAAGGTTATCCAAGAGGTATTTATCAGCGGAGGTTTCCAAGTCAATGCCGTCAGTGGCTGTGAGGAAAATGAAGATTTGAGCAACCTGGTGTTTAAGGGTGATGCAGCTTTGAACAACTGGGAGGCCGTAGAGATCCCTGTTATTTTTCCATTGTCAAAGTAATTTTTTTAGCGTTTTCACTTATGTTTTCAAATAAAAAGTCCGTAGCTCCGCCCGAGGCTATAGGGTCGTTTTTGTTGGGCCACCTTTCATTTTTAAAAGGATATTAATAAAGGCATTTTGTTCAAATCCATTTTGGTTCATTTGCGTTTTTTCGTTTTCACCCTTAAAAAATGAAATTGGCAACCTTTTTCAAAAATAAAACAAAAAATAGCATTTCATTTCTTATCTTACATATCTTTGAGCATTTTAATTAAATAAGCCTTGCATCATGCAGAGACATCGTAAACCTTGTTGGATCCAATGACTTTATTGACGCTCCTGACTGGGACGCACCCATCAATCAAGCTGAGGACGAGGGTGAAGAAGATTTTGAAGTACCCGCTGAACTGACAAGATTGATTGAGTACGAGTACACAGAGCTTCAACCGCATAAAGAGCAGGTGGACTTAATTAATCTTAGTACAGATGAGAATAAGAAAGAGGTCAAGATTGGTGCGATGCTTGGGACAGAGGTTAAGCAGAGACTGATTGAGCTATTAAAAGAATATATTGATGTGTTTGCATGGTCGTATCAAGATATGCCTGGTCTAGACACAGATATTGTTGTTCACAAGTTGCCACTTAAGCCGGATTGTCCACCTATCAAACAAAAGCTCCGAAGAACGAGACCCGACATGGCTTTGAAGATTCGAGATGAGGTTAAAAAACAGTTAGATGCAGGTTTCTTGGCAGTTGCGAAATATCCAGATTGGGTTGCCAACATTGTGCCAGTGCCCAAGAAAGATGGTAAAGTTAGGATGTGTGTGGATTACAGGGATCTGAACAAAGCAAGTCCGAAAGACGACTTCCCTCTGCCACATATTGATACACTTGTAGACAATACAGCCAGTTTTGCGTTGTTCTCATTTATGGATGGTTTCTCTGGCTATAATCAGATTAAGATGGACCCCGATGATCGAGAGAAGACTACTTTCATTACTCCTTGGGGGACCTTTTGCTACAAAGTCATGCCCTTCGGTTTGAAGAACGCAGGGGCAACTTACCAACGCGCTATGACTACTCTTTTTCATGATATGATGCACAAGGAGATCGATGTGTATGTGGACAATATGATAGCCAAATCTCAGAGTGAAGAGGAGCATCTAGACCATTTGGTGAAGTTGTTTGAACGACTCAGGAAGTATCAGTTGAAGTTGAATCCTGCTAAATGTACCTTCGGTGTCAGATCTGGAAAATTGCTTGGTTTCATTGTTAGTCAACGAGGGATTAAGGTAGATCCTGACAAAGTTCGAGCCATTCAAGATATGCCAGCTCCGCAAACCGAGACACAAGTTAGAGGTTTTCTCGGGCGTTTGAATTATATTTCCAGGTTTATCTCTAACATGACCGCTACTTGTGAGCCGATATTCAAGTTACTTTGTAAAGGGCAGACGGTTGAGTGGAACCCTGATTGTCAGAAAGCGTTTGAGAAAATTAAGGGTTATTTGCAAGACCCCCCCTATTCTGATTCCTCCCGTACCTGGAAGACCGTTGTTTATGTACCTTACTGTTCTTGAGAAGTCTATGGGTTGTGTGCTTGGGCAACATGATGAGACTGGAAGAAAGGAACATGCGATTTATTATCTGAGCAAGAAGTTTACCGATTGTGAAAACAGATACTCACCATTGGAGAAAACTTGTTGTGCGTTGGCATGGGCCGCTAGGCGCCTCCGACAATACATGGTCTGTCATACCACATTGTTGATTTCTAAAATGGATCCGATCAAGTATATTTTTGAAAAACCTGCTCAAACCAGGAGGCTAGCCCGTTGGCACATGTTGTTATCCGAATATGACATCCAGTATGTACCCCAGAAGGCAATTAAGGGTAGTATTTTATCGGATTATCTTGCAGACCAGCCAGTTGAAGATTATGAACCTCTTAAGTTTGACTTTCCCGATGAGGATATTTTGTTGATTAAGAGAGATTGTGAAGAGCCAGATCCGAGCGAAGGTCCAGAACCAGGTCTTTGGTGGAAGATGATGTTTGATGGTTCCTCGAATTTCAATGGGCATGGTATAGGTGCCGTTTTGATGAACCCAAAGGGTGGATTCACTCCGTTTACAGCCAGGTTGGACTTTGAGTGTACTAATAACGTTGCAGAGTATGAAGCATGTATTCTTGGCCTCGAGGCAGCAATTCACCTCCGGATCAAACTTCTTAAAGTAAGTGGTGACTCAGCCCTGGTTATTTACCAAGTACAAGGCAAATGGGAAACGAAGAATGAGAAGTTAATCCCTTACAAGGATTACATTGTCGAGCTGATCAAGTATTTCGATGAGATAGAGTTCGAGCATGTTCCTAGATCTGAGAACCACGTTGCTGATGCGTTAGCCATGTTAGCCTCCATGTGGAAAGTTAAATTCGTTAATGAAGCACCTCTTATCCATATTGAACGCAAGGTTGAGCCCGCTTATTGTCAGGTAGTTGAAGAAGTTGAGGTGGATGAAAAGCCTTGGTTTCATGATATCAAGAACTATCTCGTCAAGCAAGAGTATCCCGATGGTGCTACCAGTCTGGACAAGAAAACATTGAGAAGACTGGCTTCTAAATTCTTTATCAGTAATGGTGTGTTATACAAGAGAAATCACGACATGGTTTTGCTCAGATGTGTTGATAAGCGGGAGACGGACATGTTACTGCAAGAGATTCACGAGGGGACCTTCGGAACTCATGCCAATGGTTATGCTATGTCCAAGAAGATGTTAAGGGTTGGATATTATTGGTTGACTATGGAAGCTGACTGCATCCAATACGCTAGAAAATGCCATAAGTGCCAAATTTACGCTGATAAAATGCATGTACCTCCATCGCCGTTGAATGTCTTGTCGTCACCATGGCCGTTCTCAATGTGGGGCATTGACATGATTGGGGCAATTGAGTCGAAGGCTTCTAATGGTCATCGTTTTATCCTTGTTGCTATTGACTATTTCACCAAGTGGGTAGAGGTTGCCTCCTACACCAACGTGACCAAGCAAGTGGTTGCCCGCTTCATCAGGAAAGAAATTATCTGCCGTTATGGAGTCCCAAGTCGGATAATAACTGACAATGGCACTAATCTGAATAACAAGACCATGAAAGAGCTGTGTGACAGTTTCAAGATCACTCATCACAATTCTTCTCCGTACCGTCCTAAGATGAATGGGGCCGTTGAAGCTGCGAATAAGAATATCAAGAAAATCCTGCAAAAGATGGTCGTGACTTACAAAGACTGGCATGAGATGTTACCGTTTGCTTTGCATGGATACAGAACCTCAGTGAGAACTTCGACAGGGGCAACACCTTTCTCATTGGTGTATGGAATGGACGCTGTACTCCCCATTGAAGTAGAGATACCTTCTTTAAGGGTGTTGATGGAAGCTGAACTTGAAGAAGCTGAGTGGGTTCAAGACAGACTGGATCAGTTGAATCTCATTGACGAGAAATGCATGACCGCTATGTGCCATGGGCAATTATATCAGAAACAGATGAAAAGAGCGTTTGATAAGAAGATTCGTATCCGTGAGTTCCGTCAAGGAGAGCTCGTACTCAAAAAGATCCTGCCAGTGCATAAAGATATGCGTGGAAAGTGGATGCCCAATTATGAAGGCCCATTTGTTGTAAAGACCGTTTTCTCCAGAGGGTCTATGGTACTTACAACAATGGCTGGTGAAGAGCTAGCACATCCCGTGAATGCTGATGCAGTCCGAAAATATTATGCCTAAAAACCCGCTAAGTCGAAAACCTGCAAAAGGCGACTTAGGCAAAAGTAAGGGTTGAAAAAAAGAAATAATAATAAAAAGCTCGCTAAGTTGAAAACCCGAAAGGGCGGCTTAGGCAAAAAAGAGCGTCCCGGTGGATTGAAAACCCGAAAGGGCGGTCCAGGCAAAAGTTAGGGACAAAGGCATTTCATTGCATCAGCAAACACCGATTATTGCAAACACACTTTCCACCTGAGAGCCATTTCTCAGTTCTTTCATTCTCGTCTAAAGCAAGATTCTGGTTTAGTCTTAGTTATTAGTGTCAGTAGGAGTCATTGGATTCAATGTAACCTTTTCCCATGTTGCCAATTTCAAAACATAATCATTTGTGGAGCTATGCCCTCAGCAAGCTGCCATCCTTTAATAAAAGATACCATTTTGTTACTTACATTCCTTGGTGCATTACTCTTGTTTTCTATTGTTATGCAAAATGCATTTATTCTTAAAATTTTGAAAATGAAAGGTGCATTTGAAAATTTTTAAAACTGTTCTTCAAAAACGCAATCGAAAAATGAGAAATTACTTTGACTAGTGGAAATTTCGGAAGGATCTCTTCGCTCCTCGAAAATTTCATTGTTGCAGAAACACTTTCAAATCATTGCTCTAACGCAGTCCCCAGAGAGACTATAAGCTGACAACCTTTTCTTGGGTAACTCGAAAGTGTCCCTCAGGTTTTCTTCTCCCCATGTGAAGACGTGATACTGTACACCCAAGCAGATTACCTTCTCCCCAGAGAATTCAGAACTTTAAAACCAGATTTGGTTCTACCATTGATCTTTCTTACCCATGATTGACGTATTAGTTGCAGAGAACGCAGGGTATTTCCGTCGAGATGTTTATTTCATCTCTCGTCCCGTCTCTAGTCTGTTTCGTCAGCATACGCAAGGGCATAAGCATCACGTGCCTATTTCATTACATATTCATTACATATTCATTACATATTCATTACATACTCATTACATACTCATTTCATAACATCTTGCATACATAAACATTAACATACATAGACATTAACCTACATTCACATTAACATATGCATCAACATATGCGTTAGCATTCACAGGTTCATTATGTTTCACCATCATTGGTTGTTACCGCCGAGTAACTGGGTTCGTCCATTCTCTCCAAATAGATTGTCAGCCCTAAGCATAAAATACATAAGTGTTTCCAGTTTCCCCACAGAGCTCGATCCTCGTGGATGACGGTTACTTCAGCTATCTTTCCTCACTAGGATAAGATATCTACCCTTCGAGATCATTCCCTCGACGGAGTCTTGATTACCAGTCTTCTTTCTAGCTCGATCCTAGATTGAATCTCAGTATTGTCGGTCGTCGAGCCCAACCGGACGTGCATTTATTTTGCACCATCTGAAGATTTTCACCATACCATGACAGATACGCGACTGTTCTCGCCCAAGAAGTTTATCACCGTACCCGGACGTGCATTTATTTTGCACTATCTTTCAACCGCAATCCTTTACGGATACACGCCAGTTCACGCCTGGAAAATCTATCATTACAATCCTGCATCTTACAACATCAGTATATGACATTTCTCACCTAAGAAGCCGATCCTATCTTCGTTATGACTCGCAGCAAATGGCCATCTCCATGGAGCAGTTGGGCTTCCATTTTCCCTGTTGTCTTGAAGTATAGGGAGGTTTGAACCAAATCGTATTCAGGAGAGCACGATCTTGAAGTACGGGGAGGTTTGAGCAGAATCATATTCAGGAGAGCACGATCTTGAAGTATGAAGAAGTTCATTTACCCTTTAGTAAAAGAAGGAGCGGAATCATATTCAGGAGAGCACGATCTTGAAGAATGAGGAAGTTCATTTACCCTTTAGCAAAAGAATGAGCGGAATCATATTCAGGAGAGCACGATCTTGAAGTATGAGGAAGTTCAGTTTATCCTTTTCATATTCAGGAGAGCATGATCTTGAAGTATGAGGAAGTTCAGTTTATCCTTTTCATATTCAGGAGAGCACGATCTTGAAGTATGAGGAAGTTCAGTTTATCCTTTTCATATTCAGGAGAGCACGATCTTGAAGTATGAGGAAGTTCAGTTTATCCTTTTCATATTCAGGAGAGCGCGATCTTGAAGTATGAAGAATTTCATTTATCCTTTAGTAAAAGAAAAATCAGAATCGTATTCCAGGCACCGACCTTAAATATGAGAAGATTTATATATCAGATAAGCAGCAGCCTCTTTATTTGAGTGCTTATCCATTTTTGGCATGTAAGTCTCTTCCAACGATAAGTGGCAGTTCTCCCTCGAGAAGCTTATCAGGGCATTATCCTTAAAGTCCACTTATTTTGGCATACAGTCGGTTTTTACCCTGTATATTTGCTACGGATTCCCGAAAAGTCCGTTTGATCCTGTCACGAGGGATAGGTTACAGAAGCTTGGATGTTATTCTTTGCTCAATGCTCCAGCATTTTGTGATCGATCTTGCAGTCGTACGTGATCCAGTTTTATTTTTAGATTCCCCAGTGGAGGCCTTCTCATAGGTACCATCTCCATTTGAGAATCCCGTTCCCGTTCTAAAATGACAATTGGTCGGTTCGCACCAATTGACCATCATTTTGGAAGTCCCCAGTGTTGTACTGTGTCTCAGCGCGTCGTTTTCCCCAGTGTGTTTCTTCTCGTAGCGTCCGTCCCTGTGTCGTCATATTCATCATTCCAGCATGCGCACCATATCATATTCATGGCATCATCTGTGCATCTTACATTTAGTCAGTCATTTCGCATAGCATCTCATCTGTGCATCTGCTAACCACTAACCAGTCATAAAGTGCGTTTTGTTTTGTAGGAACTACCCCAGGAGCGTTTCGGTCATTTTGAAGCATAATTCGTGATTTTGGGCCCAATGAGTTTATTCCTGAGGCATTTATTTACGTGGGTTTGATTATGTTAAGATATCAATTTGGGTTGGAAAATCTGATCTGTGGAACAGGGTTTTAACAAGAAATCATTCTTCTTTCCAGTTCATTTTAGAGGGAAAACAGTGAAAATTTCGACTGATTAATGGAACTTATTCATGTTGATTGGATCGAGTTAATTCAAGGATATTTGACTGATGAGATTTAATCGGATGTTGAGGTGTTTGCAAATTTTAAGTCATGAAAAGAAATTGGGAAATGATTTTTAATAGAATATGTGAATTTTATTCATGATATTTTATTATTATTATTACAATTTGTAAAGTGAATTGGGATAGAAATTTGAAGTTATTCATAAAGAGGAAATAATTTGATAAAGAATGTTATTGAATTTATTCATAACATTTTTTGTTACAAGTTACAAAAGAATTGTATATCCTAAAAGCCTAAGTCCTAAATGTTCCTAAGTGTTCTTCATGATACCCTTTTCTCCACGAATCTCCGATTTTCCTGCACATCAAAAGGAAGCGAAATAGAATAGAAAAATGTTAGAAATTGTTTTTGACACTCTCAGAACAGTGTCATCATCGAGTGTCGGGAGTGGCACAACCGAAGCTGCGTCCTACCCCCGTTACCGATCCGCGCCGTTGGCGTCAGATCAGGTAACACCTGTTCTTATCATTACGGGACATCCGAGAGATAGAAGTGATAAAAGAAGCGGGACTGATTCGCTCTTGCCGCCATTTGAATTTCCAAACTGATACCAAGGCGAATTTGGACTCAGACCCGGATGCCGGCAGGTCTGAGTCATTTTTCGAAATTTCCGAACACCTGAAAATCCACAACAGCATCAGTACAGAGATTCAGAATTCAGAACTCAAAACCAAAGCAATGCATAAGCTGCATCAACTCTGCAACACATAAGTGAGCCCATAAAAAAATCAAGTTCAAACAGAACAAGAAAAATGAAATACAAAACAAGCTGCATCAAAAAGTTCAGAAGAATCAAAAGTAAGGTCAAGTTTCAATTTGATATCACAGCAGGTAGTCAGTTCGCAAGTCACCAAAACGTGAATGATATCAAGTGAAGTTATCAAACCACACCCACGAGCGAAACTATACCAGAGAAAGAACAAAGATAAGCTCAAGTAATCACAGTGATATACCAGTTCAGGTTGGGTCCCAAACGTGCAAAGCACATCAAAAACAAAGCACCAGGCATAGAGGGCTCAGATGAACATCACCGCCCCAAACTTGCAGCCACTATCAAGTAAATGTCTCGAGGAAACATTAAGCGACATCCGAATTCACGGTTGGACACGACTGCCCAAATCCAAAGCTGGTTCATAAAGTCGCAGCACCTGAAAATTAGAGAATCAAGCCCATTAAAATCAGAAGTAACGCCAGAAGTTTCAGACCAGTGGTCATCATCACCATGTGACTATCCTCGGCAGCGTTTGACGCAACTAAAGCATCAGTACCAGTTCTGAAAGGAGAAAAAGAGGGTCAATGAACTTAAAACCGGAAGAGTAAATTGAACTCGAAACCATATCAGAAAACGATTCAAAGTAGCAGCCCAACTCATGTTCTGAACCAAATTCCACAGAACACAGCAGAAGGCAACCGCGACATCATCGAAGAACATCCCTCGAAGGCTCAGAACGATGTCATCATTGTCGTATACCTTCCTCGGCAGCGTTTGACGAAACCGAAGCCGGAGTACCTATCCTGAAAGAAGAAGAGGAAAAGTTAATGTAGGTTTCAAAACCGAAATCCAGAAATCAGAAGCAGATATCCAATGAAAACCCGAACTGCATCAAGAATAATACAAATCAGTTCGAAATCGAAACAAATCAGATAAAATCCAAGCGAATCCATATCTGAAATAGGGTCAATCAAGAAACCCCAAAAATGGAAAGCTTTGAATCAAATCAGAAAAATCATATCAGCTGGAAATCAAAAACCCCCAATCAAATCCTAAAAGAGGAAACAGGATTCAATCAGTATCAGATGACTTCAATCAGTATCAGATGACTCCAATTCGTATCAGAAAGCATCCAATTGTAATCCAATCAATATCTGGAAAGCACACTAAAATCAAATCCAGATAAAATTAAATCACACGAAAGTGAAAGAGTAACGCAAATCCAACACAGATTTAAGGCCCAAAAGATAAATCAGAGTGATATAAAAGGGACAATCTCACCATGGTAAAACCCTAGACGGAGAATACGAGTAGCCGCAAGAGCTAAGGGGGATAATCAACGGCGCAAGCAGAAAACCCAAGCCACAAGGGTCCGTTCATCGGCGAACCAGATATCAAACGAAGCTCATCGTAAAACCACAAGAGAACAAACCGAAGGAGACCGCCGCCGCCGTTCATCGAAACGACGGGCAATCAACTTCGAGCCTCAGAATATCTTCATCATCGGCCACAAATCGAACGTCTAAGACGAGACCGTGACCGGATTCGTCATCATCGCGTCTTCACAAAGCTCAAATGTAAGCCATCGCACGGATATATATCTTATTGAGTTTTTTTTGTTTCGTTTTCAGCATTATGAGAGGAGAAGGTGATACGAACAAGGGGTGAGACATGGCCGCGAGAGAGAAAGACGAACAATGAAACGAGAGTAAGCACAATGGCGCCGCGGAAAAAACCAAAGGGTTCTGAAACCCTAAATCATCTTGATGTAATTACCTCAACCGAGTTGGGTCCGGAGGTAATGACCGGCCCAACCCTTTTATTTTTACTTTCTTTTCCTTTTTTTAATTAAATAATCAAATTTTTTTTTTAAAAAAAATATATATATTTAAGTTGTTTTTTTGTATAAATATTAAAATTAAAAACATTTTTTAAAATGGTAAAATTAAAAACATTTTTTAAAATATTAAAATTAAAACACTTTAAAATATTAAAATTAAAACATTTTAAAAAGATTAAAATTAAAACATTTTTTTAATTAGAATCAAATTTTTTTTTTAAAAAAGTTAAGACCCCTTTTTTGAAAAACCAAGAGAAAATATTTTAAATTTAAAATCTTCCCTTCTTTTTTTGTTTATTTATTATCAAGTTAAAACAATTAAGTTTAGATTCATGAAATAAAAAACCACAAAAAATAATGTCCCTTAGCTTCATGCTTCTGTTTTCATAATTTTGTTTACTAACCTAGTTCGTTCACTGTGCAGCTTACCATGTTGTTTCTTTATGTTTGCGTTCTTAAAATTGAGTTGTATCACATTATTGTAACTGTTCCTCCATTGTAACCTCGCGAATCTAATAATCGCGCTTTAAATTTCTGCCTTTAAATTTCTGCTTGCATGGTTTAAATTAGGACATTATTCTCTGTTTGCATAATTCAATTGTTTCACACATTTATCAATACTCCTGTCACATTACACACATCCGAAGGTTAGGTCTAGCTTTTGGTCGCCGCGCCAATAGTCCTCAGCTTCAAACCCTTACAACTCTTGCAAACCCTAATTTTCACAAATGTCTCGCAGCAGACAAAGTTACAATTTTACCCCTAGCATTAGGTCAAAGAGCCGCCGCGCTCATTTTAGGGTTTCCCGCCGCGGAATCCCTAATTTAACCCTAATTCACTTAACAATTCAACGTAGAGATTTGGAGTTTCTACACTCCACGTAAGCGTGTCCTTAAGATGCGTTTATTCCCCTTGAGACCTTGACCACAGTCAAGAAGTCTCTAACCTCCCTTTTGAGGGGAACTACGATTACTCTGATTCCACTCCCGTAAGGATACGTAGGCACAAGATGCGATGTCTTGCCGAGTAAACTTAGAATTAACCCCTTAGGTCTCTTTTCTCACTTTTAATCCTTTGTACATATACCTTAAGCAAATAAATAAAGCAAATAATAAACATTTGAACAAAAGGTTCCTGTAGAGTACTACAGAAGTTTAGGGTGCTAATACCTTCCCTAAATTTAATCAACCCCCGAACCCTAGATCTTTCCCCGCATTGTGTTTACAATGCAAAATAGGTTTTCCCTTTTTGACCTTTTCCTTCGGATAAATCAAAGAGCGGTTGTGAATTGAATTGCGATTCAAACTCATTAATAGTTTGTGATCCTATTTCCACCGCAACAACTCGCAATGGGGATAGTAGCATAATAGTTTTGCACATCGTCATACTGATCCAACAGATTCTCTTAGGTATGAGGAACAGGGATCTGAACAACAGTAGGTTGGGTTTGTGGGACGGCTCCAACAGTAACTCCAGGTGCTGGGATTGGCCGAGATGTGATTCCTTCAACTGCAATAGCGAAGTTCATTGGCATCCCATAGAAGTTGGGGACAGGAACCGAAAGTCTTAAGGTAGACTCTTGCCCCTGAACATTGTTGTTGACGATAGCAGCAGCTTCACGTTGTTCTTCTGGAAAGGATATGTAACCTTTGTCAATCGGTTGTTGCACTTTAGCTTGGAAGGCTTTGGAATCTTCAGTCGAATGCCCCATGATATCCATGATGCTTATCGGGATTGTATCTAAACGGCTTAAGAGTTTTGGGATCCAATAATGAGCTTTGAACCAGAAGCGACAGAAGAGGATTGTATGACATAGGAACTGGATGAAGAGGAGTATTCCTCCTTTCTAAATTGTTGCAAGGCCTATGCTGATTTTGGCACTAATATCCTTGGCCATGAGCTTGTTGATTCAAATAAGGAGCAATCCATGGTTTTTGGGACGAAGCTTTAGGCACGACTGGTTGCCCATAAGGATAACATGGCACTGAAAATGATGAACATTGAGAAGATGGGGGACCATAGGGTTTTGTTGGTGTACCCTAGGAATACTCAATATTTGCTATGACTGTATTTATTTCACCCTCTTCTTCCTCTTAGGAATTTTTAAGGGATTCAGTCTCACCGGACTGAATACTTGAGGCGTCTTGGATTTGTCCATTCTTGAGGTAGCTTTCGATGTATTCTCCTACCATTACATGGTCAAAGAAGCTTGATGGCACACCGCCAGCCATTCTTTCAAGATAAGAGCCATGCAGACTATTTATGAGCATGTCGATCAATTCCTTGTCCCAGACTGGTGGTTACACTCTGGCCTCTAATTCTCTCCACCGCCGTGCATATTCCTTAAAGGACTCATTGCCATTCTAAGATAGGTTTTGTAACTGCATGCGATTGGGAGCCACATCCAGATTGGAATAGTAATGCTTTAGAAAAGTGCTAGCTAAATTCCTCCATGATTAGATACAGCTTCTTTCTAAGTCCATGTACCAACTCAAAAATTCCCCACTCAAAATGTCTTGAAAATAATGAATCATCAACTTATCGTCATAAGTGTAAGAGGTCATTTTTCGACAGAAAGTCACCAAATGACGCTTTGGGCAACAAAAGCCTGTGTACTTCTCGAATTTGGGTACCTTGAATTCCTGAGGAATCACCAAGTCTGGCACTAGACACATATCAACAGCATCGAGCCTTGGGCTATCATTCACTTTCATAGCTTGGAGTTTCTCCTCAATGGCACAGAGTTTTTCCTTCATGGGATCAGTCAATGGCACCCTCTGGGGTCGAGTAGGAATGCTTACTTATGGAAGATCGACATCAGGCAGAAGATTATACAGTGGATTAGTTGTCACAATACATCCTGGTGGGGAATCAACATTCTTGCGGTTGTTCTCTTGACATAGCTACCTCAGCTTGCTTCGTCTAACTAGCCTTTTCAGGCGTCTATGTTTCTCTTTCTTCAAATGCTTCACAGCTCCAACTGGTTCAATATGAGTGCCGGGAGATCAACTTCGGGTTACGAACAAAGGATAGGTGAGCTCTTTATATTTTTGGTCAGAGAATGATATGCAAAATGATGCATAGATACTTGTGCTTATGCAATGTTATGAATGCACGCTAGAACAAATCAGCAGCATAGGGATCAGGGTAACAGATCCTGCAGGTCAACACAACAAGGTATCTTTCACCTTGGGTAGGCAATATATTGGTTTATAACAGGGCATCCCAAATGCTTTAAACAAAGTCCCATGCATTAACCCTCAAAAGTTTTCCATCATAACAATGATTCGTAAGATGGTAATCCCTTTAAAGGATGAACGCAGAGTTATGTCTTAATAACCTTTAGAATAGGATTCTAAAAAGATCCTCAAAATCACGGGCTCCTAGGTAGGAAATAAAGACGCCATTACGACTACTCGTAAGACATAATCATCCCAAAGGGGCCTCATCTGAGCAGTGGAAGTCAAACTAACTCAACGAGTCCTAAGTCTCGCAAATCAGAAAGCAACCACATTCTAGCTTAATGTATACAGGAAAAGCTTGGGTAGAAAGCTTTTATCCTCACAAACCATCCCCAATAAAACCCAACAGATAAGAGGAGCACAGTATAATAAACAGCAAAGCAAATAAATCACACAAACGACAAATAAACTAGGTTTGGCTTGCTAGCGTTTCCCTAGAAGAGTCGGCAAGTTGTCGCTACTCGAAAATGCAATGATGGAGAGGAGAAAATGGAAGAACAGAAAAGTCACCATTGAACTTTGTTTATCCCAAAAGGGGAAGAGAAAACATCGAGAAAACCCCAAAGGAAATGGATAATATGGTCTCGTGACCAAGAGAAAGGGTTCAGAAGCCGGTTATGCGAAGGGAAGGTATTAGCACCTCTCGCATCCATCGTACTCGATGGGAACCATTTTCTTGTCTATGCGTGAAGGTATTTACTAAAGAGTGTTGCTTTCTAAGAGTGTTATAAGAGGAGAGAGAAAGGTTGGAAACAGGGAAAAGAGACTCGGTAGGACCTCGCGGTTCTATGCCTACGTATTTTCAACAGGTATGAGAAAGTCATAGTCAACGTAGTTCGGAGAACTATGGGTAAAAGACAGGAAGAGTGCTCGACGAGGATTGGGGACCTTATGCCTATGTATCTTCACTTAAAAGAAGTGAAGAATCAGAGCAGTCGTAGTTCGGCCTATGATTTACTGGTATTTTTATGGATGATGTTAGTGTGCGTATTCCAGCAGTTAGGTGTATTGCAGCTTGCTTATGGAGTTTTAGGCGTTACCTGTTTTCGGTAGAATGAACGTAACAGATCCTTTTTGAAAAGAGATAGTTTTCGCCATCGAGGCAAGATGTCACGTTTGATCTGTGAAAGTTATTTTTAAGGGTGAAATAAGTCCTCGGATAGTAACCCCTTACGGGTAGTACCCAATTCTTTATCTCAAAAGATTTATTATAAAAATGGTGTGGCAAATACGGTCATGTCTTCGTATTGAAAGACGAGTATGGAGACCACACACTCTAAACTGAGTATCCTAATACTCAGAGAGGAAGAAGTCTTCACTCAATCCTCTCTCTTTCGTTCAATACAAAGAGAACTTCATTCTCTTATTAAAGATATTTTGATATTTAATGGTAAGTACTTTATGACAGTGAACCCTAAAGGTAATGTCAAGCACTCGAGATAGGACAAGGCTTTCGCCTAACCACTCCACAACCATCCAAGTTAATTGGGGAAAAGGTTTTGAAAATGAACTTGGTACGAGACCAAGGTTTTTAAACTCAAGGAGACAAAAAGAAATATAGAAGAGTTTTGAAAAGAAAGGGTGGTGAATTGGTTTTGGATGACGATTACTTGAAGCTTAAGAAAGGTTCCTCGGGCCTAAGTAATCGGGAGAAAGAGTCAAAGATTTGGCTCTCCCTCTTTTCATTCTAAAAAGAATTGAATAGTTGTTAATTGGTTTAATAGTTTGTTGATAAAATCCACTTGGCGTTGGATCAAAGGTTTGACTTGTATTTGCATGCAAAACCGTGGAGGAATGGAAGTGGGTTTGAAAATGGCTCGACGACGAGTCGAGGGTTTCGATTGAAAACATAACCGGCTTGACGACGAATCAAGGGTTAAGGTGTGAGAAACGATACTAGTCCTTGAGGGTGCTCCCAATATCGAAACCACGATGAAATGTGAAAGTGTGTGTAATAGGTTGATGGCGAATGCGGACGAGCACTCGACTTATAGAGGGGTGTTTGAGGATGGCTCGAGGACGAATCGAGAATTAGTTTGAAAATGGTTTAATCTACGCTAGTGCCTATGGGTGCTCCTAGAAGATAAACCATAATGAAAGACATACAAAAGCGTACATTGAAAATGGGAGAGGGAAACATGTAGATTACACAGGATTGCACGAAATAAAAGTTCTCATTGTCAGGTAGCCCAAGAGGAAGCCATGTGTGCGCGAGGTGTCCTAAACTACGCCTTGAGCAAAAGTCAGAAAAAATCCCAAGCTAGGGTTTCCGACAAAGTCCAATGATCTGTCACTCGGACAAACAACCAACAGTCCATCAATTTGGGATTTTATGGTTTCGATAGTTGTTAAGTATTTTGAATGCGAATAAGATGAACAAATGAATATGATATGAATATGAATAAGATATGAATAATATACAAGATATATAACAATATAAACAAGATAATATTCACAATAATATATCAAGATAAATATTAACAAGTATATAAACAAGATAATATTGACTGAAAATAAAGCAGTTGTATATTGACGGAAAGTAAAGTTAATGGTTAGTCGGTTTATGAATTGAATTGGGACGAAATGTAACGTTAAACCTTCGTAGCTCTCAACTTATGATGAAATTCAGACTATAGGAGGTCACGTAAATCAATATCCGTGCTAAAATCAAGATAGAGAAATAATATTGAGGATCATTCTCCGATTTAATCATGTCGCACAGACAAAAGAAAGATGGGATCTTATCTTAATCACAATCTTTATGTTAACTAATCGAGGGTAACCTCTCACGATCCCAAAGTATAGAAAAGTGATCCAAATGATCATTTTCTACAGATTTGAAATAATAAAGGTTAACAACCTCGAAAACTAATGTTTGTGAATCGAAAGACTTCATTAATTCAAAAAATGAAATACAATCGAGATAAAGAAGAAAATGAAAAGAGAAAAATAAGGTTGGTCTCGGATTTATCATTATTTATCAATAGTTTGACTAGTAATGATTTTTGGAGGTCTCGTCATCGACCCAAATGAAAATGGAATTAAAATCAACACAGATTGAAACATTCATAATCCTAATTAAAACAGAGTGAAAAATGGGGCCAGCTTGTTCTTGATCAACACATGGTTAACGCAAATTTCTTCCTCAAAACAGACGGCAAAGACGCAATGCATCTTGAACAAAATCAACGCCTACTCTTCAAATCCCCTTGATGTTTCAACTCGATGTGTTCTACTCATTCTTATTTTGTCTCGAGATTCAACTAAGTCGCTCGATTATGCTTCTGCGGTTTTGTTTCATCTCAATTTCATCTCCTCTCCTTCACCTCCCAACTCTCTGTTCTGGTTTTGGATCTATGTGTGTATGAGTTGGATTGAATATTTAAAAGTAAAAAAGAAAAAGAAGGTTACGGTTGTGATTGGAAGATTGTGTTGAACGCTGATTTGTTGGGTGTTGTAGGAATGAGTGGGTTGATTAAAGTTATTGATACGGTTTGAAGGTGTGAAAGGGAAGAAGAAGGTTTGTGGTTTGATGAAGAAATGTTGGTATGAGACTAGGTTGTTTTATTCGCAGTGTGTTGAAGTTGAGGAAATGTTTTGTGTGTGAAGGGTTTAGAGGTTTTTGGATGAAGAATTAGAAATGAATTTTTATTATTGTTGTCCTCTTTCATGAGCAGTATGTCGAGGTTTTCTTTGCTTTTGTGCAGGTTGTGGTAATCATTTGGAGTAGTGGTGGTGAGGATTTGTGCAAGTTGTAGGACATTGTGTATGTCGTTTTGCAGTGAGCGTTGTACGCATTGTCGTTCTCCCCCGTTACTCCGCAAAAAGTTCGCGTAAAATATGTTTTTGTGTGAGGTCCTCTTTTGTCGTTTGTGCTAGCTGGTATTGTGCATTGCGATTTGTCATTTTTGCTGAATAAGTGTGGAACGACCTTTGTTGTGTGTGAGTTTCCTGTTTCTCACTTTTATGCAGAAGTTTTATGGGATTCATCCTTGAAATGGTTTTTCCGGTCCATTAAATTGGTGTTGGTGAACCCTATACATACCGCGTGAGCATCGTGAACATGACTATTTTGGTTCATGGCTTGGGATTATATGGATGTACTTTACGTGTGTTGCACCCCAAAATTTGCCCGACCTTTTTCTTGGTCGGCTTTTGTTTCTTTGCATTTTGCATTTTTGCATCCCCGCATTTGCATAGCATTTGTTCTCGAGGCAGGGGATCAAGGTTCCCATGGCTCAGGTTTCATTCTCGTGCAAGCAACTGAACAGTAAGCATCAAGAGCTTCGGCATTTATTTTGCCCAGCAATCGAGCGATCGATTTTATTTTGTTTTGCAGGTTAATTTCAGATCAGAAATCAGCACTCAGGCTCATAACAAGCATTTTCACAGTGACAACGATCAAAAATGAGGTTCAGCAGCTAAACAGAGCTCCAGACAGTTGAAACAGGGCAAGTGGACAGGTTTCCCACCAAAAGGCGCCAAATTCAAGTTCTTGAAGGTGTTAATCGGTTAACACATATGGTTAACCGATTAACCATTGGAAAATCAACCCAGAATTCAAGTTTTAACATTGTTAACCGGTTAACGTATATGGTTAACCGGTTAACCATAGCAGATTTTCCCCTGTACGTGATTTTTCAAGCCAATTGCACTTGGGGTCCAATTTTGATCACTTTGGAATTCAAATTTTCATGTGGGAAGGATCTAGAACACCTTTAAATTTCAGATTTCCCTCCAAAATCCCATTCCACATTCCAAGCCTTGATTTCCAATCCTTGCTTTGGATCCCAAACCTAAGTCATATTTAAGTGATCTGTAACGCCCCGATTCTGAATTTCCCATTTTTGTTGAGTCTTTTAATTTATTTTAATTGAATTATTCTTTTAGTAGTAGAATTTGAACATGAATATGTTATGTGTGCTTATTATGTTATTTTATTATTCGGAGAGTTTTGGGAATTAATTAGAGGGTGTTTTAGATAATCCTTAATTGGTAGATATTTGAGAGAAATAGAATAGAAAGAGTATAAGTGGAATTAGAGAGAAAAGAAATGAGATAGAAAGAAATATAAAGGAAAGAAGAAAAGAAGAGAAAGAGGAGAAAAACCTAAAATCATCAAGAATCAAACTTCTAAGCTTTGATTAATCGGGTAAGGGTGTGAAACTTTATTATTCTTTCGATGTATACGACTATGTATGTTTCTATTGGTTTGTTTTTGGATTGGAGAGGGAGTTTTGCTCATTTTCCGTTTTAGGTCGAATTTGAGTAAATCGTTAGAAACCGAGTTTTCACGGTTAAGAGTGAGAATGAATGGTAGAATTTAGTTGAGGAACGTCGGACTAAGCTGCTGAGACGAGTTGGGATTGAATCGGGTAGATTTCGATGAGTTTCGGAGTTTTGGACAGTGGAGAATTCTGAATTCGCAGACCCTCGTTGGCACGTTCGCTAGGCGAGCAGGTCGCGAGCATTCGCTGGGCATTCGTTATGGCGAGCCAGTAGCGAAGGGTCCCAGACTTGGGCAGAATGGTTTGTGGTGTTCTTCGCTGGTAGCAAAAGGGGTAGTGAGCGACTCTCTAGACCTTCGCTGAGCGAGTGTGGTAGCGAAGCAAGTCAGAGGCTTCTGTTTGCTCTCGCGAGCTTGCTCACTAGGCGAACAGGTAGCGAGCACTCGCTGGGAGTTTGCTAGGCGAACAGGGTAGCGAGCGTAGCAGGGTGTTATTTTATTGTATTTCACTTCCATGATTGATTCTCCGATTCAAGTGTGATTAGTTCTTCTTATTATGCATGGTTGTGTGTGTGATATGGAATGTTGTGGGTAGCCGTATGGCGTGAATCCTAGACTGTAAATCGTGAAGTATGAAATGTGGCCGTTTGGCAACTTGTGCAATTTTTTGAATTGAATGAAAGGTGCATGAATATATATATGGTGTATATGTATGCATGTCAAGAATGTATAGAGTCATTTTGTTTGTGAAGCATCATGATTGCATTCTTGTGTGTCTGATCCCGCGTAGGATCTGCAGAAACCTCGTCTGCCCTTGTGGGGTGTGAGCGATGGTTTGTCCTTGATCCCTAGGAAGATCTGCAGAAACATCGTGTGCCCTTGTGGGGTGTGAGCGATAGTTTATTTTGATTCCGTGGAGAATCTGCAGAACGATTGTGTGCCCTTGTGGGGTGTGAGCAATCCTAAAACATCGTGTGCCCATGTGGGGTGTGAGCGATGGGTGAACATCGTAGGCCCAACGGGGAGTTACTTCGGTAACGAGCGATGGTTCCTTTGGTTCTTCAATTGAACCTGTTGAATGAGTCGGAACACATTTGCATCTGCATAGAGTCGTGAGTCGGTCTCTATGATTGCATTATTATCTTCACATGATATATCGGTATAATGAACATAATTGTGTATGTTTTGTGATGAATTATATATGTGTTGCGATATGTATATGATTGAATTGTGTTGTATTGCGGTGAGAAATGTAGTATGTGTATCCTATGTTGGTGTACATAGATATATATATATTATATGCATTGTTTGTTATGATAATGTTTCTCACCCTTCTGTTGTTTTATAATGCTCTATGAGGCATTGCAGAGTAGGTCTGCTGGAGGTCTTTTGCGAAGCATGGCTTTGTTCCTTTTGGTCGGTTGGCTCTAATATGTAGCACCGGGCAGTTAGGAATTATTTTGGGTTCTTTTGTGATACATCTGTGTATGTATCTGCTGGAATGTTTTGTAACCATAACTTTTGGCTTGAATTAAACTGTTGATGTATACGATGTTTATATGAATGAAGTGATTTAATGTTTAGATGTTTCCGCTTTTATTCTAAATATTGATGTGTGGGTTTTACGGACTAAGTTCCTTGGTGGTGATTTATCCCTTGTTGCATATCTTTATGAGCAGGTGTTGTTTGTGTTTTAAATTTCCTGGATAATGTGACGTGCCTCTTTTATACCATGTGTTAATTATACTCTGATGAAAATTTTTATTAAGTGCCTAAATGAATTAATTGTTTATTTGGGGGTATAGAAAGGGGGTGTTACATGATCAACTCCAAGCCAACACATTTCTAACCTTCATTTTTCACTCTCACTTCATATTTGATTTCAATTCTCTCTAAATTCTCCAAATTCCCTCCATAACCAAAACTCACTCAAAGCTCTTTTTCATTGGTATTCTTGACTCTTCATTGGAATCAATGAACTCTTGAGTATAAACCTCCATCTACCATCATCTTTGGATCAATTTTCGTGCAAATTGAGATCTGATTTTAGAGCTTGAGTTGGAAGTGATTATTCGAAGTGTTTCGACTCGAATTTGGTGGATCTTCATTCATACAACAACAATTATTGTGGATCTTGAAGTTTTCCGGATTTCTAGCATTTGATCTGCTCAAGTTCAGTTGATCAACATTCACCGAAGAAAATCTCCGCTTCGAAGGTTAGAATTCTCTATTCAATTTAATTTTCGAGCTTATCATGTTAATCTTCATATTCGATTGAATTTTGTTGATTTTGATCCGTTCGATTTGTGATATGAATGTGCAATTGTGTTTTCATGTTATTGGATATCTGTTTTCTGTTGTCAATTTTGTGTTTAATTGATAAGTTGATCTGTTGGAACCTTGGATAAGTTGTTTCTGTGCTAGAAGTGATTTTCTGCTGCTGTTTTTGGTTTCTGGTACAGTGTTAACCGGTTAACGTATATGGTTAACCGGTTAACCAATTCAAATATTCAATTTTTTTCAAAGATTTCAGGGTGTTAACTGGTTAATGCCTGGTGTTAACCGATTAACCCCTACGAATTTCCAGATTTTCACTTGTTTTACACAGGTTAACCGATTAACAGTATGTGTTAACTGATTAACACTGTGCCAGAATGCCATATTTGCTATTTTTTGCATGTTCTCATATCGGATCGATTCGAATCATCATAGATCAGTGTGATGCATTAGGATTGAATTATTTTGGATAGTTGTCACTGTTTGTGGTTGATTAATCATGATGTTGTTGACTTGTATGATCATTTTTCATTTGTTTACATGCTCGTATATGTGGTTCAAATTGATCATTTGTTTGCATGTTCATTTTCTTTCATCTCTCATTTTTCCCACATGTTTGCATCATTCTTGCATCGCTGTTGAGGTCGAGAAGCGCTTGTGGCGGCTGCTTCCCCACACACTTTTCCTCCCTCCCATCATTCTAAATGTGCATTTTTTCATGTTTGCATTTTTCTACTTGTGATTGATTCTTCCTTTGTTCTTCTCGTGCTTTTTGCCATGATCCCCATAGGATTCCTAGTCCCTCCGTTTAGGATGGGAGTAAGAGAGACATTAGGTGTTCAATCCAAGTGTGCTAACATTAAGATAGATGTTTCCCCTTTCAATCCAAACTTTAGGATCACTTTGTATGACAACGTTAGGGCCGAGTTTCCCTTAGACCTTATGTGCGTCTCTCTTCTCATCTCAAATCATGCTAACTCATTTAATAAAGGCGATAAACGTTGCGCGCTACGAGCCTTAAGCTACATGGGGAATAATGAGTGAGGGGTCTCCTCTCGCTTATCTAGAATGTTTAGTATATGTCCCGTTTGGGGGCGATATACGACGCATTCGCCTCCGTGTCATAGTCTTTAATGCAACGTGAATCACAAACCGAATTAATTCACTTCACTAAAAAATACAAAACAACTTCAAACCTTTTTCCTTCAGGATTAATCGGAAACGTTTTTCATAAAAGAGTGTTGTTAAGCTTCGGTTCTACCGCAAACAGGCTTAGTCCCTAACTGTAGGAACTTCGGTTTAACCCTACTCGATTAAAACACTTAATCAACCTGTGGTTTCGTGTCAGCCCAAACTATGTTTGCTCTGATCTTTCATACCAGATGAAAGTATGTAGGCACAAGACGCGATGTCTTGGCGAGCAACCCTTCCCCCCTTCTCTCCCGTAGTTAGCCGAACTACGTTGACTCTGATCTTTCATACCAGATGAAAGTACATAGGCACAGAGCTACGATGCTTTGCCGAGTCTCTCTCTTTCTTTTCTTTTTATCCCGCAAGCCTGTAGTGTAGATAGTTTAAACAAACCCTTAGATAGACAATAAGCGTGGATCCCGTCGAGTACGACGGACGTGAGGGGTGCTAATACCTTTCCCTTGCGTAACCGACTCCCGAATCCAAACATGGTTGCGATGACCTTGTCTTTCCCTTTTCGTCAGGTTTTTCCTATTATTTCATTTCCCTCTCTTTGGGATAAATAACGAAAGGTGGCGACTCTTCTGTTTTCCGCCGCGTGTTTTTCGCAGTTGCGACAACGTGGCAGGAAAATTTGGACATTAGCCATGATATCATGATAAGGATTAGAGCGCACGACTAGATAGGAGTGCGCACCAGCATTTTTTAGTTTCCATTTTATCACCGTATTGAATTTTTTCTCTTTTTTTTTAACTGTGGCATTATTTATGGGAAATATAGAAAGGGGATGGATGGAATTCAAAAGTTTAAGGCTTGGACTGCTCGTGATTCTTCATGGGTCTATTTCTCATTTTTGTGCCCTTTTTTGTAATAATCTTAAATTATAATACTAATAGGCCTTTGGGCCTTTGAAATTTAAGCTTTGTCCTTGTCTTTGTTGTATTTTTCCACATAGATGGATGTTTCAATAACTTCTACATTTTTGGTAACATCTTGTAATGAATGGGCTTACCCGATATGGGCCTTGTAGAAATTGTACTTACAATTTGATTGAAACAGTGTCTTTGAATTCACAATTATCTTGACAATTAAAATTGAACCTCCCACATGAATCAAAGAACCAAATTCCACTCCTTTTTTTAATCCTCCCTTGAAATGAATGAAACTTGAATGAATCTGGAGAAAGACTATTGACCATAAATTAATCCTCAAAATCATAGGATTCTGACTTGAAGTATACACTTTCAAAATGTGGCACAAAACCCTAATTGAAGCCATACACCACATAAATTTTACCTACTCTGGCTTATCTCCATCACGGTCTGACTGAAAAATGAATCTCAACACACACTGCATTTATTCCTGACTTGATGAACCCTAAATGAAATTTGATTCGATTCACCTCAACCTTACTAATAGAAACAACATATTTTTGGAATCTTCTTTGGTGGATGGATGCACAGAATGAAAGCTAAACAAGGTATGACAAATTTGGGGTATGACAATGATGACCAATCCAAAACATTGACTGATCAAGCAATAGTCCTCTTGATTCCCAGAGTGCAAACCCCTAATTCAGATGGATCTTAGCAACAACAAACTTGAAACAAGGTTAGGGTTAGGAAACAATGTTTGATGATCCTAGAATGGTAATGGAATCTAGGGGTCAAATTTGGGGTATGATAGGGGATCTTTTGCCCTAGGAGGGACAATAATTTGACCGTCCTTAACTAATAAATCAAATATTTCATCGCACTTATATACATCAAAAGTATACATTTTCACTACGTATTTATCTGTTATTTCAGTTTTGACAGGATTTTTTCCATTTGATGGTTTTAATAATTTACACGTGTACGGAGGCCCTGGCTTCAGTTCAGCCACGTTAAATTCGCTTTCACCGACGAGCTCCTCATCGTTAGAAGAGTATTCGTCAGCGGCCACGCATGAAACTTTCTATTTCTTGGGGTATCTATTAGCCTGGGTTTTTTCATTTTTTAAACGCTCGACTTGTCAGACCCTATCAGCTAATTGCGCCATATCTCTAAGATATTGTGTGTCTAACTTTTTCCTGATTGAATAATCTAGGCCGCAAGTCGCCATCTCGAATAGCTCATGTTTAGAGACTTGTGTGAAGCATCGCGTTTTCAAAAGTCTAAACCTATTAAGATATTGGTTTGTCGACTCTGTAGCCTTTCGTTTGACACTAGCTAGCTCTTTCAGACTAATTTTCGATTGTCCCATGTAGAACTGTTCATGAAACAACCTTTCTAATTGTGCCCATGTATGGACAGGCTGTGGGGGTAATGTGGTAAACCAAGTAAACGCATTCTTTGTGAGTGAACTTGGGAAATACTTCATTTGCAAGTCCTCGTTGTTTGCTATGTCACCAGCTTCAGTTTGATATCTGGAAACATGTTCGACAGTGGACTCTTCGGCCTCTCCGACGAATTTGGTAAACTTTGAAACCTTCCAGCCCCTAGGCAGCTCTATTTGCAAAACCAATTTTGGTAGTGGGGACGTATATGTTGGTCGTCGAAGGCCTAGGTTCACTCCATTGTGAACCATAATCTATTCCACCATAGCTTCTATGTTTGGTTCGCCAGCCATGGCTTTGTGTCGAACCTGTCTAACCACATAGTCTGGGTCTTGGTTCCTATGAACTAAAACAACGGGGGGCCTTTAGGCCACCCTAGGTGTGTGTGTGTGTGTGTGTGTCCAACCTCATGGGGTTGCTATTTAATTGTTTCGTCGAAGACTTTATCTTGTCAAATTGGTGTCTCTAGTCGAGGCGGCGGCGTTTGTCGACTCGGGGCCCTAGGAGCGTATAAGAAATCACCTATCTGTGTCATCTAAGTCGCCAACGGTTGGTAACTCTGGGTCGAATCTTGTATTAATGGTATTAATATAGTGCTCATTTGCTATGTCAACATGTGAACCATTTTGTGATTACTTTCATCCATATGTTGTCTCATAACGACGACAGAACTTGAGGTGAAAGTGGGAATTGAATGGGATGGAAGACTAAACCTAGGGGCCTAGTAACTTGGTTCTCCAAAGGCTCTAATCCTTGATACGGTGAGAAAGCTGACGACGAACTTTCTCCAAAGAGTGGGCCACTATAATGTAAGCTCGACATGAATTATGTCGGCATCCCAAAGGCTCGAGGCGTGGGCATTGTGAAACTAGGCACATACTGCCCCCCAGTCTCTATCAACATAGGCCTAGGTTCAAGTCGACGCGGCGTCACGACAGGCCCACTATGTGCAGTCAAAACCACACACACAGTGTCAGCGCCAATGTCGGTTGTTTGCGTCACAACCGTATTTTCCTCCGAAGACGGTTCTTCGTTCGTGGTATCACCATCTTACCACTATGTAAATGCATACACCCAAACCAACGGATCCCACTAGGTGTGCCAATTTTTTCGCACGCAGTTTTTCGCACAAATAATCTCTGACCTCCTAACACAGGTTTACTTGCGGAACCGACCAAACAAGTCTCAGAGCTATCTGGTCGAGTCTATGCGACAGTGGTAGAATGGTTTTGTTTAGAGTAACTTGGAACCAAACTCGAATAAAAATGTGTATGTCAAATAAAGGACAAATAACATAAACGAGTAAAAGATCAAAATATATTAAAGTTTGGTAATGTAAATTTCTTAAAAGGAAATGTGGATGCGATCATACATTTTGCAGGAATGAACTCTTTTCTCTTAGCGCTTGGTACTCAGGGTGTTTTTCCCTTACAATGATACAAAATGCACCCCCTAAAATGAAAATGGGCATTGCCTTAAATAGGAAAAGAAAATAACTGCTATGTTGGTCTTGGTTGTGCCATGTGTCCCTCCACCACTTTTGTAACTTCTCCACGTTCTTAGCTTTTCAAATTTTCTTCCCGTTCAAAAGTTCCCATACATCATATCGGTTTCCTTGGCCACCAGTCGACACTTTCGACGAAATCCTCTTGAGTCGACTTACAACCTTCTTCTGCTGGCGTCGACTTACCTCATTTCCTTGACCACCTTTCCTAGCCTATCGACCCATAATTCAGCTTTTATGCCAACTTTTCCCAGTCGAAATCTTCCAGCCAACAAGATAGTTAGGGTTTTAGGGGATTTTGGGGGATATGATGATAATATGACGAATTGTGATGAGATTGGTGATTTGGTGATGTGTATAATGATAGGAAATTATGTATATATTATCTATTATGATGTATTTTTGTTGTAGTATGATTTCCTTGTGATCGATGTGCATTTTCGGATGGTATGATATTGAAATCACAAGAAGTTTAGGGTCTGAATTATGCAGAAAACACAATAGCAGAATTATTGTTTCGCAGAAATCGTCAGGCGAGGGAACTGTTTCGCCGGGAGAAGCGTACTTGCTTGGTGGTCGCCGAGCAAAAAAAGAACCGAGCAAAGGGTGAAAACAGTTGCTACTGGAATTTTTTATGAGGGAGGGATTTCGCCCCTGTTCACCGGGAGAACCCCAGTCGAGCGAACTGCTTCGTCGGGCGAGCACCAGGCGAGCAGAAGCAGATGTTTTTATTTTATTCTTCGTGTTATCTTATTTCTTTATTGACCTTGTGTCGTGGGGAAGTTGAAGTGTTGTGTTTTTATGATTATAACATGATGAATTGTGAAGTATTATGATGAATTGTGACGTATGTGATTGATGTTATACTATGATGTTTCGATGAATTCTCATGAATGATGATGCAACTTTGACGATCCTATGATGGTGATTATTATGACATTTTTCATCATGCATTCATAACATAATTTAGGACTTCGGTCCAGTGACAATGTTAGGACTTCGGTCCAGGGACGATGTTAGGACTTCAGTCCAGTGGTGGCTTCAATCCCATTGTGTGGATTAAAGTGTTTGTGACATGCTCTGATTCCAAGGGGGAATCGATCCTATGGTAGGGATCTTTGAAGGGTGATGGCCCAGTGTCCATCAAATAAATTGGTATCACATGCATGAGTCTATATTGTTGCATTTCATATTGTGTGGCATTGCATATTTGTGAATCAACTATGTTATTGATGATGTAATTTTAAGTGATGTACGACGATGATGACTTAATGATGATTATTTTGTTTGACAATACTATGATGGTGTAAATGAACTATTGATACTGTTGTACTTGTATATCTTTTTCTTTATATCTCGTATAATGATTCGGGATTACTCACCCTGTCAATTTGAATGTTGCCTCCACGTGAGTAACGTGTAGGTGATCAGGATTAGCTCTCTTGGTGCATGAAGATTTAGTTTTTGGATTTATTTAGTTTTATTTTCGTTAAATTTAGAAGGTTTCTTGCTCTGACATGTAACGTCGGGTCGGGACGTTCTTGAGTTGAACTTTTATGTTCTAGTTTTTATCATGATGTCACTATGATTTTTACTATTTGACGTTTTGGATTTAATTGCTTAAGATTATAATTTTCGCTACATAGTAGTTTTGATTGAATTTTTTGGTGAAAGAACTTGTGTTACGGAGCAGGATGTTATTTAGATGTTTTATGAAGAAATGTGGCACCATTGTGGTGATTTACTCTGATTCATTTATCTTTAATTATTTATTTTATTCGTGAGTATGTGGTGGGATAGAAGGGTATTATATTAGTGGTATCAGAGCAGGTCGGCTCGTTCGGCCAGGTTTTTGTATGATGTCAGTCCCCTATCAGTTGATGAGTGTGTGTACACTGTCGATGAATTGTTTCTTCTAACATCGTTGATGGTGTGCAGAGTGGCTGGAAAAAATGATCGTTCTTTTTTTGACGCGTCGAAATTACTTGCTCAAGTAATGGCCCAAATGCATAGAACAATCATAATGGAAGGGCTTTTGATGAGTTTCGTGCTTTAGGAAAGTTCCAAAAAAACAATCTGCCAATTTTCGTGGGAACTCATGATCCAAAGGGTGCACAGAAGTGGCTCAAAGTGATTGAGAATATCTTTCCAGTAATGGCATGCACGGACGCTCAGTAGGTATAGTTTGGTACTCATATGCAGTCAGAAGAAGCTGGAGATTGGTGGGATAATGCACGCTAGAGATTGGAGGATATTGGTACTGAGATAACTTGGGTTGTATTCAAGAAAGAATTCTTGGAGAAGTATTTCCCTGAGGATGTTCGTGGTAATAAGGAGATAGGGTTCCTTGAATTGAAGCAAGGGAACATGATTTTGGCAGAGTATATTGCAAAATTTGAGGTGTTAGTGAAGTTTTATCCGCATTACAACTGTGTTGATGCTGAGATTTCTAAATGTCTCAAGTTTGAGAATGGGATGAGACTAGATATCAAACAGGGTATTGGATATCAACAGATTCGTAGGTACGCTGAGCTGGTGGATAAGAGTAGGATATGTGATAAGGACAGCAGAGCTCGATCGACTCACTACAAACATCTTAGTTAGAAGAAAGAGAAAGGACAATTTCGAGGAAAACCTTATGTGACTCCAGCTGACAAAGGGAAGCAGAAGGCTTCATGGAAGAAAACAAGTGGGGGAGCAACTCCTGCTTCTGTTAAGTGTTACAGGTGTGGCGAGCAAGGCCACCGTGCTAATGGTTGCAATAATAATGTGCTGAGATGTTACAGATGTGGTAAGAGAGGCTATAGAGCTACCGATTGTAAGGATAAAGGTCTGACTTATTTCAACTATGGTGAATAGGGTCACATCAGTACCCAGTGTCAGAAGTCGAAGAAGACTGTTATTACTGCTAAGACTCATGGCAGAGTGTTTTCTTTGAGCGGTTTGAAAGTCCCTAAGAAGGATAACTTGATTCGAGGTACTTGTTTTATTAACAATAATGAGTTGGTTGCTATTGTTGATACTGGTGCTACCCATTCATTTATTTCGCTTGAATGTGCTACTAGGTCGGGCTTGAAATTGTCTAATATGAATGGTAGTGTGGTGATAGAAACTCATGTTAATGGTTATGTTACTACTACTTTTGTGTGTTCGGGTTGTCCCTTAACTATTTTTGGGAAGAATTTTGTGATGGAATTGGTGTGTTTACCCTTGCACCAAATTGATGTTATCATTATAATGAACTAGTTGGAGTTCAACTATGTTCATACCAACTGTTATAATAAGACTGTGTTATTTCTTGAGTTTGGTGATAATGGAGAAATGATGTTTTTGTCTGCTAAGCAAGTGAATGAACTTCTGGAAGACGAAGCCTTGATGTTTGCAATTTTTGCATCATTGCAAGTTGACCGTGAAATTAAAAGTGTTGAATTACCTGTTGTCTGCAAATTCCCAGATGTATTTCCAAACGACAGAAGTGATTTTCCCCCAGAGCGTGAAGTCGAGTTTGTGTTGTAATTGATACCAGGTATAGGTCTGGTGTCAATGGCTCCTTATCAAATGTTATCTTCTAATTTAAGTAAATTGAAGAAACGGTTGGAAGAATTGCTTGAAAAGAATTTTGTTCGACCGAGTGTTTCTCCGTGGGATGATCTTGTGTTGTTAGTTAAGAAGAAAGACGGTAGTATGAGGTTGTGTGTTGATTAGAGGCAACTGACTAAAGTGACTATCAAGAATAAATATCCAATTTCGAGAATCTATGATTTGATGGATCAACTAGTGGGCGCTTGTGTGTTTAGTAAATTTGATCTAAGGTTCGATTATCATCATATTCGTATTAAGTCAGATGATATTCCGAAGACAGTTTTTAGGACGAGGTATGGTCACTATGAATACATTGTAATGTCGTTTGATGTATCCAATGCACCAGGTGTGTTCATAGAGTATATGAATCACATTTTTCATGAATATTTGGATAAGTTTGTTGTGTTTTTCATTGATGATATTCTGATATACTCGAAATCTGAAGAAGAGCATGTTGAGCATTTGCGTACAGTGCTGCAAGTGTTGAGAGAGAAGAAGTTATATGCAAAACTATCGAAATGCGAGTTTTAGTTGAAGGAAGTGAGTTTCCTTGGCCATGTGATATCGAGTGGTGGAATATTTGTGGATCCTTCTAAGATTAATATTGTGTTACAGTGGGAGACTCTGAAGTCGGCTACGAAAATACGAAGTTTTATTGGGTTGACAAGTTATTATTACAAGTTTATCAAAGGTTTTTCTAAGCTGGAATTACCTTTGACTCAGTTGACTTAGAAGGGTCAAGCTTATGTGTGGGATGTTGCATGTGAAGAAATTTTTGTGGAATTGAAGAAGAGTTTGACGACCGCTTCGGTATTGATCTTGCCTCATCCGAGTGAGTCTTTTATGGTATATTGTGATGCGTCAAAGATGGGTCTTTGTGGAGTTTTGATACATAATGGTCAAGTTATTGCATATGCTTCCAGACAATTGAGGGTTCATGAAAGGAATTATCCTACGCGTGATTTAGAATTGGCAGTTGTAGTGTTCATGTTAAAAATTTGGAGACATTACTTTTTTGGCTCTAAATTCGAGGTGTTCAGTGATCATGAGAGTTTAAAGTACTTATTTTATCAAAAATAGTTAAATAAGAGGCAGGGGAGGTGGCTGGAATCGTTGAAAGACTGTGACTTCGATTTGAGTTACCGCCATGGTAGAGCAAATGTGGTGGCTGATGCGTTGAGCAGGAAGTCATTTCATATGTCGATACTGATGGTGAGAGAACTAGAATTGATCGAGCAGTTTAGAGATATGAGTTTAGTGTGTGAGAAGACTCTTGACAGTGTGAAGTTAGGAATGTTGAAACTAACGAGTGGCATTCCATATGTCGAGCAAATGTGGTGGTTGATGCGTTGAGCAGGAAGTCATTTCATATGTCGATACTGATGGTGAGAGAACTAGAATTGATCGAGCAATTTAGAGACATGAGTTTAGTGTGTGAGAAGACTCTTGACAGTGTGAAGTTAGGAATGTTGAAACTAACGAGTGACATTCTCGAAGAAATCAAGAAAGGTCAGAAATCTGATTTGAGATTGGTTGATCGATTAGCCTTGATTAACCAAGGTAACATAGGTGAATTTTGGATTGATGAGAATCGCGTGATAAGATTCAAAGATAGAGTGTGTGTTTCAGTTGTTCCAGAAACTAGGAAGAGTATTATTGAAGAAGTACATCGAAGTAGGATGAGTATTCATCCTGGTGCTACAAAGATGCATCAGGATTTGCAGGGGTTGTTTTGGTGGCCAGGTATGAAGATGGATATTGTTAAATTTGCTTATGCCTGTTTGACTTGTTAGAAGTCAAAGATTGAACATCATAAGCCTTTGGGTATGATGCAACCGTTGAATATTCTGGAATGGAAATGGGATAGTATTTCCGTGGATTTTGTGTCGGGATTGCCGAAGACTGCGAAGGGAAATGATTCAATTTGGGTGGTTATGGACAGATTAACTAAATCGGCTCATTTCTTACCGACGAAGATTAATCATTCTATGCAAAAGTTAGTTGAGTTGTACATTGAGGAAATTGTGAAGTTGCATGGGATACCTTCAAGTATTGTGTCGAATAGAGACCCGAGATTTACGTCAAGGTTCTGGAAACGTTTGCAAGATGCTTTGGGTACTAAGTTGAGGATGAGCTCTGCATATCATCTGCAAACAAATGGTCAGACAGATAGGACTATCCAGTCTTTGGAGGATTTTTTTAGGGCTTGTGTGTTGGACCAAGGAGGATCTTGGTATAGCCATTTATCGTTGATTGATTTCACGTACAATAATAGTTTTCATGCTAGTATTGGAATGGCACCATATGAAGCGTTGTATGGTAGGAGGTGTAGGACTCCATTATGTTGGTATGAGTCAGGAGAGAGTGTTGCACTCGGACCTGAGATTGTGCAAGAGACGACCGAGAAGATTAAGATGATCCAAGAGAGGATGAGAACGTCGCAGAGTCGTTAAAAGAGTTATCATGATAGGAGGAGGAAAGCACTTGAATTCCAAGAGGGAGATCACGTGTTTTTGAGAGTTACGCCGGTAACTAGTGTGGTTCGAGCTTAAAAGTCTAGAAAGCTCACTCAGTGTTTTGTTGGTCCGTATCAGATTTTACAGAGGATAAAAGAAGTAGCTTATCGAGTTGCTTTACCGTCGTCGCTTGCGAACCAACATGATGTGTTTCATATATCTCAGTTGAGGAAATATATTTCGGATCCGTCGCATGTGATACAAATGGATGATGTGCAGGTGAGAGATAACATGACGGTTGAAACGTCACCATGCGGATTGATGGTCGAGAAATGAAACAACTGTGGGATAAAGAGATCTCCTTAGTGAAGGTATTGTGGGGTGGATCAGCTGGTGAGAGTTGGACTTGGGAGCGTGAAGATCAGATGAGGGCGTCGTATTCGACTCTGTTTCCTTCAGGTAATTTTTGAGGACGAAAGTTCTTTAAGTGGGGGAGATTTGTAACACCCCAAAATAATTATAATATTTATTTAATTGATTTATTATAATTATTTGTGATTTTCGGAGAATTTTGATGAAATATTATGAAGCATGGTATATTTGTTTTTTGTGTTGTGGGATATTAACAAGCTAAGGGAATAATGAGTATTTAGAAAATAAGTGATTAATTGGAATTATTTTAGTGTTAATAATAATAAAATAATATGAATAATATTATTTAAATTATTATTGTTAATTAAAATAAAAGGGAGTGGAACACTAAAGGTAAGGTGGTCTTTTGTAAGGGAATAAGTGAGGGTAAGATGGGAAAATCATAATAAAGGTCCTAAGGGCATGTTTGACAAAAGAAAAGGAGGGATTTGATATTTTCACTTTTGGAACGATCGTGTTTTGGAGAGCACTCTGAGGAAAGAAGGAGGAAGAGACTAGGGCTCAGAGATACTCTGAAGAACTCAAGATGAAGATCAGAACTGAGAATTCTAAGATATGAAGATTATTGCTTACCATTGTATTTGATATAGATTTAGAGGTATGTAGGTAGTTGGGGTTTTAGGGGATTTTGGGGGGATATGATGATAATATGACGAATTATAATGAGATTGGTGATTTGGGGATGTGTAAAATGATAGGAAATGATGTATATGTTGTCTATTATAATGTATTGTTGTTGTATTATGATTGTCTTGTGATTGATGTGCATTTTTGGACTGTATGGTATTGAAATTGCAAGAAGTTTAGGGTCTAAGTTATGCAGAAAATGTAACAGCAGAATTGTTGTTTCGCATAAATCGTCGGGCGAGGGAACTGTTTCATCGGGCAAAGCGTACTCGCTTGGAGGTCGTCGAGCGAAATAAGAAGCGAGCGAAGGGTGAAAAACAAGTGCTACTGGAATTTTGTATGAGGGAGGGATTTCGCCCCTGCTTCGTCGGGCGAGCACCAGGCGAGCAGGAGCAGATGTTTTTCTATTTTATTCTTCGTGTTGTCTTATTTCTTTGTTGACCTTGTATTGTAGGGCAATTGAAGTGTTGTGTTTTAATGATTATAACATGATGAATTGTGAAGTATTATGATGAATTGTGCGTATGTGATTGAAGTTATACTATGATGTTTTGATGAATTCTCATGAATGATGATGCAACTTTGACGATCCTATGATGGTGATTATTATGACGTTTTGCATCATGCATTCATAACATAATTTAGGACTTCGGTCTTGTGACGATGTTAGGACTTCAGTCCAGTGGTGGCTTGAATCTCATTGTGTGGATTGAAGTGTTTGGGACGTGTTCCGGTTCCAAGGGGGAATCATCATATGGTGGGGATCTTTGGAGGGTGATGGCCTAGTGTCCATCAAATAAATTGGTACCACATACATGAGTCTATGTTGTTGCATTTCATACTATGTGGCATTGCATATTTTTGAATAAACGACATTATTGGTGACGTGATTTTAAGTGATGTACGACGATGATGACTTAATGATGATCATTATTTTTTACGATACTGTGACGGCGTAAATGAACTGTTGATATTGTTGTACTTGTATATCTTTTTCTTTATATCTCGTATAATGATTCGGGATTACTCACCCTGTCAATTTGAATGTTTCCTCCACGTGAGTAACGTGCAGGTGATCAGGATTAGCTCTCTTGGTGCGTGAAGATTTAGCTTTTGGAGTTATTTAGTTTTATTTTCGTTGAATTTAGAAGGTGTCTTGCTCTGATATGTAACATCAGGTCGGGACGTCCTTGAGTTGAACTTTTATGTTCTAGTTTTTATAGGCATGATGTCAATGTGATTTTTACTATTTGACGTTTTGGATTTAATTGCTTAAGATTATAATTTCTGCTGCATACTAGTTTTGTTTGAATTTTTTTGGTGAAAGAACTCGTGTTACGGAGCAGGATGCTATTTAGATATTTTATGACGATATGTGGCACCCTTGTTGTGATTTACTCTGATTTATTTATTTTTAATTAGTTATTTTATTCGTGAGTATATGGTGAGGTAGAAGGGTGTTACAGAAGTTGTGTTCCCAAATTTAACTCATATGTTGTGTTAGTTTCATATTTCAAAAAAGGTTAGTATGAAATGTAAAGAGTGTGTTAAATCATAAAGAAACGAACATGTTATGGATATATGGAACAATATCATGTATTTTAATAGAGAAAATGAGTTTGTCAAACACTTGAAGCACTTTGAGACTGATTGTGATGATATTCCTTTATTTGTTAAGCATGTGAGTGAAACATGGTTGACACCTTATAAAGAAAGACTTGTTGCTGCTTGGACTAACAGAGTCACTCATTTAGGAATATGGTAAAAAAAAAGAATAGGTACGCGGACATCATGTTGATATTATTGCATTACTAAACATAATTTAACATATATTTTTATTTATGGTTTTTTGGTGGAATCAGCTCATTGGAGACTAAAAAACATGTTGATTATAAGTCAGGAAGATTTATGTCAAAGTTGAGATGCTGTGAACACCATGTTGAAGTTGCAGCTAGGCTTAATCTGAGTTTCGCTTCAAAAAAGTATTGCCAACATTGAGCATCGGTATAACACTCCATTTTATGCCAACTTGCACGTTTTTATTTCAAAACAGTGTATATAGCACGTTGGAAAGGAACTAAAAAGGGTAAAATTTATTGGTGCAAGCCAAAATGCGTGTGGTTGCTTCATTAGAACAACACATGGGTTATCGTGTGTGTGTCAACTTGTTGGTTTCCAAATGCAAGAAAATCTTGTTCATTTAGAACCAATTCATGTATTTTGGAAGAAATTACACATCGAAGAGCATGAGATCAGTCATGAAGAAAGTAGAACATTGTTGGATTTAGAAGCAGAGTGTGAAGAGTTGAAGACATATTTCAGTACTTTGGATATTATATGTCAGAGGCTGTTGAAGAAAAAAGTTTGGGAACTAACACATTCATCCACAACTTTTATGTGTCCACCACCGGTGAAGTACAAATCAAAAAAGAGAGTTAAAAAAATTTGAAAGGGTCAAGAGAGTGATGTTCATCGTGATCCTTCATAGTGGAGTATGTTGAAGGCTCGCAGGAGAGTCAAACTACAAAGAGATCATGCACAAAACAAACTGGAAGTTAACCGTCAAGTAAGTTGTCTAGAAGTCAATCATCAGCCGCATGTTCAAGAGATGTTGACTTGTCTCAGTTTCTTGATTTCTTATATCCATATATTTATGACATTTTTGATGTGTATGACGATGGAAATTGTGATTTTCAGACTATTGCAGCTTTACTTGGATGGGGCGAAGAGTCATGATCTTTGATTCGGACGCAATTAATATTTAAGTTCATCAACACCCTAAATTGTTTTCCAATTTGTTTTATGACACAGCCTCTACAGTTAGGAATGTGTTAGAAATAGAATATTATGTGTGCAAGATATTGATAAATAGATGACGATTCTTGATATAAGATACTTTATTGCTTGTAGATACAGATAGTATTTGTCTCCCTGTCCAAGAGACTTAACATCACATTTTCCCTCTTGCTTTAACTCGACCTATGTATACGAGTAGACATAAAAGCATTGTTGTTGGCTTTGTCAACAACAATCATTAGATTCAGGTAAAGTTGAAACCTCATTGTCCATTCTCTCCCATCACTAACCGTTGGAGACAAAATTGTATTAAATATACAAAGGCATGGAAATCAGCATATGTCAGACTTATTAGGCACTATGAAGACGAAGTTAGAAAATCATCTGAATTTGCTTTGTATTTTTGGATGTAGCAAAGATTTTATCATAGGTATACATTTAATCTGATAGTTTTTTAATCAAATCAATTATTCTAAAAAAATTAATGCAAAAAAAATGAAAATTTTACCTCATTGTATACAGAAAATTTTAAATTTTCGGAATTGTGATAAATATCAAAAAAATTCACAATTTCTAGAAATGTGTAGTAAATATTGAAAAATTCATAATTTCAGTAAAATAGCACATATCTTCATCGAAAATTCCAGAAGTTCTAATATGTATATTAAAAAAAACTCTAAATTGCCGGTACTTTTATCTTTATTTCAATAAAAGAATATAATTTCACAAATTGCTCGTAAATACTTCAAATTTCCGATAGGAGCTGGCATATATTTTGAAAATTTTAAATGAAGAATATAACCATTAAACTACTCTAAATGTAGGGTATAACTGAAGAGTGGCGAGTTGAATGCACGTGGCATTATCTAAACAGTCCATTTATCAAGCAGTTAAACTTTTTTGAAACACTCAAAACTCAAATACCTTCTTCTATACACAATTTTAGCCTAATCATTCAAATCAGAAAATACCACAGCGAGTACCCTCTATGATTAAATATAATTTTAATAAAATTAACAATTAATTAGATTACATACAATTTAATCAAACTATTGATTTAGATTACATATAATTTAATCAAACTATTGTTTTATATTAAATTAAAATGATTTAAATAAATATGACAACAACTTGCATATTTTCCAAAAGAGTCTTCAAATAGAATAGGAGTGCACTCCCCAAGGAAAATAAGAACCACTTGATTTCAGATAAACTGATAAGAATGTTATTAAAAAATCGCTCAACATATTCCAGCAACGCTGTAGTTTTTCAACCGGAATGACAGCCCCAAAGTGAAGCTTAAAAAAATTACAATAGTAAATAAATTATGACATAACTCAACCACTCCTGTATAATTTAATACCAATGAATTACAACAAAATTTCATTTGATTAACCTAACTACATGTGCTAACAAGTCCTTCAGTAGCATTTTTTAATCTCGCAAGCTAGGATTAGTGGTTTTTGTGACCCAAGCAATTATCGTATCTCTGTTGGAGAAACAAAGTCAGCATAGAAATATATGCAACAGCCCCATATTGAGAGATCATCTCATAACAGACTCTTTCACATACGATCGATTACCTGATCTGCAATGCACACGAATGATGTCAGAATCCATAGCAAATGACTTTAAAGGGCTACTATGGGGAAAGAATATTTTACTCACGTATACTCAAGGTGAATATTCATAAATCGAGCATTTTCTTTGCTTTGTGTCAATGTTACTAAACCTTCAATTAATTGATCTTGTTCCAGCTCAATAGGATCGTAGAAATATATCAATGTCTGCAGATACATTAACAAAATCAAGATAATTAAAGTATCATTAATGAGATGCAATTTTCAGCAAGGTGCCACGATTCTAGCTGCAATAGTATGGCACCAGCATATAGGTGATATCCAACTGTAAAACTTAATCAGAATTGTATCCTAAATGCAATCAGTTGACATATGTTGGGCATTTTTTATTAATATATGCTTAAAGATGATAAAAGCTGCACCTGCTGCCAATGTGTTGGAGGGTCCTCAGGTGCAGTGGATAGGACCAGTGCTTCACTAGGATTTGTTCGTCTTTTTCTCAAACTACCGTTCACTTGATTATTCTCGATAACTGATGTTGATGACTCTACCGTAGGCACACTGAACTCAACATCAAACCAAAATGCAAAACCATGCAGTGGAGCTGTATAAACAAGAAAGACAATTCAATTAACACTAGTAATTTGACAACCAAGCATTGTGCCAACCCCAAGCAAACATATTGTATTCTATATTTTCTAAGAAATAGCATATCGCCATACCACATACATATAGTATCTGTGCATCATAGATTAGCAGCAAAGAAATATATTCAAAAATCCACAAATCAACGGAAAGAAATGACAGACAAAAGTATGTTACCTCGCATCATTGAGTTGAACTTAAACTTCGATGTTACGGTTTCTAACTCATTGATGGTAACGGAATAGCAATCAATATATTTAATCTGCAATAGTAAATGACCAATTTCTTCAAAATTCATACTGATAATACTACATCAAAGGAAAATTTTAAGAACTCCGCACAGAAACAAACAAGCTTGTATATAGACAGATCCCAATGTACTAAATAGGATATTTTGTGTAGATACTGCCTTTTGTGAAACTCCCCAGTCACTAAATAAATACCATGGAAGGGGGGAAAGGGAATCAAAACTTCATAAGAATCACGGCAACTATAAGAATATTGAAGTGAAAATAACAACAAAAAAAACACTTGTTGGAATCAAAACCTCATAAGAAACACTTGTGGGGAAACAGTTGGGAGCAAGATAGTTAAAATCAAGATCCTACCCATGATTGGGAAGGGGACCACCGACTGTAAATTGGGTGGATCAAAAGATCGTCCAAAAAGTATTAAACTTATATTTTGAATATAAGAGTATGATAATCTAGATAATTAATAGATAATAGTATAAATAAAATTCAAATAACAATGTAGATAATTTTTTAAAGTTATTTTATTAATAAGTTTAATATTTATTTATAGTTGCAAGTGATTATGATAGAGCACCTAGGAATATTTTAGAAGTGGGCCATGAGGGAGAAATGAAATTTAGTTGGTGACATGGAGATAGATTCTAGGAGAATTTGTTAGAGGATGGGAATATATTGTGAGTAGGGAAGGGGCGTGCAGGATTACTGTCAAAGTTGTTAGGAGAGTTTCTTATTGGTCAGGAACAATAGAACTCTAGTTGGGAGTCTTTGACTCTAGTTTATCCTTTCATTTGCTATTTCTTAGTTGTAGAGCCTCTTAACTCATCTTTACCATTCAATAATCTTTATCTTATTTGATTGTTCTATCAGATTATCCAGTGAGTTCGTTCCAGTGCAGTGCTCCTAGCTTTCTAACTTGGACTGAATTTGAATCCCTACTGAGGAATGTATAGCTAAATAAATAAACATTCCCCATCCTCTATAAAAATATAAGTATGTAAAGAAAAAAAAGATACAACAAGGAATAGGTCGGTTCACAAATTAAAAGTGTAAAATTAGACCGGCGACACGGGGGCCCAAATAAATTTCATAAACGAACCAAAGAGCATCCAGTCCCCAAATCAACAGTTGAGAGCAACCATCAACAAGCAAAATCTGTCAAGACTGGGATTAGCGAAGGAGGTGCAAAGCATTCAAAAATAATATAGAAAGCAGAAGGTTTGGGATCAAAAGGTTGAACCTGAGACTGACTAGACATCAGTGGCAAGGACTTTGGGCACGTGTAAGGAAGGTCTAGGGAGCAGCAGAAATGGCCTGAAAATAACAAGTGCTGGGGTCAATGCATCTTGCTGCTTGGGGTCAGAGAGGAGAGGGTGAAGTAAAATGACATCCGAAATAGAAGATGGATTGTGATGGTTAAAAACCAGGTTGTGCACACAACATACATTTTTTTATAAAAGAAACCTAAAAATAAAAAAAACACCAGGATCAAAAACATGATGAATCCCACACTTTTCCCGACATTCCTGCCCAATCATGCATAATTATGATTCTGCACCTGATTGGAATCTAGGAGGAGCAAAAACCTTGTAGGGTTGTGCGTATAATCTTACACACCCGTTTGCTATCTTGACTTCCATGATTCCATGGTTGGGAGGAAGAAACATGTGCATTACTTCTATTTTCTTACAATTAAGTCATTTAGATTTCAGTATCTGTAATTTCTAAACATTTGAACCATGCTGGTTCAAATATCTTTCTGATATCAGATCAGGAGATGGGCCATATTGGGCTAACCCAACCCCAAAAACCAGCTCATGGGGCAACGGTTGCCCCCACTTACAACAATTATCTGGCTATATCACCAGTCAATTGGAATCTCCAACATACTCTCACGCCCATGACCCATTTCTGGAGAAAGAACTTGAAATACTAGACATCTGGTGGTTCCCTGATAATGAGTGGCCCAACATGTCTATGATAGAGTCAAATACTATATTAGAATTTTGGGCTTAGATCTAACTCAACTCGTAAAGCAAGCCTGTGGGTGACATTATAACCAGTAGTCAATGTGGGATCTTCAACAATATAGTTTACAAAGTGAAAAAAAAAATGTTTGGCCATTGTATCATATAGAAGCAGCTAATTCTCTTTTAACAACCATCACCAACAGTGAAACACTTAAAAACCCTAAGCATTAAACAGCACAAATGCAAGACCCTGGCTCTGCCACATGGCTTCATATTGTTGTTATTCCACAACACCTGCCAATCCTATATTAGAGTACCGGGAAAGAAACAAGTCACGTTTATGATTTGGTTCAGAAGGAAAACAGAACCAAACTGAAATGAACTGGAAAAATAGTTAGCATGAACTGAAATGAACTTGACCAAACAGTGTTTTTGTTCAGTTCACCGAATTTTTATATTTCGGAATCGAACCGCTTTTGAGATTAAAGCAGTAAACTGCCTATATTTGCAAAACTGAACCAAACTGTGTTGAAGCTTCTAAGCAAAACTGATTTTTTTTACTGAGCAAAATTTTGAAAACTGATGGCACTTTCAAAGAGCTCCAATCATTACACAAGATGCAAGCTTTAAATAGAAAAAATAAAACCCCGTCAGAAACAAAAATGTGATGTGTACGTGCTTATAGCAAGGTTCTTGGTTAAAATACAATATAAACAAGGAAATTTTACCACACAAGAAATTAAACCTATTGTTGGAAAAATCAATGAACAATATACAATCCATTCAGTCCAATCAACAAAGCTAATTCTAGTCTGTGAGTTCTCTTGACATGAAATTATCCCTGCATAGCTTACTCCAGGACATTTATATCCCTAATCTCCAAGAAAATAGGGATTTCTGATTTAGGGTTCTTGCTAGCAAACAATGATTGAATGCAAAGAGTGACAATTTGAAAATTGCAAGTGAGAGATATGATCCTGTGTTGTGAACCTGAAGAATAAATTCTTCCATAAGAGAGTTCACAAAACAAAATGCAAGTACGAGAGAAGTAATTGGAAAATACGTTAGAGTAGCAACGGTTCAGATACTTGATGACGGTGCAGTTCAGTTCTTTGTGGTGCAGTTCAGTTAGTGAACTGTGTTTTAAACACCAGTTCAGTTTATCAATACAGTTTGGTTCTCCGTAGTACAGTTTAGCTCGGTTTTGCAGTTCGGTTTTGTTTTTTATAACAGTCCTAGAAGAAACCCTAGATGACTTGCTGAGTGAGCTTCCCATCATTTTGTGAAATATCCAAAATGTTTTTGCATATATGCATATATTGTACATTGTACAATGGAAAACCATCATTCACAGCTTGAAGTTAACCAACCTTTCTTCAAACATAACTCAAGAATGAAAAATATAGTACATGTATAACCTTGGCAAGCATGTAATTAAGAATTCGATAATAGTGAAGAGAAGTCAGAGAAAACAGTGACAACAACACTAACATACGTACCATATGTGGCCATGTCAAAATATTTTCACCAGTTATTGTCTCCACAGAAGGTTCCTCAAATGCACATTGTTTTGCTAATGATAACATGGCAGACACTGCAACCAAAAGCAGTAGTAAGAACTGATAAGGAAAGCAATCGATAGGAAATTATTTATTTGCAGACTATTCTAACCTAGTGTATAAATACCTCACTAAATTTTCAAAGAACAAACTTGGAAGATAGTCTTAGAATTTGAACTTTGGTCCAACTTAAACCCAAAAGCTGGATTGTGATGAGAGGGTTGGCCCTAACATAGGAGTTTATGGTTAAGCCAAACTACCAAAAGCTAGTTTATGGGGTGAGGAATTCCACCCGCTTATAAGTTATAACCACTATCGCATCCATATCACTACTAAATATGGGATCTCCAACATACAGGATTCAACATTTGAAATTTCTAAGAAACTAGATTTATTATTTCACTAGCCAAAAACAAAGTATTGAAATAGGACAAACTGTGTGCATGGATATTTGACTAAGGTTCATGCATCCATAGGGTGTCAAAAACACTAATTACTGACATTTTAATGCGGCTAACACAGGATCTGATGTGTGAAACATTCAAATCAGTGTCATCAATAGCAGATTGCAGAAAATAGCAGAATGCCGAAAGAATAGTAAATAAGTAAATCCGGCTTCAGCAAATGTCTATATACGACGAACAATAACAGATTTTGAAATCTTATTTATAGTCCAGGATGACATCTAAGTTGCTATGCAGTGCACTTACTGTCAATTCCATAAACATTGCGCCAAAAGTCGACGCTGTCACTGTATCTGTCCGTATGTGTGACAGGAGCTATGTACAACTGGAGAAAAGTACAACAACAGGTCAGCACCTTTTTCATTTTTTGGGCAAGACACCAAAAGCTCAGCATTATTGTAATATTGTGTGCAAGATAAACTGAATCCATTAATCACTGAGTTCCCGACTACATTCTAGCAACTCTAAGCTTCAAGTATTAGTAACCATAATTCCCATTAGTTATATGAATCCTTATTAGGCTGAGATTGAACCAGACAAAATAACCTTCTGGAAAACGTATTCACAATACTATAAACGACAAACTATATATCTACTTATTAGTAAGAGTAAATAGAAATACCGATGCACTCGAAGGAAGAATAAGACCACCAGGTTTGAGCCAGCGATCTCTGGCAGTAATAACGCTCCCAAGCATGCTCTGCAAGAAAGAAAAATATCAAACCAATATAAATTATGAAAGTTAATGAACTGAAAGGATGGGAAAGAGAAAGCCAAAGCAAGCTGACATCTGAGTATCATTTTAGACGAGCATACCCATATTGAAGTGAAGTAGTCACAAACACCCTTCCCCAATCCTATTGTAAGTGTAAAAGGAAAACAAAAATAATAGAAAAAACACAAGTTCTAGATTTTGTTTGTCATTTTGGTTCCTCCTCCCAAAAAAAGGATAGTTCTAAATGAATTACAAACTTCAATAGCTGCTTTAACATATCTTTAGATGGTAACAATAGAGATAATACGCCTTTAATGTTTTTATATGAATTTAAGTACTAATTAGTTTTGAGTCACACGTCCTGGATATCTAAGCACTAGTGGGACCCCTCTTTTAAAAGCTAGTTATCATGGGGGAAGAGCCAAGTCACAAACAATACACCAAGCATCCCATACTAATTGATGTGGGACATGGACGCCCTATAATACCTACCCAAGTCTCTAACATAGATACGCCTTGAGAGTGGTTGTCCCGGCAACTACGCTCTAAGACACTTTACACAGCCTTTCCAGTTAGCTAGGTTCTAGTACCAATTGATAAGTATCCAAGCACTTAAGGAACTCTCGTATAAAAGCTAGCTATCAAGGGGGAAGAACCAACTCACTTAAATACTCCACTGAGCATCTCTTACTACTCAATGTAGGAATTGGCAATCCATAATACCCTAGTCTCTATCATAGCACAACTCAAAAGATTAGTATATATGATAGGAGGGCCCCTAGGCTTATCATTAGCTTCACTTTTCAAGTGAGACTACCTGAGGTGGAACTCATGGAGTTACAATCCAAAATACTACTACCTCCGTCCCTAATTATAAGACCCTGTTGAGTTTTTTTCTTGTCCCTTTTTATAATACCCTTTTTATAATACCCTTTTTATACTACTACCTTCATCTTTTTCTGCACTATGTAATAAATACAGTTACATACACATTAACTATTTCTCTCTCCTAAGGATAAACTTGTAAAATTATACAAAATAGTCAATAAATTTAATACTCTAACCAACTTTATTAATTCTCGTGTTTTTCACAACGGGGTCTTGTATTTAGGGACGGAGGTAGTAGTCTATTAGGTGGGAAAGCCCCTGGAGTTATAAGCCTTCCTTTTTAGGTGAGACTCCTCAACCTAGGACTCGTGACAAAGTTCTCTTTATCTTTGTCAACTCAATCATCAGAACACATATAGGAGCTACAGTTGCAATATGATAAGGAGGCCGGTAATAAGGATATGAGAAATCACTTTTTTGTTTTATTTGTACACAGCAAAATTGTAAGTCTTTCCACATCCATCTGTCTGACAATGATAAAAGATACTTATGTTCAATTCCAATCCATTTGAGTTATTAAACTATCAGTCCCCTCAGAAGTTAATTTATGATCTCATTCACCGATTACATGATATCTTGTTTTAACTTCTCAAAAGTCAAAATATATATCTACTACGAAAAATCAAACGTATTCTAATATGCACCTCATATAGAAGCATATAGCCCATCCATTCTGAAATTATAACATCCACCTCTTCATCAATTTCAACATCCTGCAAAACCCATAGGCTGAGGTAAATATAAAGCTTGATCCATGTAACGAATATAAAGTTGACAAAGAAAAGCTAAACAAATTTCAAAATAAGTAGAATTTGCATAAAATATTATATATGTTGACCCTAAACATAAATAACATTGATATATTTTATAACGCGGAAAGTAGGTGTAACGTATGTTATATATTTGTGGTAACTTGTAAGTTTTGGTCTCTCCCACCTGCACAACTTATTTATAAGGATAATAACATTGTAATGGATAAAAAAAAAGTCTTAAATAGTTTGTTTGGATTAACATTTACCTAGTGGCAGTTGATCTTCATTTAGTGAAGATGATGAGTTTTAATTTTAATTATCAAATCTAAATATTACACATACTCATACAGGATTGTAGACTTCATTATATAATGATGCACACTAATTTGTATTAGAATTGCAGAAAAGGCCCCGTGTAGAAGGGTTTTCAAACACAGATTTATGATTGTTTGGTTTTACTGTATTCGGTTGATTTGAAAGAACCAATATAAGGTGGTGTTTCAGTCTAATAATGCATAACTTGGTGATATTGCTGAATAAGCAAAACTGCAATGATATTGTAGAAGAAGAAAAACTGGAGGCTGGGAGTTGGATGAACATAGAGTGAAAGGAAACATTCATCCTGCTTCTCAGTGGTTTTTGAATTTGATGGATTTTTTGGGCATTTTTCAGTGATCCAATGGTCCAGCTTTGTGTGAAAGTTTGTAGTTTCGGTAAAGGGTTAGTTATAAGTCATTAGCTTCTAACCCAAAGAAAACACTACTCATACAGACAGGATTTCAGACCATATTATAGGTCTATGCACATGATCAGTAGCACAAGTCAAGGTGTTCAAATGTTAAAACATTGGTTGCAAAAGAAAGCCTGTGAAAGACTTTAAAAATAGGAACACACAATCTATTGGTAAAAAGATAATAAATCTAATAAGATCTCGAACAGAAGTGATAATACTTAAGAATTGTGGTTGGACCTAACTCAGCCTTTACAAAACCAGCAACAATAACTTACATGGATAAGTGGCTCTCAAGTAAGAAATGAAAACAGGGCTGTGACACGGTCCACACAGAACAGAAAGAAAAGGAAGAAACAAGAAGAGCTATTCAAGGAGGAAAAAAGACAGATAGCATTAACAATATTTTATCTTTTGAAAAGCTTGACCATCATAATTTTCCAAACATTGACGCGAAGAGATTCAATTATCTTAAGTCTAGTTTTGTCATCATTTTTCTTTTTTCTTTTTCAAACTTTATTCAGAGATGCCATATATTTGTTGTTTCCATTATGAGCTAACTTTTGTTTCACAATTTCAAGGATGAGTCATATGATTTATAGCCTAAACAAGTGATGTAAATTTTGAAGTTCATTTCCTTTTCATGAATCAAAATGAGTTTTATTAGCCTTCCTGTTTTTATTGTATTTATCTTTTTGCCGATTTTATTCATGATTGAGTCATAACAACTATTTAGTTTTGGAATCAATTTCCTTGCGATAGACACTCTCCTTTTCAACTATTTACTTAATCAAATAGTGAACAGGAAACTCACTAATTAGCACCAACTATTTTGGTATCTTAATAACAAATCCTGCAATTTAATTTTCAATCATTTTACTAAATGGTTTGGACATTATAGTGGTCAAACTGTGTCAAGATTCTAAGCCATAGCATATTTCAATGATTGAAAAACATGTTGCTCAGAAGAGGAGCCTACCTCAACTCGTCCATGCAATACAATGACAACATCAGAAAGGTTATTTGCTTTAACAACTTCATTTGCCTGTTTGCAAGAGAAAATAACTAATTTAAACCAATAACACAAGGTAAAAAGTGCTATTAATCATCATAAACAACCTTTTTGTAATGGCAAACTCTACCATTAAACTTGTAAAAGAGAAATAACTATAATAGAAAACCCGAAGTAGAGATATGGTTTGGAAAGAGTTTAAAAAGCATAGGCAAGCCTCGTCATATCAGATGGTTTCATGGGATTCAATTAAGCCCAAAGCCTAAATTCTAATATGGTATCAAAGTAGAGTTAAGTCACTTGAACAATTTAGAATGACTGAATTGCATTACACAATAAAGCTGTACAAAATATATATACAGGAGAGAATCCCTCAAAATAAGGAAAAGTAGGAAACTGTTACACATAAAATCAATTTGAGGTTCTTCATAGAGATTAGGTGAAGATATCAGTCAACTGATTATTGAAGCTCATTGAAGAGGTTTTAATGGTGTCAAAATGAATCTTCTCTCTGATGAGATGGAAATCAATGCGTATGTGTTTAATCCTATCATGAAAGATGAGGTTTGAGTCCACGAAAGTAGATCAATTGAAAAATATTCCAACCAAAAGAGGTAGAGGAAGACCTATTGAATGTGTCAAGCACGCGGTAGCAAGAACTGGGTAGAACATACAGAAAAGAATATTCTTGTTCTACTCTATTTGTATAAGGGCTTGTTGTTGTAAGAGTATACAATTAGTCACATAGTGAATTGGGTACAATTTAGCTTCTTGTTGTTGTATAAGGGCTTATCCATGTTAACTAAATAACGCACCATGCCCTCCCCCTAACTTTTTTATTTTTGAAAAAATAAATAATGTGTATACCAATGAAAACTGTATCTTTGAAATTATTACCTGCAGAGCAATGTCACTGGCATCAACTGCATACACCTGGAAACATAAAATTCCACAATCCCATCATGTCAAACACTTTGAAATAATAGGTTGAAACAACTAGATTAAAAGCTTAATTATGAAAACAAAAGACAGGCTTCAAAAAATACTGTTACAGAAAGTCTTAATCTAAAGAGTGTAAGTCACACAAAAATATAAATAAATGTACCCATGATTTTCCAGATGTTAAAAATATTAAACAAAAGGAGTAGAGAAGAATAAAAGTTAAATCAAATACAAGGCAGAAAAGCAATCTATCCATGGTAGCCACAGCATCCAGATCATATTAAATAACATAAGGGAGCTAAAACTCAAAATAAAGGATTTACAAAAAAAAATATTTACTTTTATTTAAATGAAAAATACATTTTGTAACAAAACATATAATATCATTCTTTCCATATCAACAAAAAGAGTATACCAATATCAATTTAAAAAAGCTTACCCGCTTTGCACCAGCCTGAGCACAAAATATAGAAAGGATTCCTGTACCGCACCCAACATCAACTACAACCTGAAGACAAACAATACTTAAGGGCAAAAAGAGAGGAATGATATAGGAGGACAGAGGAACATGAAAAGCAAGAATGAACTGGATTGTTAAAATTTCGCTATGCGATAGTGCTATAGCGTCGTTACATCGGCTATTTGACAATATTTTATACTAAATTGCGTAATACGGAATAACAGCAGTTTGTCCAAATTTCGCTACGCTATAGAGGTATAGTGTCGCTACTATAACAGAATATTTAACAAAATATATGCAAACAACACAAAAAAAAAAAAAAACAAATCATGAAAGACTCGTCAATAGGTATATCTTATTCCAATATGTGGCATATGTTTAACCTATCAACTGTATAACAAACATAACCCCCAACAAGAGGCCCTCAAGATGGTTCGATAAGCTACCTAATTCACTTGGAGTTGTAGAAAGCCCTCTTTTTTAACCAAGTGTTGTAATAACAATTAAGCATTAATTTAAGTATCATATGTGAAGTTAACAGCCATTATTGATCTTATAATATTGCAAGAGTTCAAACCGATATATGGAAATTCGAGTTTAACGTTTGATACTAAAATTCCTCCTATGTGATATAGAAATTACTTTGCCAGCGATAAGACTCTGATGCCGCATGATTGCTTCCCTATAAGTATCCGTCCGCACACGATCCTGTACCAAACCAGGGCAAGAAAAGGAAACAACAAAATAAAAAAGATTACTTTTGCAAACAAAAAGAAGTTACAAAAGTGAAGAAATTGCAATGAATTAGAGGATGAGGTACATTATCCTCAACATATATGTTAATCAATTTGAAGTACACCATACAATTAATTTTTAATTTATAAGGACAAGTCCAGAGATCAAATTAACCAAGGTAGCCAAAATCGCGTATCACATTTTATCACCGTAGATACGAAAATTAATGAACTGTGTTCATTAGAATTAAAGAGAGAAAACATACATAATGGAAAGGAGTTTAAAAATTGGAAGATATTCAAGTCACTCATATAAATTGTATTCTTAATTATTGAAACATTCCCCTATAAATTCTGTATGTGTAAAAGGAAAGGTGAAAGCTAGCTCTAAGAAGTAAGAACAAAGAGGTCCTAGGGTTTATGACATTCAAATTTCTCAAATATCAGGTATAGGTGAAAGTTCGCGCTAAGAAGAAAGTAACTTAATAGTGGTATAGTGGTAGAATTAATACCTTGATCATCTCTTGATGAATACCGAGGTGAGCATAGGAATGAAAATACGCCATATCGTAATCTGTGCAAGGAGATCGATTAGACTGTTGTAGATGTTGAGGTTGTACGGTATCGGAAACCCTAACAAGGGAATTAGAGGTGGAAACACGTGAGCGGCGACTGACACGACGGGCTCTGTCTCTGTTGATGTGATTATGCACCATTTCCGGTGGTGGAGGTGGTGGTTGATGGTGGTAGCCGTTAGTATTGTTAGTATTGTTATCCTTCAAAAACATCGCTCTCACACTTCACTCTCTCTATCGGTGTCTTCTCTCGTTTCCTTATTACAACACAACTGAGTCTCGCACGCACTGTCTCATCAGTTAGGTTATATATATGACGCCACTATTTTAATGTGTGAGGTGAGACACTTTAAAAACGTGTACCACTCAATCCATACACCATTTGTTTCATTTTTTTTAGATAATATATATACTAGTAAAACACCCGTTCCGCACGGGTTCAGTTGATAAATAATTGGACGCACGGGTTCAGTTGATAAATAATTTATTTGTGTGTACATATAAATATGAAAACATAAATGTAATTGTGTAATGATCCTTAATTATATAAAATAAATAAAATTTTAAAATTATAAAAAAGGAAAAAATAAAAAGAAATAAAAAATGAAATTATGTTAATATGATCTTCATAAAGTTTATGGTTTCGTATCTTTTAAAAAAATCAAATATCTTTCATGTACCAATAAATACGGCTATACTTTGAAAAAAAATGAAAAGAATAAATAATTTGCAATATATAAACACAAAATATAGTAGTTAAATTGAGTAAGAATGTCAAAGAAAAAAGAAAAGACAAAAAATAAAATAAAAGAATACAAGTGTGTTACAATCATTCATGATATTGGGTAGATTGTGAACCATCAATCTCCTTAATGAACAAAAGTCTTCAACTTGTACAGAAAAAGATTGTGAACCATCAATCTCCTTAATGAACAAAAGTCTTCAACTTGTATAGAAAAACATATATATTAGATGTAAACTCACAATACCATTTGTAATAGACAATAAATGATACAAAACAGTCTGCATTAAAATACCTATGAGATATTGTGAAAAACTTCCTTGAAGACAACATTAGTGGTAGTATGCATAACCTGTTTATGTTTGTCATGAATCAAAATCTTAAGACCTTCCTTAGTCCTAACTCTAGAAAGTGCGACATACAATTGACCATGACTAAAAACATCTTTTGGTAAGTATAAACCAACGTTGTAAAGATTGACTCTAAGATTTGTTAATTGTCATAGCAAAAGAAACAATAATTGGGAATTATTTGCTCACCGATTTAAAAGACCATGGTGATTGTGAGGGAGATAAAGACATTCTTGGAATATAAATGATGTTACCAATATTTTGTTTCCAGAAATGATCTTAGCTTCAATGACATGATTAGCAAGCCTTGTTACAGTGATTCGTGTACCATTGTATAATCCTTCAGATTGATCCAAATTACGCAACAACATAATTGTGGTCCCAATTTTTAACTTTATTAAATGATTAGGCAATCCAGATGTTTTAAGAGCATTCAAGAATTCAGGTCTCAAGTGTTCAAATGCATCAAAGTCAGTTGCTTCAGATCTATCTACAGAATCGCTACTGAAGTATTCTTTTTCTTCCCCTTTAAAACATAAAAGAAAAACATATTCGCAGTCAATGATAAATAATAGAAATACAGAAGTTACTAAATTAAATATAGTATGAAAGCATGAATAGTACCTGACAAAAAACTTGTGATGTATTCATTGATATCATCTACTACTTCAATAGTTGAAGCCAGAATTGCACGACTTTGAAGGTAATTGGAATCATGGTAGTTATGAATGAGATCGAGGTAGGTACTTTCAACAATAGCCTTCATAGGATCTGTAAAATTAGAAATAAGAAACTCTTGGGGAATTGTAATCTCAACATAACCATCATTTGGTTCAGACATTGTCCCATCTCCAATTTTTAAGATCCACTCAGAAAAAATTCGAATATCCTCTGTGGTACTTGTCGTTGCTCCATTTTGCAAGCGCATATTTTTTGTAAGTTTGAGTACCTTGCAACGATCCCAAATATATGAAGGATTGATGATTGCATGAATAATATCTGATATAGTACCTCTTGGTATAACAGGAAGAATTTGTCTGAAATTACCACCAAAAACAACAACCTTCCCTCCAAAAATGTTTTGGGACGCTTCTCCATTAATACTCAGAATATCCTTCAAATATTTGTCAAGAGCCTAAAAGCAAAAATTTTTAGCCATAGGAGCTTCATCCCATATGATTAGATCAGTCAACTTTAAAAGATCAGCAAGATCATCTTTTTTGTCAATGTTGCAAATGGAAGATTCCAAAGTAGGGACTGAAATCTTAAATTTAGAATGAGTTGTTCTTCCACCTGGTAACTGTCGCGGCGAGAATCGTGATACCAAGCTATTGATTAACTTGAATCTTAAATTCTTAAATTCACAACCGGACTTTAATTTATCCAAAGGAAAGGTCTAAAGAAAGAAAAACCTTTTTCGCGATGTAACAACAACGCTAAGAGATTCAGGGATCGGGGGGTTGGTTATGCATAGGGTAGGTATTTCACATCCTAAACATCTGTAGTACTCTACAAGAACCTTTTGTTTGTTTACATTCTAAGTTGGTAAATGTTTGCTAAGGATTGAGATTGGGTAAAAGGTGTAGGTTAAAACCTAAAGGTAGTTTCTAAGCTTGCTCGCAAAGACATCGCGTCCTCTGGCTATGTATCCTAACTATGATAGAATCAGAGCAACCGTAGTTCACCTCACTAGGGTTGAAGAACATTTGATTATGATCAAAGTTCCAAGAGGGAACAAACATAACAATGCTTGTATAGAGTTTAACAAAACTCTCTAGATCTATGTTATAACACTCAAGAGGGGGGGAAGTAATCATTACTATGATTCTTACATAGATTTTACAAACTCTATCCTGGTTCTAGTTGAAGAATACTCCTAGTGAAGGTGGTTCTTTTAGACTTAAGGCAAAGTCTAAGGCTTATATGTTCTAACTTAACTAAGCTAGGGTTGAAGATGACTTCACAAAGTCAAGGCAGGGTAATGAACTATCCAATGACACAAGGGTCAAGGGAGAGACTTTTCCTTTGGAATGAGGGAGAGAGAGGCAACTTAGATGAAAACTAAAAAGTTTCATCACTTGGAGAAGCAATACTTAACAAAGCAAATGAACAATTAAGCAAGATGAATAAGATTACAATCAGGTAAGCATGCATATCACAATAAGCAAGGATCCAATAAAACAGATGGTTACGACCGATAATCAAATATCTTAACAAAGATGGAAACAATAATCATGCAAGTAAGTCACAACTTAAAAGGATCATGTTATAAATTCAAAGTGTATCAAAGGTAACAACATTTAGGCATTGATGACAATCAAATACGCAAGGAACGATCGCAACAGTTAAACTCAAGATTTTAGGAAAGGAACAATAATTTATGGTAACAACCAACAAGAAAATGAAATATCAACATGTTAACAAACATAAAGAAGTCAAATACCAATAAATCTCACAAGATAAAATAATCATTGTATAAGGGAAATTTAATCGAGACGTAAGGTAATGACTTAAGGACGAATCTACTAACAAGCAGACAAAAAGCATTGTAAAAACAAGCAACTATGAAATTACAATCCATTTAATATAACTAGACATCACAATGAAAAAGTTGCAAAAAGAATGGGTTGAAAATAACGCGCGATGAACAAGTTATGAAATTTTGAAGTTTTAATGATTTTATGACAATAAAATAAACAAACACACATATAAAAAAGAAAGTGACATGGGTGGGGATTGAACCCATGCCCTTGTGTTTACAAACACACAACAACAACCACTTGGGCACCACACGCACGCTGGTAATGAAAATGGAAGCAAAGAAGAAAATGATTCAATTACAAATGAAAAATAAAATGCCCAAAAAGAGTTGATCCCAAGGATCGAACTCATGGCTGGCAAGTGAAAGGTGAATATGCGGGCAAGTTGATTACCACTGGGGTGGCTGTACATCCAAGTACAAATCCACCCCCATAAATACAAAAGGTATGTTTTCATGGTTTTCTGGGCAGGCTTAGGAAGCAAGAACAAGTGAAGATGCAACATGCGTTTTGATTCATAACTATGTCAATACTTGGTCTTTTTTGGTGAAATTTTAGCCTAACTAGACTGTTTTTTAACAAGGATCATGATAGTGCCAATGAAATTTTGAAATAATGCCTCCAACTAAAAACACGATGCAAGATGCAAGATGCACATTTGAGTTTCATTTTGAAAACTACTATCAAATCTGAGTTCATATACATGTAAAAGGTATTGCACACAACACATATATACCATAACAGAAATATTGATCACTTAAGGCTCAAGCATAACTCAAAAGAATAAGAAATGGTACATGAGTTGCAAAGATAACATGAGAAATCAAGCAGGCTGTTATAACAGATGGAAGATATGATCATACATATATGGCCTAACAGTCTTACTCATGTTAATGATGATGTGCTTAAAGTTTACAAACCAAAAACAAATACTTTGGCAGAAGGAAGAAGCAAGGTACAGATTTGACAGCAAATGGACAACTAGAGAAACAGGCCAACATGGATGCATACATTAAAACTTGATCAATCAAAACAAGAACATCGTGAGGCATACTTGAAATGCAATGAGTAACACACATATAACCATCACAATGTTAATCACAAACACAAAAAACACAACTGTTATGCTATGCCAAGTGAAAATTGGAGAAAAAATGCAAGTTTGAAAGCTAGATCAAAAAGCACACATAATTGGAATGAACAGACCCTGTATACATCCTCAAAACATCATATAAGGTGTGTCTATACTTCAAAAATATTCACCAACATCATAAAAATGGAATTTACAGGCCAGCTGCTCATTTAGGCATAAAAATGCACAAATTAACACATATCATAATTGGAACATAATAAGATCAAAGAGAAGCCACATACAAGTCATAAACATGATTATGAATGAGTCTAGCACTTGAAATTGGTCATGAAATGCATATAACAAAAAAGTTTATCAGGTGGCAATTTGTATCAAACATGGTAGGTGGGGTTGTTAGGCAGAAAAGCATAGCACACTCAAGGTTATTGGTTCATACACACACAAATCTTAAATACCATTAGAGGTCTAATGCTAGATGAGCTGCCCTAAAACAATTCAACGGAAAAAAATGAGGTGTGTGCAAATGTTGTGGTTTCTCAAGACAGTTGGCAGCAGATTTTGGTACAAGCTGGTCTAGCCATATGCAAGTGATCTCATGTTAAAAAAGAAAGCACATACATATCAAAAATGTGGAGATAAATGAGTCTCAACTCAGAAAATCAACATTGTACATTTGGAGTAAAACTTGATATGGTTGTGGTGTGTTTTGGCTTGACAGTGCATTTGAAGGTGAGATGAAAAAGCCAGTGAAAACAGATCAAAACAAACAAGATGCACACACCAAAATCATAACAAAGGATGAGTTCCAACTCAAAATCTAGGCATATGACAGTTGGAGCAAAAAATGGTATAGTGATGGCTATGAAAAACTGTTTTGAAACAGAACTTGGTATATGCAGGGAATTTTGGCAAGCAATGAGTTTTGTGGTGAAACCAAAGTTATGCACATACCATAAATATGTCAATAGATGAGTACATGCTCAATAAATGGACTAAAGCATTACCAAACAGAAAATGGCCTTGTGAAACTCAAGAAAATGCAAAGAACCAAGCTTAATTATGTAACAAGCAAGTTCATGACAGTTGGGAAGATTTGACACCACATACAATTTTCAAACATGTAAGACATTGATTCTATGCACATAGATCAAGTAGAAATCATTTGAAACATAATATGATATATTGGTGGTATCAATGAGGTTTTGAGAATGCAGTTGGAAGTGAGAAACAGTTTTTGAGCAAATAGGGAGATTTTGAACTTACAAGGACAGCACACAATCTCAAAACATATTAACAAATGATTCTACAATCTTAAAATCAAACAAAATTCCTCCAAACCATAACTGGTATGCCTATCCCAAACTTGACAGCAAAACCACAAAAACCCATAACTAGCCCTAACAACCAAACCTCATGCTTTCAAAACTTTCAACAAGCCTCAAATGGTATAAACATCACCAAAACATATCAAACCAACATTTAAACACTTTGAGGTGAAACATAGCAAGCATAAATAATCCAACACCAAGACTCATGATAAAGGCATATCAAATGTAAGGCAAATAAATCACAACTTTGAACAAAGTTACACTAGATTCATACATGATCTAGGGGGTAGGGGAATCTCATGAACAACTTACAAATTATCCAAATATCACCAATGAACAAGGTTTGACAGTTCTAAAGCAAGCACACCATATTTCAATGTTTAGAATCCTTAAAACTATCATATAGACAAAAACTTCAAAGACAAGTTAAACATAATATCAAAGTACCATATTGGTAACACACCATCAACATGTCATTCACAAATGAAACACTTTAACAAAAGCAAGTATCATAACCATAAGACATGAGTTCTTGACAAAGAACTAAAATGGGGCAGCAAGACTACATTTCCACAAAATCACTTCAAAATGATAAAACATGACAATGTATGATTAATAAAGAGTTTGAATATCACATACCTCTTGTAGACAAGTCTTTAGCAAGCTAAGAAGTTGAGAAACCCAGAGACCTTCTTCCTTGGCAAAGATTTGAAGTTTGCTTCCTCTTGAAGTAATAAACCACTTTTCAAGACAGTTGGAGTTGTGTAGTTTCCAACTGGTTTTTTAGAGTTTGGACAGTTGAGATATGATGTATATGAAGTGTTGATAGTGTTGGAATGGTAGGAAATGCCTCAAGTGAAGATTTGGCTTTCAAAGTACAAGAAAGTTAACATACTAAGGTGTGAAGGTTGACTTTTAGGAAAATGATGGTTTTAGGTGGTTTGAGTGTATGGACACCTTCTACACAATGTTTATGGATTATGTAGATGGTTTTGAGTGACTTGGAAATGGTAGAACTGAGTTTGAGCAGAGTTTTGCTCAAGACAGCTTTTTAGTGAAAATGGAAGTTTTTGAAAAAAATGAGATTCTTGAGGAAATGAAAGAGAGTTGAGAGCTATTATTTCTCTTGGTTTTGGATAGTGCTCTGGTGTATCTAACATCAATTAGGATGCCTCTATTTATAGTGAAAACAAGAGTGAGGGCAGCTTTGGATTTTCCATATTTTAGAGGGAGTTTCATGAGGTTTTCAAATGAATCTTGCCAAGATCTCTTCCTATCAGTTCCATGGCTCAAAGAAGGTCAGCAAATTAAATGGAATGATGGACATGAAGTGACTAAGGTGAGATTAGGGTGTAGAGTGAGCAGCTGCAACAGTCCTTGGAGGAAAAGTTTCTCTTTCCTCTTACACATTTGAATATTTTATTACAAGTTGCTTGCAACTTGCCTCTCTCTTCAAACCTCTCATTTTTCTGCATTTCCCTTCATCCACACATCTAATTATCAGATTGGATCATGATCCAAGGGTCAAGGATAGTTCAAGTTGTGAAAATCTGAATTTTGAGAAGTGTTGGATTGGTGATCTCAAGTGTTGGCAGCCCTAACTTCCATGGTTCATAACTTTCTGCTCACACATGCTATTGAGGAGTTCTACCATAATTTAGAAATCCCTCAAGTAGCTCTATAACTTTCATGTTTTGGAGATTTCCAAATTCTAGAAGGAACTAGGTTGAAAAACCCTTCCAAGTTGCTGAAAAAATCACTTAAAAAGGCTAAATAACTTAGAATTTTTCTAAGTTTTTTCCCTAATTAAAATGAATCTTGTCATAACTCCAACTCTATGCATTTTTTGATCATGGAACAATTTGAGGATTTTTTAGGATTTGTCAAGAGCTTTCCAATGAGATTTGAACCACTTCATTTGGATGTGTGGTTGAGGAGTTATGGTCTTGCCCCTTTCGAAACCCTAATTCCCGATTTTTGCAATTACTTCTTAACCCTTGATCCAATGGTCATGAAATTTTATGTGGAGGTGTAATATGAAATAAGGAACATTTTTTATTCACATCTTGAAGTCAAATTCCTTATTGTTGAAGAGTTGACTTTTCGGTCAACCGTTCGATCAATCGGTGACTAACTAGTCGACTGTCGATGATCCGGATATTCTGAGGACTTGAAACTCTTTGGATGGACTTTACTAAGCCATAGGAGCTTAATGGACCTTTATCCCACCATTGAAACACTCTTTAAATCAAAAGTCAACCTACAGTTGACTTTTCCTAATCGAAAACCCTAATCGGGCATCTTGAACTGTACTGTTCTCAATTCCCGGGTGACCACCTCAAATTGGATTCATACTTGATCCAATGGAGTATATTTGATGATGTGGAGACCTATTTAAGGTTTAATCAATCCAAAACATTGATTGATCAGACCACTGAAGTCTCGATTTTGACGGTGCGGAACCCTCATTCATCTGCATCTTGACAAAGATAAACTTGAACTGGGTTAAGGTTAGTTAATCAAATGAATATGATCCTAAAATGATGATGAGGATCTAAGGGGTCAAAATTTGGGGTGCAACAGTAACAACAAACTTGCAATCCCACTTGAGGCAACAGGCAACACAATTTTCCTTTTAGCCCGAAGTGCAGCTGACAAAGTGTTCCACATAAATATTTTACCTGTTCCACCATAGCCATATAAAAAAAACACCACCTTTTTTATTTTCTACAGCTTCCATAATTTCTTCAAAAATATTTCTCTGCTCATCTTTAAAAAACCATTATCAAAAAAAAAATAGTATGACCAATATCAATATTAATTGATTAAATTAAATAAATGAAATTTGATGTTACTTGTAAGAGATGCGTGTAAATTTAAATATAGTTATTGTTGAGCAATCAGATCATATTGTCTCTCATCATAAATAAGCCTATTTCCAAGAAAGGAATTTACAAAATCTTTCGGATATGGCATTGAATTGTAGTCCTTCAAAGTCTTCTTGTTTTTTTGCAATTGTGTTTCAATCGCCATAAGTGTCAGTTGTTTTATTTCTTCATCCGTAAGTATCAATCTTATGGTAATAAAAAGTCATATTTGAAACACCTAATATTAAAGTAAAGAGATATAAAGTAGAAATTTGTGAAATAAGTTATGTACCTGGATTTCCCATCAATATACGTTGTTCATAAAGAATACCATCTGATAAGTAGAACCATGAACTATTCCAAACATGTTCGGGTCTATTCATGCATGATGTAGTTTAAACATACCTTAGACCTTGCATTCTAGTATGGACCTCGTTTTCAGTGTCATAAACATAAAGTTGGGCAAATTTAGGAGGTTGACCTTCCGGTGGTAACAAACTTCCAATTTGATGACACGATTGACCTTGAATTCGAAGTGTTGGTGGTCCACCACCATTGTTAAAACGATTATCTAACTTTGCGCCGGGTGATGTGAATGCAAATATCATGTTGTAAATTTGAATCTGTTGTTGAAACTTTCGACTAGCTAAACTTTGGTGATCAAACAGGAGACGTGAAAGTATATCAGGAGGTTGTTTTAGTAACGGACGTTCAACCTTTCCATTCCCACAACATAGCATAAATTTGGGATTAGCTGAATGACAAATTTTGTTCATCCTCTCTTGATACCACATCATTTCTTGACAATAACGACATTCAATTAAAGGGTCCTCGATATCGTAATACTCTACATAAACCACCATAGGGTTATAATATTATAAGAAAGTTAAACTTGAGAGATGTAATCTAAAAATTCCAAACCTTCTGTTGTTCCTTTGTGATGTTCACGAATAACAAAAGCTACAACTTGATCGTCGAATTATGAACATGTATCATCTTCATAATGATTTGCTACAAAGTATAATGACGTGGTGTTAAAATTCTGGAAAAGACAGTTTTTGTTAACATAATAATGCATAAATCAGTTTACTAACTTGCAAAAGGATCAAAGTTGGAATCATCGTCATCGTCAGTATTAAAATCTAGATTGGAGGTTTGTGTAAAAATTGGACACAATGCTTGGACATCAATGATAGGAACATTTATAGGGTTCTGTACATCATGTTCCACTGACAAAGAAGGTTGCTCCCTTTGAACACTACCATTTATTTCCTGGACAGTAGGAATCGAATCATTCCTACATAACAGTGGAAGCAATGCTATGATTAAACAACTAATATGTTAGGCATATTCAAGTAAATTCTAAATGATAATTGAAATACCAAGTGATGATTAAAGAAATTTAAAATTATAATACACCAGATAATTTATCTTTGAAATAACCATGCTTATTAAGAATTTCAAAACCTGCCATATTTACGAAACACATGTTTGGGAATTAATGCATATTTATAATGGAGAAAAAAAACCAAAAGGCATCACTAACAGTGTTTTTAAATATAACTATGAACCAAGAAATAACCATTTTATGAAAAACGAAGATACAATACCTAGGTGGTGTAGAAATCCCTATAATTTGGTTATGTTGTGGGAAAAGTCTTGTCAGATTCTTCGTAAGATTTGGAAGTCCTAAAACTTTTTGAGGTCTGCCACGAAGTGGTTTGCAAATTGTTGGAAACCTATAACACAAAAAAGATTTCATTAGATAGGGTATGCAAGGACAACTGTAGCTACCAGTAACTCGGTGAATCGCAAAAAAGTATCAATAAGTCTGTAATAGTTTAGAATTCTTTTATACATAGCAGTAAGAAACATATATGTTACCTAGGCTGGTTTTTCATGTGTTCTGTCATGGAAATAGTAGAATTATCCCTTAAACCATGTATGTTTGATGGGGCAATGGATGGTAAATTCATGTTAAAATTTGGAACGATCACGGTTTTTCGAGGCCTTCCCCGAGCAGGTTTTGCACTGGCTCCAACCCTGTCATAACAGTTTTGTGTAGGTTAAGCATGAGTCTAAAGAAAGTATCATCAATAAGAATAATTTGTACATAGCAAGCAAACCAACATTTGGTTACTCGAGTTACACTCTTTCTGTTTAATTTGTGAAGAACCAACATTCTGGTCTTGGCTTTTGGAAGGCGTAGAAGAGGTGGGTTTGTACCGTTTTATAAGCCTGAATGGAAAAATTAGAGAACAAAGTATGTAGCTTTATAAATTGTATAATAAGAAATTTAACAATTTTAAAGAACATTGTCACAAACCATGAATACCAATGCACTAAAGATTCCGAAAAAATAACAAAGTAGGTATGATAAGAGACTTACACTCGTTTAAGAGAAGAAGTTACTTCATGTTGTACAGGTTTGTGTTATTGCGGTAAAATGTGTGTTAGTGATTCTGTTGCAGCAGGTTGTGTATTTTCATCTGGTTCAAGGTTACTTGCGTCGAAAAACTTAGAAAATAGATTTTTCCCCAAGCTATGAATGTTGTTGTAGACATGCCTTGCTGTTCTATATCCATGTCTGGTTTGGCTGGGTTCTGAACATTAAAATCAGGCACTAAGTAATATTTCGTCTTCAACAATTTGTTCAACCATTTTTTGGTTTTGATGTGACGGGGTTACCTCGGACAATAGATTTCTTGTCGTCATATTATTTGGTGTAGGAAGTTTGGTATTGAGTGTAAAGTATTGTAGAGTACTGTTTCTTTGACGCTTTAAACGTGATTGTTTTATAATTATAGATCTACGAGATCTTTCTTTTTTGGCTGAAACAGAATTATTCGTGTTGTCCATACTTGAAATTACAGTGTATTTGAAGAGTGTTTTAACTTGTAAATATAAAACTCAATAATTAAGTAACTTAAAATATCACAAACAACATCAATGTATTAAACTTGTAAGGATGTATAGTAGACAAATGAAGTAACACATGACAAAGGTAGGTGACAACTTGAACAATTTGTATGGGACAAAATAATGTTATGCATCATTATGCAGTCTGGCTAGATTATGCAGAATGGCTTATAATGCTACATACTTGCAGAATGGCTAGATTATGCATAATGGCTAGATTAGAGCATGACAGTGTCAGCTGCATTAATGACAAACCAACATCAATGACACCATCAATACACTTAAATAAACCTCAACATATTCAAATTTATTGTTGAAAGTAGGTAATGTACATTAATAAACCTTACAATGAAGTAGGGTGCTATAAATATAAGGTATTTATGTGTATGAAAACTACTTTAAGGCATCAGCCACTACATACTCATTAACAGATCCCTGTGATACCTAGCTGGAGTGAAGCTGTTAAAGTTGAGTATCATGAACAAGAGGTAAATTATCCTACTTCATATATGAACAATTATGCTATATAAAATCTTCAATTGCAACTTGTATTCTTATAAGTCTCATGTTGTTTGTTAAGTTTCTAATAATTAGTTAAGTAGTTGGATAGTGAGTTAATGGGTAGTTGGTTATCTGTTGAGAGTTAGTGAGGCGAAATAAGACATGTTGCCTACAAAAAGATAGTTGGTTTATAAAGGAGATCTTATGTTGTAGTTTTGTAGTTTGAGATAGGTGGTTTATAAAGGGGACCTAACTCCTCTTAATGGCCTTATGTTGTGTTAGTTTGTCTATATTGTGATTTCTGTTACCCTTATTTTGCTGTCATAAGCTAGATAGTTTGGACATTTGTCTTGCTTCTTGAACTCACAGTCATGTTAGTAGGGGTGTCTTGATTTGAGCTTGCTCAATCTGTACCGCTCATGTTACTATGAGTTGATGTCGCATTGTGCCAAATTGTATCTACTTCTGAGAGAGTTTGTTTGCCTTTACAAATGAATTATGATGTTTAATTTTTAAGGTCTGTCAAGCTTATGAGAACCTCAGATGGCTGGTATGAATCTTATCCATGTCATAAATCATAGCCTAGTTCAGTTTGAGTTTGACTGATGAGTGTATGGCCAGTTGAGGTTTTGGTTCTGTCAGTTTCTTACTCTAAGGTTTTTAAACCTTTTTGCTATCAAGCTTTATGCAATGTGTGTGGTGAATCCTTGATCATTTACAATTGGGATTATTGAGTGTGTGTGTGTGTGTGTATGTGTGTTATCTTTGAGTAATTACTCTAACATTGTTGAGATGCAAAGTTCATAAAAACACAAATTTCATCATTTTGCAACTCACATACAAATCTAACACAACCATCCAAATAACTATAAATAAATAGGTCATTGTAATGAAAAAATGCAGAATTTAGTAAGACATGTTAGACTAACATTATGTAGACAAAACCTTAGAATAAGTGAACTGGTTTAGATCTAGATGAAGTTTGTTAAAGTGGTCATGATCAAACTGTTCAAAAACAACATTAGTGAACCTTTAAAACTGCATGAAACTGGCATCAGTGTTCATGATCAAACTGAAAATGGCCTTATGGAATTAGGAGGTAACCAGACCCTTAAAGTGCTGCCATTGTTGTAATAAAAAAGGGTTCTTCCCCATTTTCAGTATAACCTCTAAGTTGGTTGTATGACAAAGCTTGAATAAATAATACAATTTATTAATCGATGATTGGTTTTAACAATTATTATAGTGAACTAAATTTAATCAGTCATAATTTTTTCAGTCTAGGTAGATATTATCTAAATAGTTGGTAAACTCTTAACACAGACTACAGAGTTTTATTCTTCAAGACCAACCATGACAACCACTATTTTAATGTGTGAGGTGAGACACTTTAAAAACGTGTACCACTCAATCCATACACCATTTGTTTCATTTTTTTTAAATTTTTACACACACACACACACACACACACACACATACACACACACACACTCACACACACACGCACGCACGCACGCACGCACGCACGCACACACGCACGCACGCACGCACCCACACACGCATATGGATAGAGCATTCACGTCACATAAATGATTATCAATTATTGGCCTTAAACATAAAGGAAAATGACATTATTCATATTAATCGTCCTCGTGTGGATCAACAAACGTTAACCACAAATCCACAATGAGAAATGAATTGATCATTGAGGACCCAAACATTGGAGATCTTATATAAACCAACGATCACCACATTGAAAAGACACAATTGAGGTACACGAGGCATACATAAACTAGCATTGTGACCTCTAATTGGCTTAGCATCAGTACAATTATCAAACTAGTGTATCGTGTGAGTACATTTTGCACCCATCATGGGACTCGATAAAATTGACATGAGTCACACATTCTCTCGTTCCAATAGCAGATCGACCTGGTTAATGATGACAAGGGATGTCGCTAAAAGCAACAACCACAATTATGAGCATGATTAAGTTTTCATAGCATAAATGTTGGTCGATATGGAAGAGTTATGACGCTTGAACAAGACGTTGAAAGACGCGTGTGACTTACAGCAATAACAAATGCACCTACGATTGACGATTAAGATGATTCGGTATACCTTTAGCCTTGATCGCTAGTAATCTGGGATGCGTAGGTTCCATACACTTTCAACCCCCCCCCCCCCCCCCTAAAATGTGTTTGACTCTAAAAGTGACCCCCAAAAGCACATTATTGCCAACAATACACATATGGCAATCATCAGATCTATCAATTCCATCAAATGTAAGTTGATGGCAATGACATTGAAGAAATCAACACTCTAATGGATCATGACCTTGCAGAGGTTTTTCATTTCCTGTTATTAGATTATGACGAGGAACATGATACATCACTTCTTGGCCAGTAAGCACATAAAGGTATCCACTTTGAGTCTCTTCAAAGTCTGACAAGACTACTTTAAGACCTTGAGAGAATAATTGGTGCTCTCTAACAAAGAAACCATTGAGGCCGCTCATCCAGACTAGGATATGTATGTAGGAGCACGGGAAAGAAATAAAGAAGAACATTTCACTACTACAAAAAATATATACAACAATGTCAAAGTCACTACGGTCCTTTGAAGGACCTAGGATATCTCTAAATTCAGGCGCCAATAAATTATTTTATTGTTTAATGAAAATTTGTAAACTTATTACCACAGTTGTTTAGAACAATCATGGTGATATCTTATAGCTTTCTTAGGTTTGATTCGCAACGCCAACAAATTCGTGATTTCTTCATTATTTTAGTTGCGCCTTTCATCTTTATATATTTTTAGATTTAAAAAAAAATGAAAGTGATATCACTAAGGTTATTTACACTAACTGTTGTGATATATTTTTAATCTTATTTTTATTTTTAAATACTTAAAACCCGACGTTTTTTATATAGTTAGATTAACGTAAAACATGTATCACCGTGGTTTTTTAAACTAACCGTTGTGATATATTTTTCAATTTTTTTTTTAATTTTCAAATGCTTAAAACCTAGCGCTTTTTTCATAAAATTACATTAAGTTATTCATATATCACAACAGTTGTATTAAACAATTATGGTGGAATGACTTATTCAGTTAAAGGAAACATGACTAGCTAGCTAGTGTCGCTACTGCGAAAATCGGCGCCGGCTGAACAAAAGAGTCGCCACCGTGCGTTATTTATCCCACAGGAGGGAAAGGAAACGCTCAGAGTAAACCTACCGCAAAGACGGGAAAGGAATGGTCATCGCAACCAAATCCTAGATTCGGGAGTCGGTTACGCAAGGGGAAGGTATTAGCACCCCTCACGTCCGTCGTACTCGACGGGATCCACGCTTGTTTTCGGGTATGGATTGTTATTTCTATCTAAACTAAGGGTTAAGGGTTAAAAAGAAAAGAAAATGACTCGGCAAAGTATCGCACTTTATGCCTACGTATTCTCGTCTGGGACGAGAAATCAGAGTCAACGTAGTTCGCCTACCTACGGGAAAGGAGGGGAAGGTTGCTCGCTAGGATATCGCATCCTATGCCTACGTACTTTCATACAGCATGAAAGATCAGAGCAAACGTAGTTTGGGCCACGTACGACACAAGTCTGTCTTGATTGCTTTTATACCTTCTGAAAAAGGGTTTTTCTTATTACTGGTCCAAGCGGACAAAAATGACGTTTTGATGAGTTAACATTCTTTTACGGAAGAAGTGTCTTTTATTGTGTTTGGAATATTATTGTGTTTTTCTGTTTGTTTTGAGAAAGAAGAGACAGAACTCTAACCTATGGTTGCGAAGGGGATCAAACTGACCTAATGTTATCATGCATGGGTTAAGACCTAATGTCTATCATGCTCCTCTCTTGCGCAGAGAGAAACAGAGATCCTAAGGGAATAGACGGAAACAGAAACAATAGCAGATATATACAGTAAAGCAGTAAAATGCATGAATGCAGCAATACAAGCGAGGCAAGGGAGTCCCACTCAACCTCGAACCTAGAAAACAATAGGCAAAAGTGAACAGGATTCACTTTCAACCTAACAGGTCAATTAGCAAGCAATACAATCAGGAAAACCAATCAATACATCAGAAATGAAATACAGCAAAAATAAACAGCCACAGCAGCTCTGTATCAACATCTGGCTTCAAGTTAGCTCCAATCAGCTACAAGCTTCATCAAGCATCCATCTCCATCTCCACAGCCTCCAAGCAAGGTCTTCATTATCAGTCTTCAATCTGCAATGGCTTTTCTTCAAGTCTCAATCTCCCAGGATGAGCATCAATCAACAAGATGAAGTGAATGAATGTTAGACAGTCAATTACCTACCAAGGATGGTTCATCAACTGTTAACATTATACAGACAGTTTTCTCTCAAAAGTTCTATCTTTCAAATACATTCACTGATCCTTCCAAAGGAAGGAGGTGGATATTTGAAAGAGACTTTGAATCATAGAGAAAGGATGGATGCAGACAAGGCATTCCATGTTTGAGAAACAAGTTTTCTAATCTAGAGCTCTGCCTAGCTCCTAAACCCTAGTCTCCTCAACAGCTGCTAGCAAGAACTCTCCTCCTTAATTCTGGAAGTTGGTCTTCAGTCTCTGGATCTCCAATGGCTTCATCATCACAAGTCTTCATCTCTCCCAATGCCCAAGCAATCCCAATACCCACACAAACAAACATTAATCCCCAGAGGGCACACCACACCAGTCAAACAAATACAGTAGTATACTAATAGCAGTAGGAGAATCCTAGTAATTTCTAAGGGATCTAATAACTACCCATAGTCCCTATAGTCCCATACCCCAAACTTTCAATCTCTAAATCCTAAGGGAAATGATTCAATTCTCCTAAGTCATCACTTAAACCCTAATTTTTGTTCATGTTATTCACACCTAAACTAATCACCTAAAATTAAGTCCTAAAAATGGGAACTAAATTGTATATACAAGCTAACAATGTCTATTAATCAACCTAAAAAGAATGGACAAAAAATAGTAAAGCAACTAATCAAACTAAAATTGACAAAATCATGCATTAAACAAAACAATTATTTACACCTATCAAAAGAAAAATATGCCTAAAATATAAAAATGAAATGAATTATTAATTTTTTTGTGTGACAATTTTCTTGACAAAATTAATAAAAGAATGCAAAAACAACCAATGAAAAATATGCATTTTATGATTTGTTATGATTTTTTGAAGATTCAATGTTTTTTTAAAAAGAAAATAAAATGAATTAATAAGATGGAGGGTGCAGCAAGAAATTAAAATCAGTTAAAAGGAAGAACTGGGCCAGACAGGGGGGGTGTTAATATCACATACGCGCGAGGCCCAAAAAGCATCAGAAAATAAGCAAAAATTAAAAAAACGAAAACGGTGTGAATAGCAGTTTTTTTACGTTCATTATTGGTTGGGCTTGGTTTGAGGGGTACGAATAGCAAGCACTCACAAAGCCCATCAGATTGGGATTTAATGAAACGGGGCGTTTCATTGTTTGAAATCTCCCTCCGTTTTCCAATCAAATCGTGGCCGTTAGATGATGGACAAGGTCAAGGTCAAAATGAAGATCGTGTGGACAGGGCATCGTCTTCAACCTTAGAAACCCTAGGGTTTCTGAAACTCTCTTTCCATGCATGATTTTCGAGCTCTCTGTTCTCCCTCATCTCTCCACGAAATCAAACACCTCCAAAAGAAAAATTGCTCTAGAACAATCCCTCTACACAGCCATGCCAATCATTCCTTCTAAAACTCAGCCAAACTCCAAACCCGATAAGCATAACAGTTAGGTTCCACCATTTTCAACTGATATCAACCTCTCCAATTCTCCCTAATTCTTGCCCTAACAAACTCTACACATTATGCTGATCATCACAAGCTAATAACCTAATATTTTCATGCAATATTCCAAGAGTTATTCATCAAAACAGATCTTGCACTCCATGATCAAACTCCATGAAAGTTCTCCAAACTCACCAAACTCAGTCATCTATCCTACCTTAACCTTTCTATGCTATCAAAACCTAGCAATTCTAACCAAAACAGCCAATTCGAATGAGAAACATACCTGGTGTAATTGATGAAAACAGGTACCAAATCCTCTTGATCCAAGGCTTGAAGTGAGTGGAAACTGATCAATGAACTTGGTGATGATTTCTATATGCAACCAGTGATGCTACAAGGCTTTGAATCTCCCAATTCCAAGATTCTTGCACTTTGAATGGTGAACTTTCACAGCTCGAATCCTCCTTCAATCTACCAAATGATTGTGTGAATTATGATCCTTGGATGATGATGATGAATACCGGATCAAGAATGGTGCAAATTGGTGAAAGTTTGAGAGAGTTTGGATTGATTTTGCAAAATTGAAGAAAGTGTGTGAAACTTGTGTTTATGAGCAAATTTGATCACCAACCCTTGCATGAACCTCTTCCTATCAATATATACATGACATTAGAACCTCCTAGAAACTTGGAGAAACTACCCTTGCACTATTTCCTTACATTTTGGATTATGTTTCTTCCTTTGTAAGCAACCTTGAATAACTCTCAAAATTTGAACTAACCTCAAAATTCCACTTTAGCCAATGTTCTCAAAACGACTTTTCCATTCAAAATGACCTATAATTTTGTCCCATTTGGCCAAAATATGAAAAATCTCATTTTTAAGTCCTTTTTTATTCATTAAATCCAACAATTTTGAAACCTTGTGCTATGAATCTTTACAATCTCTCATGGTCACTTTTATAGACTCAAAATGTCATTTGGAGCAAGTTTGATGTTGTAAAGTTTTTCATTTGAAGCTTCCTTGTATGAGTTTTGGGCATAGGCTTGAGATGACCTGTAATTCTCAGATGACCAAAATACCCTTTGCTTGCCAAGACCATAAGTAGAATTCCACAAATCATATGAAGGCATACTATACCATTCTAGAAAGCTAAGACAATGAGGTACAACTCTTATGTTGACCAGAAATCCATTTGAAATCTCCTTGAGGGGTAAAAATAGCTTGGAAGTCAAGTCACTTTCACAGACAAAATTTCAGATACCTCAGATGACCTGTAACTTGCAAGGACCATAACTTGAGTTCTATAAATCTACTTGATGTCTTCCACCACTAAAATTAAAGGTATTGAGATCCTCTACAAGTTTCATGTTGACCGAGGATCCATTTGAAGCTTGCATTTTGACTTATCTTACTTGGAAATTTGACCTAAATTAGGGGATTTTACACAGAAACCCTAATTTAGAATCTCCTCTTCTCCTTGATTTCTATTGATTTCTTCTTAGCATATCACCATATCCTTCTTTATATGTCAAATGATGAACCCCACATCTCTCCAATAGCCCTTAATGCCTTTCAATCAGTCATTTGACCTAGAGTTGACCTAGAGTTGACCTAGATGAAACCCTAGTTGACTGTCTCCAACTGCAATACTTGTGATCATACCAATGACTTGTCTCCTTCTCCAAATGACTTTCTAAGTCTCCCATGATGCCCAGGTATTATCCATGCTTAGCCCACAGCTCACAATTCCTTTGTTGATCCTCAGATACCCTCAGATAGGAGATGGATGCACTTGCTTGATCCATTGACCTGATAGCTTTCAAATTCTTTCTGATGACTTGAATGGGATTGAATTTGAATAATAACCTCTTGATAGGCTCATAGAGATGAGAATAATGCCTGGTCCCCTGTTGGATGACTTGCTATGCTTATGCTATGCATATGAGTAGACTATGTACATGACTCTATATGCAAATGCTAATGATATTGAAACATAAACCAAGTGAATAAGGTTGAGCAAATTTTAGGGTGCATAACTGCCCCTATTCAAGCGACTTTGGACCCGATTGGGTGAAGAGCGAATGGCCTTCAAACATTCGAGGTACGAGACGATTGAATACTATGAACCCGGAAATTTGCCAACCGCAGAAATAAACTGCAATACTGCTTAGGGAACGACTTCCATCAACCGAATCTGGTTGTTACGGCAACCAACTGATCCATTAGCGACGTGCTGGGGATTATTTCATCATCCTGAAAAGTTTCTATCATTACAAGAATAAAACTTTGTCCACGTTAGGACGCCTGCATCGTCAACACAAAGAAATCTCAACCAAACTTGTCCACGTTAGGAAAAATCTCGACAGCTTCACTGGGGATGGCTCGTCTGCCCCTCATCAGAAATGAATCGTCCACGTTTGGACTAAACTCTTCCACGTTAGGAATAACACCGTCCACGTAAGGAATCATCTCTTCTGCATCTGTCCACGTCAGGACTAAACTCTTCCACGTCAGGAATAAAATCTTTCCACGTTAGGAGTACCTCTTCTTTTCCACGTAAGGAATCACCTCTTTCCACGTCGGGAACACAATCTCTTTTCCACGTAAGGCATCATTTTTCTCGTTCCACGTTAGGAATAACTTTTTGATTCGTCCACGTAAGGACTCCAACTTACTCTATGTAAGGAATCACATCTTGATATGTCCACGTAAGGACTCAATCTCTCCACGTTAGGAATCAAACTTTGATCTGTCCACGTCAGGACTAAACTTTTCCACGTAAGGAAACAACTTCTCTTTCCACGTAAGGAATCGACTTCTTTTCCACGTTAGGAATAACTTTTTTTGTTCCACGTAAGGAATACAAACTCAATCTGTCCACGTAAGGACTCCGACTTGATATGTCCACGTAAGGACTCAATCTTTCCGCGTAAGGAATAAACTCATCTTTCCACGTAAGGAAACAATCCTTCTTTCCACGTAAGGAACTGAAACTTCTTTTCTAAATCTGTCTACGTCAGGACTAAACTTTCCACGTAAGAAATAACCTGGTCCATGTCAGGACTCACATCTCGTCTTTATTTGTCCATGTAAGGACTCACCTCTTGACTCGCTGAGGAAATAAAACCTTGTCCACGCTAGGACTCATGCACCTTTGACCCACTGGGGAAGTGAGACTTGTCCACATCAGGACTCACATCTCAACCTGCTGAAGTAATATAACCTGTCCACGTCAGGACTTGCGCGTCTTCGACTTGCTGGGGGAATAAGACTTTGTCCATATCAGGACTCACACTTTGCCCGCAACACGAAGAGGGATAACTTTGTCCACGTCAGGACTCGCGCATCTTGACAACATGAAGATCTATAAACTTGTCGATATGAAGGAACATATCCGCTGGGAATAAACGGTCCACATCAGGACACCCACACGAAGAGTACCCAACTTTGTCCACGTCAGGACTCCACACTCAATCAATATCGAGAACTCGAATCTGTCCACGTTAGGACCAATACATCTCGTCACCTGTCCACGTTAGGACTAGCACATATCGTCAAACTGAGGAAATCAATTTGTCCACGTCAGGACTTCACTCTTCTCTAACACAAAGAAAATCTGTTAATAAAAATTGTCCTCGTCAAGACTCATCCTTCCGTTGATCCCAAACCACAAACTTCTTAGCACTGACGTGACAGCGACCTTGAGGCGGACTCTACTGGGGATATTTGGAAATCAAGCTACTGGCTGCTTGTTCTGATAACCGGCGGTGGCCTCTGAAATTCTGGTTCGGGAAACCCTCTAATGACAAATAACTCTGCTTGAGAATAAGGAGAAATTTTGCCTACTCGCGGGGAAAACACGAGAAATTCACAGATAACTCTGTGGGGAATAATGCCAAAGCTGACACTTCATTGAATGTCTCACATCGAGACCTCGAATGCTTGATACTTCATTTGAGCAAAAGTTCTCTCTACCTGCAAGAGAGACAGTACTTGAAACAAACGGTTAGCCAACCTAGTTTATATTTCAGAAATGCGTATGTTTGATAACGATGCAATGCTCCATTCGACATGGAAACGCTGCGCTTTTATTTGGTGGATGCAAATAGGACACTATATGCCAATGCAGATGCAGACTCGAACTGCCGAGATATAGGAACTCGCTTCAGCAAAATAAATGCTGAAGATAATGCCAATTCCGCTGGGGGATAGCCAGATGCTACAGAATTATCCCAGCGAAATAAATGCTGGAAGAGTGAAGTCAACTCGGCTGGGAAATTGGGGACTTGAACCGAACATCTCATTGAAGTAACACCCTGCTAGGAATACAACTCTGCTGGGGAATAGCAGATGCGCTCGGTATGATCGGACTTATGCTGGAGAGTGAACGGATATCACACGGTATTCTGACAAAATAAATGCCAATGCGCCACACCAACTCTGCCGGGGAGAGTCTTAATCTTCGAATTCCACTGGGGGGAATGAAAACACTGGTTGGAAAGAGAATTCCGCTGGGGCGGGGTGATTCTCTTGGGAAAATCAACTGACTCCGCTGGGGGAGAGGTAAACTGACCCTGCGGGGAAAGGTGAACTTGCCTGAATACAGCTCACAAATATTAATCTTCTGAGACTAAACCAACTCGGCTTGAGATACACTGTCTGAATACAACCTTATAATCTTGGACTCGCCAGACTCTGCTGAGAATGAATGACTTTGCTGGAGCATGTCCTTTGGATAAGCTACGACTAGCTGGGGAATTCGATCCTTCTTCAGGAAGCACATGCATGACCTGCGTGGGGGTCGAGTCTCTTGTTACTGCAATCTTTTGATCGTCTTCCTCGTATGGCTATAAAACCTGCAACAACACAAACAAGACAAGACAAGCCTATGCAACCAAATCTATTCAGGTTAGTGACGTCATTTTCAGTTAATTCAAAGCTTTAGCAATCGTCGGCAAGGGCTAGTGATTTTATACACATGCTAGTTTCAGTAAACTTAGGCGTTTATCATGCGCAAAACAATAAAGAACCTGCATCAAGTACTGAATAACATATTTTATTGATTGGGCCCCTGAATGGGCGGAGTTTTTGTACACGGGATGTAACTCCTGAAAAGAGGAAGCTACGCAAAGCAGATATACAAGTATGCACAAGGAGCATAAATATGTTGACAAACTAAATTTGTACACATGTCGGCAACGGGATACCAATGAACACCACGAACTGATCCTCCCATGACTCGCCCGACTCCAGTGCTTTCCCGGTATCCATACTTCCGAAGAGATTGTATCTGATAATCGACTCTTCAGGCATATTCTCCCGCACCAATGCTCAATGCAGTATCAAATTCGGACCGCAGTCATTTGCTTTTTAAATCCCTAACTCTTGCGTGAACCGCCCTTTACGGGTTTTCAGTTCACCGGGATACCCTTTTTTGCCGAAGCCGCCCAGTGTAGGTTTTCAACTTCGCGGGTGTACATTTTTTCAATTTTATCCCTAATTTTTGCCCGAACCTTTCATTCTGTTTTTGGTCCGCCAGGATGCCCCATTTTTGCCTGGGCTCTCTTTTTCTGTCCAGCGGGTCAATTTTAAGCAAAGTATTTTTTAACTGTGTCCGAATTTACAAGCGACGTAAAGTCTTCACTGTCCATAGTGGACAACAATAAAGCTCCTCCTGAAAAGACTTTCCTGACAACGTATGGCCCTTCGTAGTTAGGGGTCCATTTGCCCCTGTGATCTGCCTGCGGCGGGAGAATCCTTTTCAACACAAGGTCGCCCGTCTGAAAGCTCCGCGGATGTATCTTCTTATCGTACGCTTTCTTCATTCGGCTCTGGTACAAACGACCGTATGCTAGAGAAGCTAGCCTCTTCTCGTCCATTAAACTCAGTTGGTTCAACCTGTTCTTCACCCATTCTGCCTCGTCTAGTTGAACATCTCGCAATACCCTCAGAGAAGGGATCTCAACTTCCAATGGTAGCACCGCTTCCATCCCGTATACTAATGAGAACGGGGTTGCCCCGGTTGATGTGCGTACCGTCGTACGATAACCGTGCAAAGCGAAGGGTAGCATTTCATGCCAATCCTTATAGGTCACCACCATCTTTTGAACGATCTTCTTGATATTCTTATTGGCCGCTTCGACAGCGCCATTCATCTTGGGTCGGTAAGGGGAGGAGTTGTGATGTTCGATCTTGAAATTCTGACAGAGCTCCTTCATCATTTTGTTGTTCAGGTTCGAACCGTTGTCCGTGATTATCCGCTCGGGGATCCCATATCGGCAGATGATATCTCTCTTGATGAATCTGGCCACCACCTGCTTAGTTACATTTGCATAAGACGCCGCTTCCACCCACTTGGTGAAATAATCGATTGCTACTAGAATAAACCGGTGCCCGTTATAAGCTGTCGGCTCGATCTTTCCAATCATATCGATTCCCCACATCGAGAACGGCCATGGCGACGACATCACATTCAGAGGACTCGGAGGCACATGGATCTTATCAACATAGATTTGGCACTTGTGGCACTTTCTCGCAAACTTGAAACAATCAGTTTCCATAGTCAGCCAAAAATACCCTGCCCGCAGCAGCTTTTTCGTCATAGCATATCCACCAGTATGCGTACCAAAGGTACCTTCGTGTATTTCTTCCATGAGCAGCATTGCCTCTCTTTCATCTACACAACGCAACAACACCAGGTCGTGGTTTCTTCTGTATAAGACACCGTCTGGGTTCAAATAGAAATTACCCGCTAATCTCCTGAGAGTCTTCTGATCTTGACTGGATGCCCCAGCCGGATACTCTTTGTTCTTCAGAAAATTAAGGATATCAAAATACCACGGTTTGTCGTCGGATGCTTCATCAATAGCAAACACAAAGGCGGGTCTGTCAAGCCGAGAGATAATGATTCTGGGAGCCTCGTTCCAGAAGTTGACTTTGTACATGGAAGACAAAGTGGCCAGAGCATCAGCCATCTGATTTTCTGCCCGCGGTACATGATGCAATTCAACCTTGTCAAAGAAAGGCAACAATCTCCTTGCATAATTCATGTAATGTATCAAATTGGGCTGACGTGTCTCCCATTCCCCTTTGATCTGATTCACCACCAGAGCTGAATCTCCGTATACGTCCAGGTTCTTGATTCGCAAATTAATGGCTTCTTCAAGCCCCATTATACAAGCTTCGTATTCGGCCTCATTATTGGTAACTGCAAAGGTCAATCGGGCAGTAAACGGGATGTGCGACCCGTGTGGCGTAGTGATGATTGCCCCTATTCCGCTACCGTAAGCATTCACAGCTCCGTCAAATATCATCTTCCACTTGGAACCCAACTCTGGTCCTTCGTCTGGCAGCGGCTCTTCACAATCTTTCATCTTTAGGTACATGATATCCTCGTCAGGAAAATCAAACCTCATCGATTGGTAATCTTCAATAGGCTGCTCTGCCAGATACTCAGACAGCACACTCCCCTTTATAGCCTTTTGCGAGACGTATTGGATGTCATATTCAGTCAAGACCATCTGCCAACGGGAAATTCTCCCTGACAACGCCTGCTTTTCAAACACATATTTGATAGGATCCATCTTCGAGATGAGCATGGTTGTATGGTTCAGCATGTATTGCCTCAAACGCTTGGCGGCTCAGGCTAGCGCGCAACAAGTTTTCTCCAGCATTGAGTATCGAGATTCACAATCTGTAAATTTCTTACTCAAGTAATAAATTGCATGCTCTTTCCTTCCTGTCTCGTCATGTTGACCGAGAACACAACCCATGCTTCCCTCAAGAACTGTCAAATACATGATCAAGGGTCTACCTGCCACTGGGGGTATCAAAATAGGAGGCTCCTGCAAATACTGCTTTATTTTATCGAACGCCTTTTGACAATCTTCGTTCTACGTTACAACTTGATCTTTCTTCAACAACTTGAATAATGGTTCACACGTAGCAGTTAGGTGAGATATGAACCGAGCGATGTAGTTCAACCTCCCTAAAAACCCGCGCACCTCTTTCTCTGTTTTAGGCGTCGGCATTTCTTGAATCGCTTTTATTTTAGCAGGATCGACCTCTATTCCTCTTTCACTTACGATAAACCCCAGCAGCTTACCCGATCTCACCCCGAAGGTGCATTTGTTAGGGTTCAGTCTCAGCCTGAACTTCCTAAGCCTTTTAAATAACTTCAGCAGATTCACCAGATGCTCTTCCTCCGTCTGGGATTTGGCGATCATATCATCAACATAAACTTCGATCTCTTTATGCATCATATCATGAAAAAGAGTCGTCATCGCACACTGATACGTCGCCCCAGCATTCTTCAAGCCAAAGGGCATCACTTTGTAACAAAATGTTCCCCAAGGCGTTATGAAAGTGGTCTTCTCCATATCTTCTGGCGCCATTTTAATCTGATTATAGCCTGAGAAGCCATCCATGAAGGAGAATACGGAGTATTGAGCAGTATTATCAACTAGCACATCGATATGAGGAAGTGGAAAATCGTCCTTTGGGCTCGCTTTATTCAAATCCCTATAATCCACACACATTCGAACCTTGCCATCTTTCTTTGGCACTGGTACGATGTTAGCAACCCATGAGGGATATTTTGTCACAGCCAAGAAACCAGCATCCCACTGTTTTTGAACTTCCTCTTTGATCTTTACTGCCATGTCTGGTCTAGTTCTGCGAAGCTTTTGTTTGACCGGTGGGCATTCTTCCTTCAGTGGCAGACGGTGCACAACCATATCTGTATCGAGCCCTGGCATATCTTCATACAACCAAGCGAACACATCACTATACTCTCGGAGCATTTCAACCAGTCTTCGCTTGATATCGCTCTGCAGTGCGGTTCCGATACGAATATTCTTCTCAACCCCTTCCGACCCCAAGTTGATAATTTCGATGACCTCTTCGTGAGGCAGAATGACTCTTTCCTCTTGCTTCACCAACCAAGACAGTTCTTCAGGAACATCGCTATCTTCGACAACCTCTTCGTGAGGCAGAATGACTCTTTCCTCTTGCTTCACCAACCAAGACAGTTCTTCAGGAACGTCGCTATCTTCGACAACCTCTTCTTCGGCCTGAAATACCGGATGTTCAAAGTCGGGACGAGTCATAGGTGGTTCAAGGATGTCATCTGAAAATGTTATCCTGCAAAAGGAATGGTTAAATGCTTCAAAAAGCGTATAAAGCGAATAACCCTGTTGCCATTTTATTGAAAAATACAAAACCAGAAAGAGAGAGATCGAAATATTTGCACATGAAAAACGCCATTTATTTAATGATTAACACACAATGTTCATAACAGCACAACCCTAAGCAAATCATGATGCCCCGGGCAAGACATCAGATTATTCAACAATTAATAAAATAAAGCATTACTGTTTAAGAGTCACAGGAACAAGCTCCTGAATGGACCAGTTGCACAGTCCTTGCCCTGGCGTGCTTGGCTGAATCCAGGCATCCATATCACAGTCGCTGTCTCCTTCGTCAGACTCTGAAGCAGCGTTGATGGTTTCATGACATACTCCACTGGCAGAGATGGTTATTGGCCCTCTGAAACAGGGTGCCCCTACAGCAGGTGTTGATGACGACGGTTGGTATCCTAGCCCGAACCGGTCCATCTTCACAGGAATATCCAACACTTTGCCCCAACCCTTTGCTTCTCCTGCCTCCACCAGAGCTTGGGCTTCTTTATACGACGAGACGGCTATCTCCGACACTTTGCTCGGCCTAGGACCTTTGTCCTTGATACGCAACCCTTCAAATGCCTGACAGGGTGTTTCGTGAATCTATCCATCGACCTCGACATACTTAAATGACGACAGATGGCTGACCAGGATGTCTTCTTCTCCGCATACGGTGACTACGCTGTCTCCGACCATATATTTTAACTTCTGATGCAGGGTAGACGTGACTGCCCCAGCCCCATGAATCCAGGGTCTTCCGAGCAGGCAACTATATGCAGGCTGTATATCCATGATATAGAATTCAGTAGCAAACACCTCCGGCCCCACCTGTAGAGGCAATGCTATCGATCCAAAGACTGTTCTTCGCGTGCCATCAAACGCTCTAACTACCAAGTCACTGGGCGTGCACAGGATTCCTCTGACATCCAGCTTCATCATCGGTTTCTTGGGCATCACATTTAAGGATGATCCGGTATCGACCAATACATGCGACATTACTGATCCTCTACACTCAACAGATATGTGCAGCGCCATATTATGATCTCTCCCCTTCGGGGTCATATCGAAGTCAGTAAAGCCCAGGCTGTGGCCTGCATTCACGTGTGCCAACACTCCTTCCAACTGATTCACGGAGACGTCTTGGGGTACGAAGGAAGTATCCAGGACTTTCAACAAAGCATTTCTGTGAGCTTCCGAACACAATAGCAATGACAGGATAGATATCTTTGAAGGCGTCTGTTGCAGATGCTCCACAATCTTATAATCACTTTTTCGAATCAAGCGCATGAACTCTTCTACATCTTTCGATGCCGATGCTTTTTCACTTGCCTGCACTGGGACATTTTCAACCATCTTCCCTTTCCCCTTTGCCAGTCTTTCGGCCTCCACCTCAGGCGATATGAAGATCCTACCACTCCTTGTCATGCCTCCTGAACCGACCACATTCTCTACAGTCTCGGCTGGTTGCCTATTAACGTCAATATTTATTCCATCACAATACACTTCCAACCCATATGACCATGGGACTGCTTTTGTGCTCTCGTACGAGATTGGTTCGGCCTTAGTTATGGTGATTGGCGGTCGCTGAGCCGGTGCTGTTATAGTGATTGTTTTTCGAGGAATCGTTACAGTGGCCACATCACTCTGATCATCTGCTCCTGCCCTTACAGGTTCTTCAATTGCTGCTCGGTCAAACTGCAATGTGCCGTCATCGACTAAAGCCTGGATGCCTTTCTTCAAATCATCACACCCCCAACTAGGATCCAGCATTCTAAGCAATACTCATCACATCCTGGATAAACACCCCCTTGCAACAATCTGCTTTTTATCTCGCCCAGCGGCGTCTTTAAATCCTCGACATTCATAATCAGATTCAACCCTTCCTCCGTCAGAATGGCGTTTGCCCCATGATTGGGCATGGGTTTCTGCACTATATTGGAACCTGCCGTTCCGAAATTGATAGCTTTATTATCCAAGAGATCCTGCACAACATGCTTAAAAGCGTGGCAACCCTCTACATCGTGGCCCGGAGCCCCAGAATGAAACTCGCAGTGCCTACTTGAATCATAACCATACGGGGGAGTTCCCGTTATCGGTGCCAAAGTTCTCTTCTCTACCAGGTTCAAACCCAACAATGTCTGCAACAAATCTGCGTACGTTGAGGGCGGCTTTTCAAACACTCTCCTAGGTTTACCGCCCTGGAATCTTCGCTGAGCCTGCTGTGCCCCCTGCTGTGGCTGCTGCTGCTGTTGTTGTAATGGCTGCTGCTGCTGCTGTATTGGCTGCTGCTGAAACGATTGTTGTTGTTGAAATGGCTGCTGTTGATATGGAATAGTAACACTCGCCACCTGCTGCGGCTGATGATATTGGTTCCGACCTCTGCCTCGGCCTCGGCCTCGGCTCCCAAACACTGCGCTTGCCTCGCCCTGACGGCGCCCACCAAAAGCCTTCCTATTACTGCCAGATGCGGTTGATTCCTCAGCTTGGAATTTTCCCTGCTTAATGTTACGTTCAATCTTTTCTCCCATCAGAATTAAGTCTGAGAAACTGGCCAGAGATGTATGAAACAACTTGTCATGGAACATGCCTGTGAATGTGCCGACGAACATGTCATTCATTTCCTTGTCTTCTAAAGGAGGACGGACCCTAGCAGCCATGTCGCGCCATCTTTGGGCATACTCTTTAAAGCTCTCATCCTTCTTCTGAGATAGCCCTTGCAGTTGGACCCGGTTGGGCGCCAAGTCGCTGTTATACTTATAGTGAGCTACAAATGCCTCTGCTAGCTGCTTCCATGTCTTTATATTGGTCGGCTCCAACCCCATGTACCACTCTAGGGAAGGGCCCGACAAGCTATCTTGAAAGAAATGCATTAGCATTCTCTCATCAGTTGAGTACGCAGACATCTTTCGATAATAAGCCCGCACGTGCACTTTCGGACAGGTATCTCCTTTATACTTATCAAACGCAGGAGCTTTGAATTTGATGGGCACCCTCAAGCCAGGTACCAGCCCCATTGTTGCCATGTCTAAGCCCACAGCACTTTGGTTCAGGACCCCCCTCATCTGCTCTTCTAGCATTCTGATCTTCTGGGAGTCATCCATCGGCCCTTCGAAACCTCCGCCGGAGAAAGCGTCCTCCTGCTGATCTTCTTACCACATACCATTCCCAGTTCCATACCCATCATATCCATTATTGCGGCCAGCTCTAATCTGATTCATCACTGGGCCTCGGCCTCTGTTTCCGTAGCCCTGAGCAACTCCAGCAGGCCCAAAGGCCATTAACCCAGCGCCGTTTCCATTTCCGAAACCTCCGTAACCCTGATTGGCCACACCATAACCATCTTGCCCAAAGCCCTGAACATTGAAACCATATTTCCCAGCATTATCGAATCCCTGATCATTGAACCCGAATCCAGCATTGCCGAAGCCGTTGCCTCCCATATTATCACCCAAGTTGATATCACCAAGCCCAACGTTATGGACAACAGTCTCGTTCCCAACTCCGACGTTACCGTTCCCAGCAGCGGTAGCGTTGTTGACATTAGCAGCAGGTATATTGACTACAGGTGGAGCCACTGGTGTGGGAGTGCCATCTCCGTGCACAGTATCGACTCGCACAGACTGATGATCCTCGTTATCGTGACCGGCGTTTCTGACCAACAGAGGTTGCACCATGGCTTGCAAATTCTCCTGACCTTTTGCAATAGCTTCCATGGTCTGCATAAAGAGAGCTAGCTTCTCGCGCACATCTTGCATCTCGTTCTGCATTTGATCCATGATTCTTCGACAGTTGGTGCGAGTGGAATATCTGTGCGGGCATTGATCTGCAATCCTGAAAATACCTGGTACAGAGTAGGAAATAAGACACCATCCGAAGATCACCTGTAATGCAAATATGAATATGAATGCAATGCAATGTGTGTGTCTGTGCATTAGGGAAATTCATTCCCCGATTCTAGTGTGAAGGTGCCAGTGCAGTGACAGTGCTAACAATATAAAGATCGGAGCTGAATCACAGAAAGCCTCATATATTGCAGAGAACCGAGGAGCCAAGAGTATAATGTCACTGAGAGTAAAATAAGAAGGCATGACCCCAACCAACAATCCTGGTGATGGTCAGCACTATGCAAATAAAGCATACAAGTTACTACATGAAATGATCAAACACTCCCATAAGTCTGGTACTCTTCTAGCAACTTCTTGGTCTCCGGATGACTTGGTCGGGTAAGCAGCCCTTCAACAAGTTGGTTTCTTTTCTTAAGAACACGTCGCACATCTTCAGCAGTTTCCTCCCATGCCCCTTCTCCGAAGCGATCCTCTAGCTTAAGCTTCTGAGACACAGCTTCATCCCTGCCTTTGATGGCCTTGTTCAGTGCGTTCTGGAGACTATACCGGGTCATCACTTCTTCTTCACACTTCTTGATGCTAGACTTCAACTGCTCCTCGAGGTCGGAAATTTGCTGCTTCAACTTATCCTCCCTCTTCTTATTGTTGGTCAGTGTAGCATTCCAAGTCTTATTGCAAGAATAGATCTCTCGGTGTGCTGCGTCGAGTGCCTTCTTTTTGGATTCAAGCATGTCATGGGAGCTTCTGAACTCTTGCCCCAGACGCTCGCGCTTCTTCCTCTCTTCAGTCAACTCAGCCCCTAGTCTGCTTACTAGCTCGATCTGCTGTTGGAAAGCATGCACGGACTTGTTTTTCTCACTGTGTACCTGGGCTAGCTCCTGCTCTAACCCTTCGTTGATCTTCATCAAGGCTTCTTTTTCTTTCACAACTTGCTCGTAGGCCTCCCTAGAAACAGTAGTTGGCTCTGCTACCGGAATGGGAACAAGAACTGGTGCATCTGGAAATGGCATCCGCAACTGACTTGCTCTCTCCTGGATCCAAACCCTGTAAGGTGCATAAGCCTGACAGTCATTCTTCCCTAACAACGGCTTCCCCCTTCGGTTAACACGCGTCCAGGCATGCTGCAGCTTGGCTAATAACTCCCCCTTCAAGTCTCCGGTGAAGTACAGAGATTCCTGTACTTCTTCCTCCTTTGGTGGGTTCTTCAGTGCATATCCGAACTGACGGACCAACAAGGATGGGTTGTAGTTGATACACCCTTTTCTTCCTATCAACGGGATATTAGGGTACCCCGAACAACTGAATATAAGCTCAGACCCTAGCAGGTCTCGATCAAACCACTCAACGTCTTCGGAGGATAGTCTCATCAGGCGCTCTGACCAGCTAGCTGTGGTTGCACTTTCCACAAAAGATCCCTTCATGGGAAGATGACTTTTGAACCACATATTCAACAAAGGAGCACAGCAGTAAACAACCTTTCCCCTTCTGTTTTCATTCTTGTAGTGCAAGGAGTGGTAGAAGTCTCCGATCAACGTTGGCACTGGATTGCCGGCAGCAAATAGATGGAAAGCGTCCAAGTCTACGAAATTGGGCAAATTAGGAAACATCACAATTCCATAAATGCATAGAGCCAAAATAGCGTTGAAAACCACCCAACATCCGTTCTTGGCATACTCCTGAGCTTTACCAACCAGGAAATCAAGAGAGAAACCTGAAACCCCAAGCCAAGAAGTCACTAACAGTTCTGCAGCGTCCATATGCAAGGCTTTAGCTAAGTCCTCCAACTTGGGCTCAGCAGCAGAGTGAATAAAGGGAACCTTGTTCTGCACTGGTAGCTCAGTAAACTCCACGTACTCTTCAATGGTAGGCCCTAGAATGAAGTCAGCAAACGTAAAACATCTCAATGCGGGGTCATAGAACTGCATCAAGGTGTACAGCCCGTTCATCTCATCAGCAGCGGGCTTGCAGACTAATCTCAGTAATCTCCCATGACTCATTCTGAAGCTTCTCCTAACCTCCTCATCAGCAAGAGATATCAGACCGAGCAAAGGAGTAATATCAGGTGTAGGCAGCTTATACGCAACTGTTTTCCTCAAACCAACCATAATCAATACTCAGAAGTCTGGGCACTAGAATCGGGGGATATGCAAATGCACCTGCAGCACAGACACACGTTAGTGGGATGCAATGATAATGAGTATGCAAATAATGCAATGCAAGTAACATGCAACAGGGACCAACTGCCGTAGCTGAATAGCCTGAACCATATCAAGAGGTCTCAAATAGACTCTTTTAGAAGTCCTCAAACCCTGGTCTCAGATAGACCTAAAACAAAGCTCCAACAATGGTCTCTGACAGACCTCCAACCATAACTCCGGCTGGTCTCTGGTAGACCTCAAATCATACCTCCAACTGGTCTCTAACAGACCTCAGAACTCTCCAACTGGTCTCTGACAGACCTCAGAACTCTCCATAAATACCCAGGATCTCTGATCAAGAAATGACCGGTATCTGAAGGTCTAGTTACCTGCATAACCCCAAACCCTCTCACAGGTGGATGTCCTAGTAACTGACAAAGGTATGGCATCCTATGCGGTCGTCGGCGTCACAGACCTTCAGGGCTGATGATACGATTCCCAGAAGGAGTGGCATCATCAAATCCTGAAGAGGCCTCACTTAGCCAACTTCCAAATGATCGGTTCCCGGAGTCGACAATTCAGCTGACCAACAACCCCTTTGACCCAAAGGGTAGAAAAAGAAGCCAACCAGAAGAACCTCGTCCGAGTGTAGATTTCATGAGACACTAATGCAAGCAAAGCCGGCACGCGCCCACTACTTTCTACTCTAATTCTAGGTGCACTCAAGCCCAGGTCCGGCTTATCTCTCAATCATAGAACCACCCACCACACCCCCAATACAGCAGTAATAATCAATATATATAATGCTGAGAAATAAAGGTCAGAAATATAAATCCATACAAAATCCTCGACGGGAAAACAAACGTTAGGATTGACTCTCTTAAGGGACGTTGGATCCCAAATGCATAAGAACTATCGCAGTCCTTAGCAGCCAGGGGACGTTGGATCCCCAGCAGAGTCGCCAGCTGTCGCTACTGCGAAAATCGGCGCCGGCTGAACAGAAGAGTCGCCACCGTGCGTTATTTATCCCACAGGAGGGAAAGGAAACGCTCAGAGTAAACCTACCGCAAAGACGGGAAAGGAATGGTCATCGCAACCAAATCCTGGATTCGGGAGTCGGTTACGCAAGGGGAAGGTATTAGCACCCCTCACGTCCGTCGTACTCGACGGGATCCACGCTTGTTTTCGGGTATGGATTGTTATTTCTATCTAAACTAAGGGTTAAGGGTTAAAAAGAAAAGAAAATGACTCGGCAAAGTATCGCACTTTATGCCTACGTATTCTCGTCTGGGACGAGAAATCAGAGTCAACGTAGTTCGCCTACCTACGGGAAAGGAGGGGAAGGTTGCTCGCTAGGATATCGCATCCTATGCCTACGTACTTTCATACAGCATGAAAGATCAGAGCAAACGTAGTTCGGGTCACGTACGACACAAGTCTGTCTTGATTGCTTTTATACCTTCTGAAAAAGGGTTTTTCTGATTACTGGTCCAAGCGGACAAAAATGACGTTTTGATGAGTTAACATTCTTTTACGGAAGAAGTGTCTTTTATTGTGTTTGGAATATTATTGTGTTTTTCTGTTTGTTTTGAGAAAGAAGAGACAGAACTCTAACCTATGGTTGCGAAGGGGATCAAACTGACCTAATGTTATCATGCATGGGTTAAGACCTAATGTCTATCATGCTCCTCTCTTGCGCAGAGAGAAACAGAGATCCTAAGGGAATAGACGGAAACAGAAACAATAGCAGATATATACAGTAAAGCAGTAAAATGCATGAATGCATCAATACAAGCGAGGCAAGGGAGTCCCACTCAACCTCGAACCTAGAAAACAATAGGCAAAAGTGAACAGGATTCACTTTCAACCTAACAGGTCAATTAGCAAGCAATACAGTCAGGAAAACCAATCAATACATCAGAAATGAAATACAGCAAAAATAAACAGCCACAGCAGCTCTGTATCAACATCTGGCTTCAAGTCAGCTCCAATCAGCTACAAGCTTCATCAAGCATCCATCTCCATCTCCACAGCCTCCAAGCAAGGTCTTCATTATCAGTCTTCAATCTGCAATGGCTTTTCTTCAAGTCTCAATCTCCCAGGATGAGCATCAATCAACAAGATGAAGTGAATGAATGTTAGACAGTCAATTACCTACCAAGGGTGGTTCATCAACTGTTAACATTATACAGACAGTTTTCTCTCAAAAGTTCTATCTTTCAAATACATTCACTGATCCTTCCAAAGGAAGGAGGTGGATATTTGAAAGAGACTTTGAATCATAGAGAAAGGATGGATGCAGACAAGGCATTCCATGTTTGAGAAACAAGTTTTCTAATCTAGAGCTCTGCCTAGCTCCTAAACCCTAGTCTCCTCAACAGCTGCTAGCAAGAACTCTCCTCCTCAATTCTGGAAGTTGGTCTTCAGTCTCTGGATCTCCAATGGCTTCATCATCACAAGTCTTCATCTCTCCCAATGCCCAAGCAATCCCAATACCCACACAAACAAACATTAATCCCCAGAGGGCACACCACACCAGTCAAACAAATACAGTAGTATACTAATAGCAGTAGGAGAATCCTAGTAATTTCTAAGGGATCTAATAACTACCCATAGTCCCTATAGTCCCATACCCCAAACTTTCAATCTCTAAATCCTAAGGGAAATGATTCAATTCTCCTAAGTCATCACTTAAACCCTAATTTTTGTTCATGTTATTCACACCTAAACTAATCACCTAAAATTAAGTCCTAAAAATGGGAACTAAATTGTATATACAAGCTAACAATGTCTATTAATCAACCTAAAAAGAATGGACAAAAAATAGTAAAGCAACTAATCAAACTAAAATTGACAAAATCATGCATTAAACAAAACAATTATTTACACCTATCAAAAGAAAAATATGCCTAAAATATAAAAATGAAATGAATTATTAATTTTTTTATGTGACAATTTTCTTGACAAAATTAATAAAAGAATGCAAAAACAACCAATGAAAAATATGCATTTTATGATTTGTTATGATTTTTTGAAGATTCAATGTTTTTTTAAAAAGAAAATAAAATGAATTAATAAGATGGAGGGTGCAGCAAGAAATTAAAATCAGTTAAAAGGAAGAACTGGGCCAGACAGGGGGGTGTTAATATCACATACGCGCGAGGCCCAAAAAGCATCAGAAAATAAGCAAAAATTAAAAAAACGAAAACGGTGTGAATAGCAGTTTTTTTACGTTCATTATTGGTTGGGCTTGGTTTGAGGGGTACGAATAGCAAGCACTCACAAAGCCCATCAGATTGGGATTTAATGAAACGGGGCGTTTCATTGTTTGAAATCTCCCTCCGTTTTCCAATCAAATTGTGGCCGTTAGATGATGGACAAGGTCAAGGTCAAAATGAAGATCGTGTGGACAGGGCATCGTCTTCAACCTTAGAAACCCTAGGGTTTCTGAAACTCTCTTTCCATGCATGATTTTCGAGCTCTCTGTTCTCCCTCATCTCTCCACGAAATCAAACACCTCCAAAAGAAAAATTGCTCTAGAACAATCCCTCTACACAGCCATGCCAATCATTCCTTCTAAAACTCAGCCAAACTCCAAACCCGATAAGCATAACAGTTAGGTTTCACCATTTTCAACTGATATCGACCTCTCAAATTCTCCCTAATTCTTGCCCTAACAAACTCTACACATTATGCTGATCATCACAAGCTAATAACCTAATATTTTCATGCAATATTCCAAGAGTTATTCATCAAAACAGATCTTGCACTCCATGATCAAACTCCATGAAAGTTCTCCAAACTCACCAAACTCAGTCATCTATCCTACCTTAACCTTTCTATGCTATCAAAACCTAGCAATTCTAACCAAAACAGCCAATTCGAATGAGAAACATACCTGGTGTAATTGATGAAAACAGGTACCAAATCCTCTTGATCCAAGGCTTGAAGTGAGTGGAAACTGATCAATGAACTTGGTGATGATTTCTGTATGCAACCAGTGATGCTACAAGGCTTTGAATCTCCCAATTCCAAGATTCTTGCACTTTGAATGGTGAACTTGCACAGCTCGAATCCTCCTTCAATCTACCAAATGATTGTGTGAATTATGATCCTTGGATGATGATGATGAATACCAGATCAAGAATGGTGCAAATTGGTGAAAGTTTGAGAGAGTTTGGATTGATTTTGCAAAATTGAAGAAAGTGTGTGAAACTTGTGTTTATGAGCAAATGTGATCACCAACCCTTGCATGAACCTCTTCCTACCAATATATACATGACATTAGAACCTCCTAGAAACTTGGAGAAACTTCCCTTGCACTCTTTCCTTACATTTTGGATTATGTTTCTTCCTTTGTAAGCAACCTTGAATAACTCTCAAAATTTGAACTAACCTCAAAATTCCACTTTAGCCAATGTTCTCAAAATGACTTTTCCATTCAAAATGACCTATAATTTTGTCCCATTTGGCCAAAATATGAAAAATCTCATTTTTAAGTCCTTTTTTATTCATTAAATCCAACAATTTTGAAACCTTGTGCTATGAATCTTTCCAATCTCTCATGGTCACTTTTATAGACTCAAAATGTCATTTGGAGCAAGTTTGATGTTGTAAAGTTTTTCATTTGAAGCTTCCTTGTATGAGTTTTGGGCATAGGCTTGAGATGACCTGTAATTCTCAGATGACCAAAATACCCTTTGCTTGCCAAGACCATAAGTAGAATTCCACAAATCATATGAAGGCATACTATACCATTCTAGAAATCTAAGAGAATGAGGCACAACTCTTATGTTGACCAGAAATCCATTTGAAATCTCCTTGAGGGGTAAAAATAGCTTGGAAGTCAAGTCACTTTCACAGACAAAATTTCAGATACCTCAGATGACCTGTAACTTGCAAGGACCATAACTTGAGTTCTATAAATCTCCTTGATGTCTACCACCACTCAAATTAAAGGTATTGAGATCCTATACAAGTTTCATGTTGACCAAGGATCCATTTGAAGCTTGCATTTTGACTTATCTTACTTGGAAATTTGACCTAAATTAGGGGATTTTACACAGAAACCCTAATTTAGAATCTCCTCTTCTCCTTGATTTCTCTTGATTTCTTCTTAGCATATCACCATATACTTCTTTATATGTCAAATGATGAACCCCACATCTCTCCAATAGCCCTTAATTCCTTTCAATCAGTCATTTGACCTAGAGTTGACCTAGAGTTGACCTAGATGAAACCCTAGTTGACTGTCTCCAACTGCAATACTTGTGATCATACCAATGACTTGTCTCCTTCTCCAAATGACTTTATAAGTCTCCCATGATGCCCAGGTATTATCCATGCTTAGCCCACAACTCACAATTCCTTTGTTGATCCTCAGATACCCTCAGATAGGAGATGGATGCACTTGCTTGATCCATTGACCTGATAGCTTTCAAATTCTTTCTGATGACTTGAATGGGATTGAATTTGAATAATAACCTCTTGATAGGCTCATAGAGATGAGAATAATGCCTGGTCCCCTGTTGGATGACTTGCTATGCTTATGTTATGCATATGAGTAGACTATGTACATGACTCTATATGCAAATGCTAATGATATTGAAACATAAACCAAGTGAATAAGGTTGAGCAAATTTTAGGGTGCAACAGCTAGCTTGTCACATCAGTTGCATTTGTTCATTCCAACCCTGACAAAACAAAGTCATTTTCAACCCTAACGAAACAACATTATTTTCAACCCTAACGAAATAACATTATTTTCAACCCTAACGAAATAACATCATTTTTAACCAACAACTTTGTTGTTCTAGGCTTACGTGCCGTCGAGGACGAAGATGATACCAACTTCGTCGTTCTAGGCTTACGTACCGTCGAGGAGAAAGGCAAAGATTCTAACAACTTTTTTTACTTATTCATCACGTTTTCGGTACTTAAATGTTTTCCCCATGCATGTTTATATCTACAGTAATCCTCATTTTCCATTGTGCTTGTATTTGTGTTGATGATGTTATTGTCAGTGATGATGTCATTGTTGTTGATGATGCATTTATTGTTGATATCCCATTGTTGTTGATTTTATTGTGTTAATGATGTCAGTGTTATTGATGATGCATTTGTAGTTGATGTTGCCATTGTGTTTATAATGCAATGTATTTGTTGTTGTTAATGCCATTGTGTTGATGATGCCATTATTGTTGATGATTCCATATTTGTTGATATATTATTATGTTAATGATGCCTTGTGTTGATGATGTCGTTGTTGTTGTTGTTGATGATGCCATTGTGTTGTTGATGCCATTGTGTTGATTATGTCATTGTTGTTAATGATGCATTTTTTGTTGATGTTGCCATTATGTTGATGATGTTATTATCTTTATCATGTCATTGTTGTTTATGTATTTGTTGTTGTTATTGTCCTTGTGTTGATGATTCCATTATTGTTGATGATGCCATTGTTGGTGATTATATTATGTCTTTGATAAATGGCATATTCTTCATCTAGTAGAGACAAAACTACTTATACAAATGAAACTTGTATAAATGATTCTCAATCTATTGGCGAAAAACAGAAGAAAAAATAAAGAGGTGATACAATGATGGCATAATTAGTAAAAGTCCACAAGTCGGGTGTCAAATATTCGGTCAAGTTTAGTCCCATTTATATGATACTTGATAGTCCTCATACTTCGCTTTTTAAGAGTTATGTTGTGCTCTTTGGATGTAGTAAAGTCAGGATATTGATAAATGATTGGAAAGAAGTACCAAAAAAGGTGAAAGATAGCATATGGACAGACGTTGAGGTATTGATTTTAATTTTTATCGATTTGATATTACTTTATATAATCATTAATACATACTTATTGATGTAACTGTGTAGTTGATGTTTGAATTTTCTGATGATCTTAAATTGGAAAAAAAATGGATCTATGATGTTGGTACATGTTGGAGGGGCTTAAAGTCACAACTCACAAGCGACTACATTAGGAACTCTAAGCCTAATTTTGCTCTTCTGTGGGTGAGATACAATTTTCTTGACTAGAAGGTTTGGAAAAAGTTTGTCAAGTCTCATATTTATGAGGAGTTCCTGGTTAGCACTAACTGTATTTTTTAATGATTTTAGGATATATGCTTTATAGATACAACCATGCAAGCTAATAATTTAACTATGTTTAAAACTAGTCAAAATTGAAGTAGGACAACTGAACAAAGCAAAAAAAAAAAATGCCCCCGTAGATTATCTTGTGGGGGATATAAGAAACTTGAGAAAAAATGATTGCTGGAAAAATACAACAACTAGGATATGAAGACTCCATGAGTCGTGATCGCCACTCATCTCCACCATCACAACATGATAAGTGGAAGAAGGCTCGACAAAGACCAAATGGAGACTACACTTTGGATGTCTCAAGATTAGTCATTGAGAAAATTGTAAGTTGGATTTGTTGTGTTTGTGTTATGTGTTATTTAAATTGCTTTAAAAGTTAGTAATGTATATCTTATCATGTTGTGTAGGATTCTTTGGTTATGTTGGCCCGTGAATGTTCTTTTGTTCTAGAACCACGCCATGATATATTAGTATAAGCAATAGGAATAAAGGAGTATGGCGGGTATGTCCGTAGTGTTGGAGATGGCATCAGCCTGAGATTGTGGATTGGTACATCTAGAAAAAGCTCCAGTCAGGTGCAAAAAGGAACTATTGAAGATTTTGAGAGGAAGTTGGAGAGTTAAAATAAATATTTTGAAGACGTGTTAGCAGCAGAGCAGGAAAGTGGCAAGAAAGACATAGAAGAGTGTTGCACCCCAAATTTTGACCCCTTAGATCCTCATCATCATTGTAGGATCATATTTGCTTAATTAACTAACCTTAACCCATTTTCAGTTTATCTTTGTTAAGATGCAGATGAATCAGGGTTCCGTACCGTCAAAATTGAAACTTCGAGGGTTTGATCGATCAATGTTTTGGATTGATTCAACTTCAAACAAGATCAAGGATGATACATTGGACCAAGAATGAGTGCAATTTGAGGTGGTCACCCGGGGTTTGAAAACAGTGCAATTTGAGACACCCGATTAGGATTTTCGATTAGAAAAAGACAACCGTAGTTTGACTTTTGATTCAAAGAGTATTTCAAAGGTTGGATCAAGGTACATTAAGCTTCAATGGCTTAGTAAAGTCCATCCAAAGAGTTTCAAGTCCTCAGGATGTCCGGATCACCAACAGGCGACTCGGTGGACACCGATCAATCGAAAGGTTGACCAAACAGTCAACTCTCCAACAATAAGGAATTTGACTTCAAGGTATGAATGAAAAATGTTCCTTATATTATATTACACCTCCCCATAAAATTTCATGACCATTGGATCAAGGGTTGAGAAGTAATTGCAAAAATCGGGAATTAGGGTTTCGAAAGGGGCAAGACCATAACTCCTCAACCACACATCCAATTGAAGTGGTTCTAAGCTTGTTTGAAAGGTCTTGGCAAACCATACAAAAGTCCTAAAGTGGTCCACATTCAAAAAATGCATGGAGTGGGAGTTATAGCAAAAATCATTTTTCAAGAGTAAAGGACTTAGTGAAATTTCACAAGTTCTGGCCATACAAACCATTTTTTCAGTCAACTTCAAGGGGTTTTTCAACCAAGATGCACATAGAATTGGATGTTTTGATAAACATGAAAGTTGTAGAGCTACATGGCGGCTTTCTAAAAAGTACAAGAACTCCTCAAGAGGATTTGTGAGCTAAGAGTTATTGTACATGGAAGTTGGGCCTGTCACACTTGAAATCACTTTGGCCAAACTTCTCAAAATCAGATTTTCACAACATTAACCATTCTCAACCCTTGGATCGTGTTGCAAGCTGATAATGAGAGGTTGAAATGAGGAGCCAAACAAGTTGATAGCAAGTTGCAAATAAAATAATCATTTTAAAGGAGGAAAGAGAAACTTTTCTCTAATATTATGGCAGAAACAACTCCCTAATCAGTATAGACCTTTTCCAATCACCTCAGCCCATCTTTCCAACTGCTATTGGCTTGCATAGAGCCTTGGAGCTGATGTGAAAATGGCTGCCACAAGATTTGGAAGGATTTTCTTCCAAAACTCCCTCCAAAATTGGAAATAATCAAGGTCTACCCTCACTCTTCCTTGCAATATAAATAGAGGCCTCACCTTTATCTCCAAACACACCAGAGCAATATCATAACACCACAGCTCTCAATCTCCTCTCATTCCTCAAGAATTCCAAAATCTCAAAAACCTCCATTTTCACAAAAAACTGTCTTGAGCAAAACTCTGCTCAAGACCAGTTCCATCCCTTCCAAACCTCTATCAATCACCCATACAATCTTTAAATATCATATAGAAGGTGTCCATACCTTTAAAACTTCAAAAAATGTCAAATTGCCAAAAGTCAACTTTCACACTAAGGAAGTTTGACCATAACCCTCAAAACTTACCAAATATTGGTCCAAGCTGATCCTTGCTATTCTAACCATCCACACACCTCATATACATCATATTATAACTGTCTAAGGCATTAAAAACCAGTTGGGAATCCATTAACTCCAACTATCTTGAAAAGTTGGTTTGTTGCTTCAAGAAGAAGGTAAGTCCAAGGCTTGGTGGAGTTTGAAGGGATCTCTAGTTTTCTTGATATTTCAGCTTGCTTAGAGTTTGTCTACAAGAGGTAAGTCATCTTTAACTCAGCTCATACCAATACCATGTCATTTGCCTTGATTGTCATCAAACTTGCCATATGACTGTTTTTGTTGTGGTTCATATGTTAGACCTCTTGTATGGGTGGTTGGTATCTGTTTTGCTACCTTAGACATATCCCTTACCATGTTGCTTATGTGTATATATTTTGGTTTACTCTAAAAATGTCATTCATGCAAAGATGCCCTGCTGCTGCAGCAGGAGCCAAGTTCTTGGCAACAACATGTTCATTTTCATATGCATTGGTTTGTTAACTGGTCCTTAAGATTGAAATCATCTGTTATCTCATATAGGATGTGTGTATGTGTCTGGTATTGTTTATTTGTGCTTCACACTGATTTTGGTTTTGTTTATGCTTGGACAAATTGTTAGATGACAGTTCTAGTGCAAATTCTTGCCACAACCTGTCTTGAACCTTTCTTGGTGTTTAGACACCCTTAATAATATGTATGTATGATGTGTATAAGGTTACCTTGCCCAGTTTTTGCTCACACTCTGACTTTACATACCCACTGCATTTTACCATGATTTGATTGTCATCAAAGTACCATTTTTCATGTTAGCCTATTTCTAGCATCAACACTTGTTTGGATTGACTCCATAACACATTTCTAGCATGTACACATGAGTTGCCTGACCTGAAATTGCTTGAAATCCTGATTTGGTATCACACTGCACATTACAAGTACACTTGAGCAGCATGAGCGCCAATTTCCATAATAGCTTGCCTTGCACTGAGTTGATCACTTGAATTCACTTGAACACATATTTGTAGTATGTATGTATGCTTGAGTCAGACTGAATTGGATTGTAACCTTGAATTAATGTCTTCATACCTCAAAATGCCATATTTGCAATTCAAATGCCACATCTTATGACAGACTGCTTTGAACTTTGTTTGTTGCTTGACCATACTCTATACCATGTATATATAGTGTCTGTATACTTGATTTAATCAGTTTGTGCATAAAATGAGAATTGAGTGCCATCATGCATTTACACTCATGACAGCTTGCAGCTAGTATGCCATATCTCATGACAGTTTTGTTTCATCTGATTTTAATGTTTGAATCCTTTCAATATCATGTGTATGTGGTGTGTCTATAGTTGATTCCATCTGGAAATGCTTGGAACTAAGGATGAGCATGATCATGCACTTCACAAGCACACTTGCCTTTTTAACACCATGTTTCATCACAGTTTGTTTTAAACTTTAACTTGTGATCAATCTCACCCAATATCATGTGCTCAGAGTATGTATGTGTCTATTTGGATCAATGTGTGTCTAGAACCAAAATTGCATCTCAGCCTGCATACCATTCATGACAAGTAGCAACTTGGTAGTCATTTTTCATTTTAGCATAATCTAAACTCCACTTCTTGACTGAATTCACTCATTATCATCATTGAAACATGTGTGCATTATCATTTCGATCTAACAGTGACTGATGTATGTGATTCATATCAAAATGCATTTCAAAATCCAAGATGCAAGTGCTATCGGTTTTTGAATTTGAGGCATGATCTCAAAATTCTGAAAATGCTATCTTGTTCCTTGTTTGATTCTACCCAATTTACATTAAAATTTTGTCAAAATCCATAAAGATTTGAGAAAGTTATGATACAAAATGCAATTCTGATTTTTGGTGGGGTTATTTGCCCAACTTGCTTTACATTTCTCCCATATATGTTTATGGGGTGGATTTCATTAACGGATGTATAACCACCCCATTGGTAAGACCATATGCCTAAAACACGCCTTGTACCTGCATGACCTGGGTTCGACCCCCGAGGAGGGCAACCCTTTTATTTATTTTTGCAATTTTTCATCCAATCTTTGAAAATTCATATCTCACTCATTTTTAATTATTTTGAACCCATTCTTTTTGAATTGTGTTTTTATTGATGTCTACTTTCATGTGATTTTTTTAATTCCATGTTTGTTCAAATTTTCATGCCTTTTGGTTGCTTGCAAGTTGCCTTTGTATCGAGATCGTTATCTCCCGTATGCAGATGAATTTCTTTCTCACCATGATCATTTGCATTAAGATATTTATTCATTTTCATTTTTTGTATGTTAGTAAACATGTCAGGGTTTTCTCATTTGGTTGTTACCATAAAATATCCCTTTTACTTGTGTTTACTTTAAAGCGCGATCCGTCGATGCGATTTCTTACTTGATTACTTGCCTTGATTGTCATCCACACATTTTCACTTATGACATACTCCTTTGTTGGTTGTTACCTTTATACGTTCATCATCTTTACTTGGTTAAGTGATTTCATTTCCATGTTCCCTCCTAAATTATGAGATTTAAACTGATTTAGCGGTGTTTGATTATCGTCTATGCATTGTTGTTATATTTGCTATGTCCTGAATTTGTGACTTGCCCATCTTCAAATTGTGGTTTGTTCATGTAGTAATAACCTTCATCATGTTCCAATCTTTGTCAAGATAAGCCCTCAATCTTTGTTAAGATGATTTATTGGTTGTAACCCTTGGTATCATTTAAAGCATCTGCTTATTGTAATATGCATGCTTACTTGTCTTAATCTTATTTCATCTTGTTTTATTAAGTACTTCATCCCCTAAGTGATGAAACTTTCTAGTTCTCATCCAAGTTGTCTTCCCCTCTCTCCTTCCAAAAGGAAAAGTCTCTCCCTTGACCCTTGTGTCATTGGATAGCTCATTTACCCCTCTTGACTTTGTGAAGTCATCCTAACCCTAGCTTAGTTAAGTTAGAACATTCAAACCATTAGACTTTGCCGTAAGTCTAGAAAACCTACCTATACTAGGAGTGCTCCATCAATTAGAACCTTAGGGTAGAGTTTGTAAACTCTATGTAAGAATCATAACAATGATTACTTACTCCCCCTTTGAGTGTTTAACATAGATCTAGAGAGTTTTCTTAAACTCTATACAAATATTGTTGTGTTTGTTTCCCTTTGAACCTTGATCATAGTCAAGTGTCATTCAACCTTAGTGAGGTGAACTACGACTGCTCTGATTCTATCCTAGTTAGGATACGTAGGCAGAGGACGCGATGTCTTTGCGAGAAAACTTAGAAACTATCTTTAGGTTTTAATCTTCACCCTTTACCCAACCCAAACCTTAGCAAACATTTACAAACTTAACATGCAAACAAACAAAAGGTTCCTGTAGAGTACTACAGATGTTTAGGATGTGAAATACCTACCCTATGCATAACCAACCCCCGATCCCCGAATCTCTTAGTGTTGTTGTTACATCGCGAAAAAGGTTTTTCTTTCTTTAGACATTTACTTTGGATAAATTAAAGTCCGGTTGTGAATTTAAGAATTAAAGATTCAAGTTAATCAATAGCTTGGTATCACGATTCTCACCGCAACAAAGAGTTACTTGCGGTATGTGAGAATATTGTGATATCTGAAATATATGATATATATTATGTTTTTTGTTCATGTATTTTTTACTCTTCCTTGTGCTGATATTTGAAATATATTATATATATTATGTTGACATCTGAAATATAGAGATTCAGTGGAACCGTCCCATAGTGTACACATGAAGAGGATCATGATCAATTGCCTACAATAACTGTTATACGTGGTGCAAGCGTAAAAGGAAGTTTTTAAGTCGTCTCTACTAATAATGAGACCCATAACGAGTAATTGACATTTTATGAACAATCATATACCAAAATATTATGTCACCTTATCGACAAAACATACCAAATTTCTCTGGATCTAGAACATGATTTAGAGTTAGAGTTTTTCTATGTCGATCCTAAAGATATAAAGGATATGGTTGTTGGAAATTAGTAGCTAGACATAAGGTTACTACAGGTTTGGTACACATAAGTATATAAAATTGAATATCTCATTATGGTTTTGTACAGTCATCAGGTACTTACTTTTTGAATTCCTCACTTATTTATTTAATTTTATTTAACCATTTTGGTACATTCTGCATGTTTGTATAGAATTAAATAAATCAGATATTTAAGGATTCTTAGATTAAGGTGGTATTCGATATACAAATAATTTGGCAAAAAAAAATTGAAGATTACATAACATCACAGTTAAATGGTGTTGTAGTAGGAATTGGATATCAAGCTATTGGATTAACTTGAATCACAAATCATGAAGTTCACCACCGAGCTTTGATTTATCCAAAGGAAAGGTTAAAGATCAAAGAAAACTCTAAGTGCGCTATGTAATAACACAGTTAAGAGATCTAAGGTTCGGGGGTTGGTTATACCTAGGGGATGTGTTAACATCCTAAGTATCTGTAGTACTCTAGATGAACCTCTTGTTAGTATCTGTGTTATGCTAAAGTTGATTGCTAAGGGAAATGTGTCAAGGTAAAGGTCTAAAGTATATACAAAGTATGTACAAAGTATGCTCGCCAAGACATTGCATCTCGTGCCTACGTATTCTGACGGGAATGAAATCAGAGCAACCGTAGTTCCCCTCAAAAGGGGTGAGGAACTCTTGACTGTGGTCAACGTTCCAAGGGAAAAGTAAATGTCTACGGTGAGACAGCTACATAGAGTGCGGCGACTCTAAACCTAAGGCTAGTTTAACGAGAAAGTAGGTGCCCATGGCAGAACGACCTACACAAAGTACAATGACTCTAATCCTAAGGTTAGGATAAAAGGTAAGGACTTAAGATTAGGCTAAGTATGACATGGCAGACAACAGTAGGGGATCCTTTCCTTTGGAATTAGGTAAAAGCAAACGAGGGACAAATAGGTGAACCTCGAGTATCAAGGGTAAGAGGAATAGCAATATACACTAAATACTCAGGCAAATCAGATACTCAAGAAATAGGACAACAGAATTTAACTATAGCCAAAAGCAAACAAAATTAGATCAAACATCAAGAATTAATAAAAATGTAGAAATGTCATGATTAATTTTTTAGAAAAGAAATCTAATTAAATCACATCTAATTAATTAACAAATTCACTAAAAACTAATTAGACTAACTTCTAAAAAGACTAATTAAATTAAATTCTAACTAATAATTAAATTAAAATCTAAAAGAGACTAATTAAATTCTAATTACTAATCTAAAATCTAGCTAAAAAAACTAATAACCAAACTCTAAAATCTAATTAAAACAATTAACTAATTAAAATATAATTAAAACTAAAGACTAATTAAAATATTAACTAGCTAAATCCTAAAAAAACTAATTAAGCTAAATTCTAACAAGACTAATTAACTAAAAAGAAATAAAAACAAAAAAAAACAATTTAATTAAGTTTAAAAAAAAACTAGGCTGAGTCTAACAAACATAGCATGGGTATGGAACATGGGAGTGGGTCAGATCCTTCATGACCCGTTTTGAATAACCACTAGAAAAACCTAAAGCATAGATTTTGTGAAACATCAGTACGAACCTATCCCATTTCCTCTTCTGATGCACTTTTGTTTCTCCTCCCAGCTTGCGGTTTCTCGTTTCGTCGTTGCCACCAACCAAAATATTCAAAACAACACCATCGAGATTAGCTTCAATCGCCTTCTCCATAAACTAATAAGCACATTTCATAAATCCATTTCTAGCGAGAGTATTTAAAGTATAAACATAAGCCGATCCATATCGGTTGAAGTGAGGCTGCTTCTCCGTCCAACGGAAGAATCTTAGCGCGACGAGTGGTCAGTGTTTAACTGAGTTGAGAATTCGAAGGAGTAACTCGGGCTGAGTAACCGCGGGATGTAAACGGCTCTTACCGGCGTGTCGTATTGAGAATGAGTTATGTTGTTGTTGTTATGAGGGAGTAGCTTATCTCATTTTCATTCCGCAGAGAGTTATTTGTGGATGAAGGTGGGATTGAGGAAGCAGTCGGTGACAAAAAGGGATGGAAGTGGTAGAGAAAACTAGATGAGTATGAGGCAAATTCGAAAGTCACAGATTCGAAGAAGGTTGAGCGGTATGGCAATGATCAAGATTATTTGAAAGAGGGAGCTTTTTTCTCCTTTTTTTAATGGTGAGTATTATGTCCTTTTATTTGTAGCAGGGAGAGGGTCGTTTTTGACTGGTTTACTTCTTTCCTCCTTTTTCTATTTTTTTTTATTACTGTGATATTGTTGTCAAGATGTAGGTTTTAGTAGCAGTGTTGTTGGTATTGGTGTAAAGTGTGCAGGTTATAACAGGTTTTCTTGAAGGTTATTTTTTTGTCTTGGAGTTGTAGGAAAATTGGACGAGGAATAGCTGGTTTGACTTTGCTTTCTTGCTGCAGGTTCCATTTAAGTGATAACTTGTTCACAGGTTTTTGGTCATTGAAGTCTTTAGGAGGTTTATTGTTTGTACATTTTTGGTGCAGGTCTGTTTTGAGTTGTGTAGCAGTTTATTATATTGTAGTGTTCAATTGCTGTCAAGGTCTGAAATTGCACATGATATTCACTTATGGCTGGTACCGTGTTTTTGCTGTTGAGTGGCCTCAGTGATGATGGTTGTACCATCGCGTGACCTGGCATATTTCCATTTTTCTGACTAGCAAAGTATAACCATGTTGCACACAATATTATTTGGACTTTATGACCTTGCTATGAAATATGGAATTGGACTATGAATTCTATTTTATTATTTTTTTAATTTTGTTGTAATGCTTTTGTAAAATAAAAAAAGAAAAGATTATACTAAATTAAAATAAAATCTAATTTAAATAATAATATAATTAACTAAATAAACTTGAATTAATTTAACTAGTTGAAAAACTATTTAGCTAAAAAAATAAAAAGGGGTAGAATAATTAAAATTATCTAATCCTAATTAGTAACAAAATTCAAATAAAGAAAGATAAAATAAAGTAAAGTCAACTAAAATAAAAATACTAATTGTCTAAAAATAAACTAAAATATTTTGACTAAAAAATAAAATAAAGATAAATAAAAATACTAATTGTCTAAAAATAAACTAAAATATTTTTACTAAAAAATAAAATAAAGAAAAAAGAAAGTGATAAAATAAAATAACATTAACTAAAATGAAATCTTGATTAACTAAGAATTCTAAGTTAATTTAATTAAAAGAATATGTAACTAAGAAATAAAAATAAATAAAAATAAAACTGATAAAATGAAAATAAAGTTAACTAAATTTATTCTAAATTAGTTAAAAGATTAATTAACCAAAAAACTACAAGTAAAATGAATAAATGCAAACAAAAAGGCTGGGTGCCGAAATTCTCTAAAGTAAAAGTGACTACACTAAAATCATCAGCGCATAATAAACCCATCCGAAACATACAACGTTTCGTCCAATCTCAAAATAAATCTTATCTGTTGAAATAGTTTAAAGTGTCCAAAATGCGACTGATTCGACTGTAATTCCAATAAGTTCATTCTGGATGATAACGTGGGCAGTAGCGAGAAATGATTGACCTAAAATGATGTGCAAAGAAATCAGAGAATCCGAGGGTAAAATTTGGGGTATGACAGTTGCCTCTATTTAAATATCCTCACCGAATGACATGAGTGATGAAGATCCTCGTGAAATCATGGTGAAAGATATTTAAATACAGATAACCAAATTTTTTGCCCTAATATGCAATGACATGTTATGCTATGGACAAAAGAAAACTATGCAATGCTGAAATGCAATGAACTCTAGCATGATGAAAATGATAAATGTAAAAATGCAGACGAGACGAAAGAAAACAGAGATAGAGACAACACAATGAGTAACCACTTGTCGCATCGCTGCGAAGAGGGGCCGGCGGAAGACAGAAGAGTCGCCACCGTTCGTTATTTATCCCAAAGAGAGGGAAAGGAAACGATCAGAGAAAACCTACGAAAAGGGAATAAGACAGGTCATCACAACCAAATCTTGGGTTCGAGAGTCGGTTACGCAAGGGGAAGGTATTAGGACCCTTCACGTCCGTCGTACTCGATGGGATCCACGCTAGTTATCTAGTCTATAAGGGTGAAAAATAAACTATCTATGGCTGCTAATGCTAAACGGAAAGAACTGAAAAGAATAGAAAGAACTGACTCGATAAAGCATCGTCGCTCTATGCCTACGTATTCCCTCGTGCAATGGGAAAGTCAGAGTCAACGTAGTTCGGGAAACTACAGGGGGGATTGATCGCCAAAACATCATGTCTTGTGCCTACGTATTCTCGTCTGGTACGAGAAATCAGAGCAAACGTAGTTCGGGCTAACTACGGGTAAACAGGGTGTTCTCGATCACACGAGGGTGAGAGAAAAGGTAGACGATACTAGTGTACGCATTCTAGCAGTTAGGTGTATTGCTGCTCGACCATTGGAGACTTAGGCGTTACATGTTGGCGGTAGAACAAACGTAGTATGTCATTGGTTTAAAGGTACGGGTTACCTAAAGGGGGAAAAAGGAAAAGTGCTCGCTAGGATTATTGCAATCCTATGCCTACGTACTCTCAACATATATGAAAGATCAGAGCAGTCGTAGTTCGACCAACTACGAAAAACGGTCTCGATCACACGGAGACGAGAAAAAAGGGGGTCTCGATTGCACGGGGGCAAAAGAGGGGATCTCAATCGCCAGGATGCAAGAGAAAGGAGTCTTGATCGCACGGGGGGCGAGAGAAAAGAGTTTCGATCGCATGGGGCGAGAGAAAAGAGGAAGCAAGCCTAACACACCTAAACGAGAAGGAACTCGGGACACACACGCTAGAACCTAAGACGTAGGAGCGAATGCGTCGCATATTGTCCAAAGGACATACGCTAAACACCCTAGACGAATGAGAGGAGGCCCCCCACTCATCATTTCCCACGTATCTATTGCTCAGAACTCACAACGCTCGACGGTTGATTAAAAGACTTGAATTAGAAAGATGTTACTAAACGGAGTGGTTCCGTTGACCCTTGACATTGTGCGTAAGCTCCATTCCAATCTTCTCCTCTTTTGATCCTCGATGATGCTTTGAATCGGGACCAATGTGACGCTAAACCGTCATAGCTCGACTTATAAGAGAAGTCAAAATTTAAGAGGCCGCGTATTAATTTCCGTGTCAAAGACAAGATAGAGAAATGATATTGAGAATCATTCTCCAATTGAATCGTGTCACACGGACCAAAAACAGTGAGATCTCGTCTTACAAGACTTCATCGATCCAAAAATTCAAAATAAAATCGAAAGATGAAGAGAAATGAGGAGAGAAAGAAGTGGTCTCGGATCCAACATTATTCATCAATAATTTGACTGATAATAAATTACGGAAGTGTCGTCATCGACCAAATGGATGAACGTGAAATAAAGTCGAAAATGAGAAAGGGAAGGAAAAAAGTCGGTCTCGGATTCTTCATTTATCAATAATTTGACGGAGAATTGAAAGAAACTTCTTCATCGATCAAAACGAATGAAAATAGGACAAAATGTCCAATAACAAATGCGAAATAAAATGCAACTTTAAAAGAGAAAATACTATAAAAGTTCTAAAAGAAATAAACTACTAAAGAAAGCTAATATATATATATATATATATATATATATATATATATATATTATATATATATATATATATATATATATATATATATATATATATATATATATATATATATATATATATATATATTATATATATATATATATATATATATAGATATATATATATATATATATATATATATATATATATATATATATATATATATATATATATATATATATATATATATATATATATATATATATATATATATATATATATAGTATATATATAGTATATATATATATATATATATATATATATATATATATATATATATATATATATATATATATAGATATATATATATATATATATATATATATATATATATATATATATATATATATATATATATATATATATATAGTATATATATATATATATATTATATATATATATATATATATATATATATATATATATATATATATATATATATATATATATATATATATATATATATATATATATATATATATATATATATATATATATATATATATATATATATATATATATATATATATATATATATATATATATATATATATATATATATATATATATATATATATATATATATATATATATATATATATATATATATATATATATATATATATATATATATATTATATATATATATATATATATATATATATATAATATATATATATATATATATATATATATATATATATATATATATATATATATATATATATATATATATATATATATATATATATATATATATATATATATATATATATATATATATATATATATATATATATATATATATATTATATATATATATATATATATATATATATATATATATATATATATATATATATATATATATATATATATATATATATATATATATATATATATATATATATATATATATATATATATATATATATATATATATATATATATATATATATATATATATATATATATATATATATATATATATATATATATATATATATATATATATATATATATATATATATATATATATATATATATATATATATATATATATATATATATATATATATATATATATATATATATATATATATATATATATATATATATATATATATATATATACATACGTATGTAAATCTAAAATAATCCTAAAAGAAATGTAATAAAACTTCTAAATAAAATATATATACAAACCAAATAAAATATATAATATTTACAAACTAATCTAAATAATATATAACATAATAATAATAGTAATAATAATAATAATAATAATAATAATAATAATAATAATAATAATAATAATAATAATAATAATAATAATAATAATAATAATAATATATACATAATAAATAATTTACAAAATAAAAAAAGAATAAAATAGTAAAAAAAATTAAGAGAAAGGGGGGTATGGATCTTGTATGGGGGGACTGTAAACAGGAAAAAAAACGGGCCGGAGGCCCATCAACATTTATAAAAAAAGAAAATAATAAAAAATAATAATAAAAAAGAAAAAACGAAGACCCACGGGTCTTCCTCCTCTCGTTCACACGCTATCTCTCTCTAATTCTCTGCTTCAACAAACCAAAGCTTCCTCTCAATATCCTTCCCGTTTCGCTTCAAAAACTCACCTCTCCTTCACTGATGTGTCTCGATCTCACTCTCTCTGCTTATCACTTCACTCTCTCACTGTTCCAACTCAACCTTCTCCTTCTCTTTTGTCCGGAATGACATCGGAAATGGGTAGTGGGTTTTATGTGGTTTTCGAAGGCGAATCTGGGCTGTTGGCTGAATGGGTCGTGTTTGTGATGAATGTGGTGTTTCATTTGGAGATCTCGTTTTTGGGTTTGAGCCTGCGGTTCTGGTCAGAGATTTTGGAAATGGGTACGGTTCCGGTGGGGGTGATGTCGCGGGTCGAAGGAGGTTTGGAGATGTTGACTGAGTTTGTAATGGTGAAGAAGGACTGTGGTGAGAGTTTCAATATTTGGTTGAAGGAGTTCGAAGGGGAAGAAGATCGTTTTGGCATTGTTAGAAGGTTTTTTGGGTTTGTAAGGATGTTGGGTTTGAGTTGGGGATTTGGGTCTCACGAGTTTGTTGAGAGTTGGATGTGTCGGAGGAGAATGGAGTTGAATCTGGGCGGTTTTCACGGGTATCAGGGTGGTGTTGAGTTTTGGTGAGATTGATGAAGGATTTTAATGGTGTTTCTGGGTAGTTTAATGGTGTATGAAGATAGATTTGAAGAAATGGTGAGTTTCCGTCTATGGAGGTTGAAACGTTTTTTGAGGATGATGAAGTGTGGAGGAAGAACATGGTAGCGGCGGTTGTGTTTTCAAATTAGGGTTGTTGGTGGAAAAATAAGTTGAAGTTGGAAGAAGATGGGTGGTTGCAGTTGTAGGGTTAGGGTTCTTGGGGGTTAGGGTTTTTTGGAACGGCTAGGGTTAGGTTTTTTTAGTCCCCTGAAGGAGACAATGAACATGGTATAAATACCCTCAGAAAGTGACAAGTGACAGCGGTTTTTGACTTAATCGTGATTAAAAGGCTGATTAAATGACTGATAAACAATAATTAATAACATATCAAAGTTGACTTAAAAACTAAATTAAAATCCTAATGTAAGTTACCTCATAATCTAATAATAATAATCCTAATTAAAAATCCTAATTAACTAAATAAAGTTAATCTAAACTATTAGTAAATAGTTCTAATCTAAAGTTCTAACCATTAATTATCTAAAAATTCTAATAAACTATTTCTAAAAGATATACTAAACAAAGAAATAAAATTCTATTAAAACTCTATATTAAACTAAAAACAATTTTAATATCTAAAAAAAAACTATTAAATTCTAGAAAAATAACTATTTAAAAATCTATTAAAATCTAAGAATATTTCTAAACTAGAAAACATAAATCTAAATAATAAAAGAAAAAACTATTTAAATATTCTAATAAAAACAATATTAAATCCTATTTAAAATAAAAATCTAAATTTAAATTCTATGCTAAAAATAAATTAAACTATGCTAAAAATTAATAAAATAGAATCTAGAAAATTATTAATAAAAAAGGTAAAATAAAGCAGTAAATAAAAACGGAAAGATCGGGCGAACACCGAAATGTCACCGAAAATACCAGCACGGACTGGACCAACAGAAAGAGAACAAACTTCGTTCGAACTGGTTTGAATCGCCTGAAACGCGAGCAGAAGAGGCTGTAATCCCGATAATCCACTCCGACGGGCAAAATGCACAGTATGCGATAAATGATATGCAAATGCAAATGAAACGAAACACAAGCCAAATTGCGAGAAACAGTTGGTCAAATTTTGGGATACAACACCACTCACTAGGGAAAGACAACAACATTGGGGAAGCAACAATCATCATCCATGAACAAAACTGGATAGAAAAGAGTCACAAAATTTAGAAGATCATTGAACGAGGTGAGGAGAAATCAGAGAAATCATGAGGGACATTCAGAAAAGTAATGGATGGTAAACGGAAATAGGCCAAAAAACAATCAAAAGCTGCTAACCAAAGCCATAAACAAATTGAGACATCTAGAAGTGCATTAGATGAAGACAAAGATTCTGAAGATACATCTAGAACATTTAGAAGAGCAATAAATGTACGAGGAAATTTCTTGAAGACATATCTGGAAGAACGTCAGATAAGCAACAAAGGAGTTCTGGAAGAACATCAGAACAAAAATACATATCTAAAAAAGCATCAGATAGGTATAAAGGAGTTTTTGGAAAAACATCAGAAACAAAAGTCATATCCGAAAAGGCATCAGATAGATACAAAAGGAGTTATGGAAGAATATCAGAACAAAAGTCATATCCGAAAAATTATCAGATAGACACACAAGGGGTTCTGGAAGAACATCAGAACATAAGTCATATCTGAAAAAACATCAGATACACAAAAGAATAGTTCTGGAAGAACATCAGAACAAAAGTCATATCCAGAAAAGTATCAGATAGACACAAAAAGAGTTCTAGAAGAACATCAAAACATAAGTCATATCCGAAAAAGCATCAGATAGACACAAAAGGAGTTCTGAAAGAACATCAGAACATAAGTCATATCTGAAAAAGCATTAGACAGACACAAAAAGAGTTCTATAAGAACATCAGAACAAAAGTCATATTCGGAAAAGCATCAGATAGACACAAAGGAGTTCTGGAAAAATATCAGAAGCAAAAGTCATAGCCGGAAAAACATCAGATAGACACAAAAGAGTTATGGAAGAACATTAGAATAGAAGTCATATCCGAAAAAGCATCAGAAAGACAAAAGAAGAGTTTTGGAAGAACATCAGAATAAAAGTCATATCCAGAAAAGCATCAGATAGACACAAAAGAAGTTCTGGAAGAACATTAAAACAAAGACTCAATCTGGAAAAACATCATATAAGAAATGTCATATCTGGAAGAGCATCAGATAAACACGACAGTATTTGTTTGATAGGTGCTAAGTGAGTTGGACTTTGATCACAAGGTGAGATGTGGATAATAACACGACCTCAGGAGAAATTTAAATGAGGATGATAGTCTGTTGAAGTCGGACTGGAGCTTCACTTTTGATGCGCTGACAAGGGATTGTTATGGACATTCGGATGCCTATTATTAAAATCAAGGATTCCAGTTCTAACCAAATCACGCACTTTGGCTTTCAATGCATAACAATTCTCCATGTCGTGGCCTATGGCGCCCTCATGAAATGCACAGTAGAGATCAACTCTAAATTCAACTGGAAGAGGATTAGGAGGAGGTTGCAGAGTCCTTGTAGTAATCAACCCTTATTGAACCAGGTCAAGATAAAGTTTTGTATATGTCATGGGAATAGGATCAAATTGATTCCTATTCTGATACTGGTTCTGTCCAACAGCTGGATGTTGAGGAACTTGTGTTGGTCGTAGAGCAGCAACAACAGGAGTAATGGCAGTAATAATAGGGAGATTATACCGAGGTTGGGGATGAGACTTCCTCACTTCAGCCATGACAGCATTGGTCTGATCTTCTCTCTTCTTATGGAAGGTCCCAAAGGATTTCTTTGCACCATTGGAAGATTCAGCAGCTTTGGATACTTTACCATTCTTCATACCTTCTTATACCAGATATGTAAAGCTTGAAGACACAATTCCAATCATCTTCTCCCAATAGAAAGGGGACAAAGTGTCCATGAACATTCCAGTTAGCTCCTTATCCGCTAGAGGGGATTCAACTTGGGAAGCTAACTCTCTCCGACGCTGGGCATATTCATTGAATGACTCTCTCTCATTCTGAGACATATTTTGAAGTTGATGGCGGTCATGAGCCATGTCAAGATTGTACTTATATTGCTTCATAAAAGCATTGACAAGATCTTGGAAGCAGTGGACACTGTTCTGTTCTAAGTTCATATAGCACTTGAGAGAGACGCCACTTAAATTGTCATGAAAGCAGTAGATGAGCAACTTCAGATTGTTGGTATAAGCATCCATCCTTCGAAAGTACATGACTAGATGAGCCCTTGGGCAAGAGTGACCCTTGTACTTTACAAACTCGGGAGTTTTGAACTTAGCAGGCATAACAAGGCCAAAAACTAGGCAAATGTTGTCTACATCCATATTGAAGAAGTCAGTACCCTTAACGACTTTGAGTCTCCTATCTATGATTCGAAATTGTTCACAGAAATCCTCAGGCTCAACAAAATCTTCATGGTCTTCACCTTGAGTACTAGCAACATTGTACTCATAGAGAGGGTTCTCAAAGGGAGCTCGGACGGTCTGGGTAACATTATGGACCACAGGTCTGGGCTCAGCGAAAACAGGAGCTTGTAAAACTAGTCTGGCAGTCTGATTGATCATAGCAGTAAATGCAAGAGGTGGAGAGTAGTTAGGATGTAAACCAAACTCTGGCCAAGTTGAAGGCGACATTTGAACAGGAGGAGGATCAGCGCTTGAAACTTCCTAAATGGCAGTCCTTTGAGGTTGCTCTCCTCTGGAAATCAGGACTTGAAGCATCTCAGTGAGCTTGGTCATGCCTGATTTTAGGTCATCGATCAGTATTCAGATTTCTACATTATATACCTCTTACTTTAACATTATGCGTCTGTAGTTAACTCTAGTCTGATATCGGTGCCGAGGAATCAACTTGACGACTCACAAGTACACTGAAAGATAGAGACAACTGGACATGAGTTACTGGACAAACAGAGGTATGCAATGAATCATGCAAAGATGCAAATGCAATGTGATGCAAGACAGGATGCAAAATACACATAACAGGATCAAAGGTTCGAGATCACAACATGAGGTTTGGGTGAAGAACCAACCATGGGGTGTGTACTAGGGGTAAAACACCTGCACAACGGGTTCTAGCAAAGTTCCCAGAGTTATTGATAAATCTTTCAGATATTATCAGCTTACATGACTACTCATGGGCTAATAATATTCTTAAGATAAACTCGTCTGAGTGTAGTATCACATGACAACCATCACAGGTCTACACCTAGATAATCACTGCACTACGTCTTAAAAGGAAAATGAGGGTGAATGGCAACTAAAAGTCCTCAGCTTCATGGGCTCCCAGGTCGGAAAAAGTGATACCAATACGACTACTCGCATCAGACACCAGTAATCCCAAAGGGGCCTCCACCGAGCGTGGTTATCATATGTTAGACATGTTAGGACTACTCCCAACAGCTAACTATTGATTATACCATAATCCTATCATAGGTGTACGCTCAAGTCCGGGTTAGGACTTATCTCACCACTCAAGATAACAACCCTGCATACAGAAATACCCAGGTACAAACAAATATATGTACAAATATATACAAATATACAAGAAAGTAAACATATAGCAAACACAAATATAAACAAGGTGGGCTTAACCCTCTTAGGGGATTGTCCCTAGTGAAGTCGCCATTTCTGTTGCAGTGAGAATCTAATATCAAGCTATTGGATTAACTTGAATCACAAATTATGAAGTTCACCACCGAGCTTTGATTTATCCAAAGGAAAGAGTAAAGATCGAAGAAAACCCTAAGTGCACTATGTAACAACACAGCTAAGAGATCTAAGGTTCGGGGGTTGGTTATACCTAGGGAAGGTGTTAGCATCCTAAGTATCTGTAGTACTCTACAGGAACCTCTTGTTATTATTTATGCTATGCTAAAGTTGCTTGCTAAGGGAAATATGCTAAGGTAAAGGTCTAAAGTATATATAAAGTATGTACAAAGTATGCTCGCCAAGACATCGCACCTCGTACCTACGTATCCTGATGAGAATGGAATTAGAGCAATCGTAGTTCCCCTTAAAAGGGGTGAGGAACTTTGACTGTGGTCAAGGTTCCAAGGGAAAAGTAAATGTCCGCAGTGAGATACCTACATAGAGTGCGGTGACTCTAAACCTAAGGCTAGGTTAAACGGGAAAGTAGGTGCCCATGACAGAACGACCTACACAGAGTACAGTGACTCTAATCTTAAGGTTAGGATAAAAGGTAGGACCTAAGGTTAAGCTAAGTATGACATGACAGTCAACAGTAGGGGATCCTTTCCTTTGTAATTAGGTAAAAGCAAACGAGACAAAGAGATGAACCTCGAGTATCAAGTGTAAGAGGAATAGCAATATACAGTAAACGCTCAGACAAATCAAACACTCAAGAAATAGGACATCAGAATTTAACTATAGGAAAAAGCAAACAAAATTAGATCAAACATCAATAATTAATAAAAATGTAGAAATGTCATGATTAATTTTTTAAAAAAGAAATCTAATTAAACCACATCTAATTAATTAACAAATTCACTAAAAACTAATTAGACTAAGTTCTAAAAAGACTAATTAAATTAAATTCTAATTAATAATTAAACTAAATAAAAGAGACTAATTAAATTCTAATTACTAATCTAAAATCTAGCTAAAAAAACTAATAACCAAACTCTAAAATCTAATTAAAACAATTAACTAATTAAAATATGACTAAAACTAAAGACTAATTAAAATATTAACTAGCTAAATCCTAAAAAACTAATTAAGCTAAACTCTAACAAGACTAATTAACTAAAATGAAATAAAAACTATAAAAAACAATTTAATTAAGTTTTAAAAAAAACTGGGCTGAGCCCAACAAACATAGCATGAGTATGAAACATGGGAGTGGGTCAGATCCTTCATGACCCGTTTTGAATAACCACTAGCAAAACCTAAACCATAGATGATGTGAAACATCAGTACGAACTTATCCCATTTTCTCTTCTTATGCACTTCTATTTCTCCTCTCAGCTTGCGGTGTCTCGTTTCATCGCTGCCACCAACCAAAATATTCAAAACAACACCGTCGAGATTAACTTCAATAGCCTTCTCCATAAACAAGTACCTCTCATAAATCTATTTCCAGTGAGAGTATTTAAAATCTCAACATAAGCCGATCCAGATTGGTTGAAGTGAGGCTGCTTCTCCGTCCAACGGAAGAATCTCAGCGCGACGAGTGATCGATATTTAACTGAGATGAGAATTCGGAAGAGTAACTCGGGATGAGTAACACGGGATGTAACTGGCTGTTACCGGCAGTGTCTTATTGAGAATGAGATATGTTGCTGCTGTTATGAAGAAGTAACTTATCTCATTTTCATTCTGCAGAGAGTTATTTATGGATGAAGGTGGGATTGAGGAAGCAGTCGGTGATAAGAAGAGATGGAAGTGGTAGAGATAACCAGATGAGTATGAAGCAAATTTGAAAGTCACAGATATGAAGAAGGTTGAGCGGCATGGCAATGATGAAGATTATTTGAAAGTGTGGCAATGAAGGAGAGGATCGTTTTTGACTGGTTTTCCTTCTTTCCTTCTCCTTTTATTTTGTTTTTTTTATTACTGTGATGTTGTTGTCAAGATGAAGGTTTCTTAGTAGCAATGTTGTTGGTTTTGATGTAAAGTGTGCAGGTTATAACAAGTTTTCTTGAAGGGTATTTTTTTTGTCTTGGAGTTGCAGGAAACTTTGATAAGGGATAGCTGGTTTGACTTTGCTTTCTTGCTGCAGGTTCCATTTAAGTGATAACTTGTTCACAGGTTTTTATTCATTGAAGTCTTTAGGAGGTTTATTGTTTGTACATTTTTGGTGCAGGTCTGTTTTAAGTTGTGTAGCAGTTTGTTGAATTGTAGTGTTCAATTGTTGTCAAGGTCTGAAATTGCACAGGGTATTCACTTGTGGCTGGTACCGTGTTTTTGCTGTTGAGTGGCCTCAGTGACGATGGTTGTACCATCGTGTGACATGGCATATTTCCAATTTTCTTACTAGCAAAGTAAAGACATATTGCACACAATATTATTTGGACTTTATGACCTTGGTATGAATGATGGAATTGGACTATGAATTCTATTTTATTATTTTTTTAATTTTGTTGTAATGATTTTGTAAAATAAAAAAGAAAAGATTATACTAAATTTAAATAAAATCTAATCTAAATAATAATATAATTAACTAAATAAACTTGAATTGATGTAACTAGTTGAAAAACTATTTAGCTAAAAAAAATAAAAAGGGGTAGAATAATTAAAATTATTTAATTCTAATTAGTAACAAAATTCAAATAAAGAAAGATAAAATAAAGTAAAGTCAACTAAAATAACAATCCTAAATGTCTAAAAATAAACTAAAATACTTTGACTAAAAAATAAAATAAAGAAAAAAGAAAGTGATAAAATAAAATAACATTAACTAAAATGAAATCTTGATTAACTAAGAATTCTAAGTTAATTTAATTAAAATAATATGTAACTAAGAAATATAAAAAATAAAAAATGAAACTGATAAAATGAAAATAAAGTTAACTAAATTTATTCTAAATTAGTTAAAAGAATAATTAACCAAAAAACTACCAGTAAAATGAATAAATGCGAACAAAAAGGTCGGGTGCCGAAATTCCCTAAAATAAAAACGACTGCATTAAAATCATCTGCACAAAATAAATCCATCGGAAACATACAATGTTTCGTCCAATATCGAAATAAATCTTATCTGTTGAAATGGTTTAAACTGTCCAAAATATGACTGATTCGACTGTAATTTCAATAAGTTCATTCTGGCTGATAACATGGGCAGTAGCGAGAAGTTATTGACCTAAAATAATGTGCAAAAAGATCAGAGAATCTGAGGATAAAATTTAGGGTATGACAGATGGGAAAAACTGTTACTTAGCACTATTTCTCCATAAGTAAGTAATTTTGAAATCGTGGTCTCTCTATTGCATATAGTTAGTTTTCATGTTTAACCAAATACTAAATATATAAGTCACGTGTTTATTCCGTGAACATTTTTAATTGATCATCATATCTCTTGAGACAAATATGGTAACTACATCGTGTTCATTCCACCATCCACTTGAACCTAAGAAGAAACAAATTATTACTAGCTAACTTTATGTTTATGAGACTTTTAGTAACTTTTTTTAACATTGTAATTAGTATAGCGTGTAATATTTTAAAATCATTTTTAATATATAGGATTGTGGAGCGATACTTAATTGTGAACAATTCTAGATAAAAGCTCACATTTTATATATCATAGAAACACCCAAGATCACCACAGTATCTTTCATGACCAACTCCATGTTCATACACTGAGAAGGCACCAAACTGCTCCACTTCTTTCTAGAGTTACCTTATCATATGATAAGTTAGAACACTTTTGTTTCAACTAGTGAATATCAACTTCCACAATCTGAACCCCAAGTTCAGCAAACAAAATGATTATTAATCCAAGACAGTCTTCATCTCATCATTCTCCCGTATGATAAGATGGAACACTTCTGATTAAACTGGTGACTATTCACTTCCATATAGCACATCAGGATCCAGACTTTTATGTACTCAACCAATGATCCACTCTAGTCTTGTACAATACCTTTACATCATACTCCAAGACAGTCCTTTTACCTCATCATTCTCCCGTATGACAAGATAGAGTACTTCTTAGTCAAGATGTGAATCACAAGTTCCTCAACAGAACTTCAACACAAACCAGATGATGTTCTAACATTCATTAGGACATCCTTCACATATCACGACATCCAATGGTTCTTGATATTCCCACAACTGGACTTACTACTGCCTAGTAATCCAACTGAAGATCTTCAGAAAACACAGCTCCACCAGGTTGATCAATAAGAACTTCATACACTCAAAGAGATAAACTATCATACATATCCAAAAGAAGGTAATCTTCCATAAGCAACTTAGGGCTTCTACCACAAGCTCCAATATACGAATAGAACCAGAACCTTCTTTGATCTTCAACCAACTACTCTTCTGCACAAGAGTAATTCATTCCAATCTCACTGCTTTGAATCACATTAGAGACCAACCAAATGCCACTGTTTGGTTAACTCAGCTTTTTTTAGAGCTCTGTAAGCAAACTTGATCTTCATATCCTACATGCTCCAAGGCAACTTAGGTACCCTAAGACTTGGACCTGTAACATCTACTCCTTCACTCAGCTCCCACAAACTGCATGAGATAGTATTAATTCCGTTCATACTCGAGAAAATCAACCTATCTTACAATGATGTGCCACAACATCAATTAAGGCCCTGAATTTTGCTTGATGTCACAACATCTGATAAGACATCCTGCTGGTGAATTTAGTCCTTCATTATGCCATTTAGAAGAACCTCATCAAGAGTTCCATGTTCACATAGACTTGATTACTGATAGCAAGTTTGAGTAGACAACCTGTATTATGCATTTGCTTCAAAAACTCCTCTTTAGAGAAACCAAACGTGCAAAGGCTTGATTCTTCAGAGAAGAAGGATTACATAAATATGTACAAAATGACTCTCGTTTTCCGTAAGTAGTGACTTCTTTAGGAAGTCAAAGATAACCGCCACTTATCCTTGACACCTACTGCACTCCATTACTGATCCAAGATGATGAAATCTACAACTTCTTTAGACAAGTTTCTTGCCAGGAAACTTTCTAGACAAATTGCATGCCTCTGTAGGTCCAAGCTGATGAAGAATGCAAACACACAAGTAAATGATACCATGATCATCATCTACATCTCCTTTGCTTCAGAGAAACAAGATTTTGCATAATCTGATCATCAGAACTTTGAAGAAGATCAAACAAATCAAAGGCCAGATACTTGAGCAACAGTAGATAAGACACCTTGATCATTGACTAAGGATAATCCATTAACATAAATAGCAATGAATCTTAAATCCTTATATATAATCCTTCTAGGATCATCTACTTGATAAACCATCTGAACATTATGGATAACAATTAAATACTTGTGCATTCCATAAGTAAAAATTAATCTTAAATCCACACATCTTGTCAAGAAGACCATTTGTACTTCAGCAATACCAAAAGTATTCTTTAGTTAAAGGATCTTTAATGTTGAAACATAAGAGCTGACATCCTTGACTCAACCTCCCTATGACTTTCTCTGCTGATAGAATCCCTGCAAGTCATGAGTGGTGAAAATAAATCACCTCCCACTATCTTCTCTAACACAGCCTTCAGCAACCTGCCATATCCATATATCACATTGTATACATTATGCACAATACTCTCTTAGGGCTACCAGAGTTCTTTCATCAGAAAAATATACAGCGGAACCACCAAAAGAACATCTTCAACATGTCCTAAACAAGATGTCAGAACATTCAACAGGTCATTGGAGCTCATATATCAGAGGGCACATCAGCAGATACATAGAATCCTTCATAAGAAGGAGTGAACACACACACTTCTCCTTAACTCCATAAGCAGTAGCTCAAACATTTAGCAAGATCAGCAAATCAACTACCACTTCTTCTTATTCAAGACACCAGAAAGTATGTCCCAAGATCTCATCCAGAACAGACAGGATGCCTGCTCTGATACCAATTGAAATTCTGGTATGCAGATCTCAGATGTCCTAAGAGATGCAAAGAACATTGATCTCTGCTAAAATAAAACAAGGACAGAACACAATCATTTTAAATTCCTTTAAAAATTTCCAATGTCATGACATCTGTTGTAACATTTGCAGACTGACAGAACTATTTATCTAACCATTTAAATTATGTAGAATTGTAAATACTGAAAGATAAATAACACAATGAATTGTTAACCCAGTTTAGTGCAACATCACCTATATCTGGGGGCTACCAAGTCAGGAAGGAAATCCACTATTAGCATAATTAATTTAGAGCTAAACTCCCAACTTACAACTCCTCACTTAATCTCTACCCAATGCAATTTCTGCCTAGAACACACTAGACAAGAGACACCTCTCACTCCCCACAATCACAACAGTGATAAACAATTCAAAACAAAAGGAAGACTTTAGAAGACACTCTTCAAAGTCACAATACTTGATTTTTCTTAACAGCTTAAATCCAGAGCAATACACTATTGCTTAAAAGCTTTGAGTGAACAATTAACATTGTACAAATAACAACCTAAATATGTCTACCACTATGCATCCAAAGATACAAAGGGTGACTTACAAAGTCACACACAAAAGATACTCTCAAAACCCTAAAACACAAAACCACACGTGAAGATTAAGTTACACCAAAAAAATTGTTCACCACACAATCTCTCAGTCTCTGTCTAAAAGCCCTAACAAATTAGGATTGCTACTTCTGTATATATAAGCAGCATACAGTCCTTGGGCCTAGGTGTAGAAATTAGGTTTACCCAAGATAAACCTCTCTTCATGAAGTTGCTCACATCCAATTTGGTCAGGGGCATTCCATATTATCCTCAGCAATGCCTGACATGTCGCCTAAGATAACTAGGTTTCCTAAAATATTTCCTGAAGTATAGTCTGAGCTAATACCAGAAAACTTAAACTCGCGCCCTGATGTTATACGCTTGGTGTCATAACATCCAGCATGATATCCAACTTAACTTGCTCTTAGCTATCCCAACTTACCATGCATAACACTCTTGCAGAATCTTCTTCATAACAGTAGAAACAAATATATTATAGTTTCCTAAAAAATCTCAAAGATCCTTTTTATGAACATCAATTAAATATGCATTTGTTCCTAATAAATCTCTTTGATCTGTACACACTGATAAGATATATCCAATAGGATCTCATCAAATCAAACCACCTCTGTCAAGTGATATAAAATAACAGCTCTTACTGTACCAGATGAATATCACGACATCTGTCTTGACACCTTGATTAAAGCACATGACAACAGTTCTGTTGTTGTACCAGATGGATGTCACGACATCTGTCTTGACATCTTGATTACAACACATGGCAGCAGTTCTGTCACCACAACAGATGGATGTCACGACATCTGTCTTGACATCATGACAACAATTCTGTCACCACAGCAGATGGAGATGTTATAACATCTTGCTTAACATCAGTGCAGAATCACGTTTTACCAAAATTTAGCCAATCATAGAACCATGGACAATCATAGAATCATGGAACTAACATCATTAATAACTCAAACAAACCCTCAAAAATACCTCAATCAATCACCTAATTGTGAGAGGAAATTTAGTCCTAGGGTGTTTTTAAATTGTGGTAAATGATCATGTTCAAAACAAGGTACAAACCATAAAACACCTTAAATGATAAATTGCATTAAAAATACTAAAAATAATTTAAAAATAAAATAAAAATGAGGAAAATAATCTCAACATCTTGAAAAGTCAGAAAACTATTTTTTGGGATTTTTGTGAAACATAAAACTATTTATAAATGATTAAAATTGAAATGGAAAATAAAAGAAATTAAAAGAAATTAAAACAGGAAGAGGGGTGTAACAAGTAAAATGGATTGCACTGAATCCCTTATTAAGCATGTTTGGGCCTCCTGAAGTGGGGTGCGGTTAGCAAAATGACAAGGCCCATCACACAAATCAAACTCAGACTTAATGAAACGCCTCGTTTCATTAATATGAGTGTCAGCCACATGGGGTTCAACTCAAACACGTGTGCAAGTCAATGGAAAGATCACCAGCCAACTCAGCTCAAGCTTGGACGCCGTAGCCCTAGCTCCGGTCGTCTTCTCAGGCGAGCTTCACCGGAGCAAGACCAAAACCATGATAAAAATGAAAACACCTTGCACCTTCTTAAAGCATTTTTCACGAGGAATAAGAATCCAGCCTTAGATTTTGAAAAAGGTTCCTACAACTATGAGAAAATAGGCCACGAAGAAATGATGCACATTCTGAAACTCAATCAAACAGTCACCAAAATGTATCAAACATGGCCTACATGAAGTAGGACTTCAGATGCACAAGTTATGAGCCTAATTAAGTGCCTAGAATGAGAGATTCGAAGGTTGAAAAGTTACCGAACGGAGCTGCTCCGTTGGCTCTTCAAACGCCTTGTAAGCTTTGCTCTGATGCTACCAATCCCTTCCTTGATCCTCAGTGGTGATTATTTGAGCAAGAACTTGGAGAAAAACCCAGTGTGTAATGAGATTCGAAGAAGAAAAAGTTTCTAAATTTTTTGAGTGAATCCCTTCTCTTTACGCAGCAAGCTCCCTTCTGAGCATTTAGGGTTGATTCAAAGCTTATATATGATGGGTTCATGCATCCCATGCATGCCCATAATGATTGGTTTGAGTGATTTCCAAAGTTGGCCAAAAACTCACATGAAGCATACACACGGGTTATGGCAAGTTGTGCTTCTCATTTGGGTCAGCAAAAGAACAAATAGGGTGTGTGAAAAGAATGAGAGAAGTTTTGGACAATTGAGAATGAAGTTGTACCAAGTTTGATCCATTACCACTTATGGCATGAATATTTGAAAAATGGCATGTAATGTGATTCCATGTTTGTTCAAATTAGTCAAAGATGCATCATGACCATTATATGATGATATCAGGTCTTCAAAATTTCAAAAACAAGTGCATTAGATGACTTGTAATGAAAGAAACTCATGTTATGTCCAAAAATCAAATTTCCAAGCTCATCATGGCCTAAATGATCACACAATTCACCAAATGCCATGGAAATTGAGTTCATGATGAAATTAGGACAGAGTGACACAACTTTCATATGGCACAAGTTTGGATTAGAGGTCATAAAGTTCATGAAAATGGTCATTAAAATGAAAGACTTAAAGTGAAGTTTCCAAAAAATACCCTTGCCTTGTGAAAACCATAACTTGAGCTCCACATATGAGAATTATGAGTTCTAGGACTTTTTAGAAATCTAAGACAATGAGGAACAACTTTCATGTTTGATAAAAAGTGAGGAGGAGCTTGGTTCCTTGTGAAAAATGTCTTTGAAGTGATTTGACTTTAAGTACCTCTAAAATCTCTTCATCTGATGACACCAACTTGTTGATACCATAACTTGAGATGTACAAACCCAATGGATGAGTTATTGTACTTAAAAGAAATATTGAAAGAGTATGAACAAGTCTCATGTTTGTGAGAAAATGAGACAAGACTTGTATCATAGTGAAAATTATCCTTGAAGTTAGAGATTAAAAGAGGGGATTTTACACTAAAATCAATTGAAACCCCAATTTAGTAACTCCTTAAACTCTTGAGTCTTCTTGATATTATCTCAACATGACATCCTAGATGACCTATGATGACCTCCCATGGATTGCATGACCTAGAACCAAGTCTTGAACCCTCTCAAGTCCACAATTGACTTTGGGTTGACCAGATGAAACCCTAATTCCATATCCATTGACTGAAGTTCTTGTAAATGACTTGAGTGATCAAATAAACTCCATAAAGAATCCTCAAGATGCACAATGAGCTTTTGAATCATGTCTTACCCAAATGGATGACCTCATGACCCTCTGATGATCTTCAAGATAGGAGGTGACACCCATACACAAACTTTCTCCCCTTAAGGAGCTTTGAAACCCGCTTTGATGATATACCCTTGATGACTTGCAAACACATACCCTTGCTTGAGCTTGAACAAGAAATCTTCTCTCTTGAAAGACAAATACAACCTCTTGATCCCCTGTCTAAAACCAATGTTATGCAAATTCAAATGCTAAATAATATGAAACATAAGCCAAGTTAGAAAGAAAAGGTTGGTCAAATTTTGGGGTGCAACAACGAGATATGAATTCAGCTTCTATCGCAGCTGTTTTGGTGGCTGGGAACTCCTCCTCCCCTATTCGGAAAAGAGAGGAAATTTTATCTTCGATCCTTGAACCTGAAGAGATTTGGATCGAGGTTCCCCCACCCAAATGTCTTTGACGGTTTAGGTTAGTAGGGGAAACATTTTTTCCTCATATCGACATCAATTCTATCTTGTTAGCTTGTTTGGGTCCGAGGACGAATGGCGAGTTCCAATCACCAATTTTTTGATGATGATTATTTATACTTCTTCGTCTCTTCAACAAGTCTGTCCGAGCTGAGTTAGCAGAACTAGCCTACCATGTTTGTCAGGCATCTACATTATAGCTTTTGGTGTTGTCATCCAATAGAAAGTTTTCTTACCCTACCACTTTTGTAGGGAGGGAGATAGGTTGAAGAAGAAGGCTGATGACCTTACCCTTGAGAGAGATATGTGCTTAGAAGAGGTTCAAGACGTTTCCAACTCCTTCCATGCCATCGAGTCTGCCTTGAAACCCCTAGGGTATTCTGGTTCTTTGCCTTAATAGGTTAAAGGGCTAGTTCAAGTAGTAGTTGATAAGGACAAAACTCTGATTAGGGAGAATCGGACCTTGGAAGTTGTCCAAAAAAGGTTTTAGGAGTTGTAGAAGGCTTTAAAGGAATCTCAAGATGATCATCGGAAGATCAAAGAGGCAAGGTCGACCTTACCAACATGCATGAAGAAAATCTTTCTCTTTGTAAAGATAATTATAAGTCTTTACAACAAAGTTTATTTGTGGTCGGGGAGACTTTTGAAAGTGCTTTCCAAGAAGTTGAACATTTTTACTCCACCGACCCCTTTCTCGAACTCAGGTTTGTCTCAACCAGATGACTGTAGATTGGAAAGTGGTATTTTCGGATAAGTAATGTTTTTGTTTCTTTCTTTTTTAAGGTTGATTAACTTGAGTCTGACATATATAAATTTCAACCTGCAACATATACGTATATTTTGTTTATTTGTTTTTATTTAACTCGTACCATTGTTGATAGAGGTAGAATCCTATTCCTTGAGATTCTTGCTAGTGTGTTTATCAAACGTCTATAGGGACCATGTCTGACCAAGTGTAGGTGCCCTTTCCCATGCCCTTAGGTACATACCTGGTTCGAGGTTGACATATTGGTAGACCCACCGTTGCCTATGGAGTTCCTAGATACCGATAAGGGAGTAGGGCGATTATTTTCCAACTTCAGGCGTATATATCACGCCTTATGTGTTGGTGTTTTGGTTAGCCTAGTCGCTCACTTTAGTGTTTTTGCGCGAGTGGCTTTGATATTTCTGGATGTATCTTGTATTCGCCTTTATCTTTCATGATAAAAAGGAGAAGTAATTCAATGGTAACTTTCTCTTTTATTTCAATATTCGTATAATGGGGTGCATTTGATATCTTCTTTAATAACAAAAAAAATTAAAAATGAAGTTAAAAAAAATTTAACAGATAATGTAATCGGGCGGTGTTCACTACCGCCTAATGACAAGAAATTAAAAGGATTTAATACATAACATAACCCGGCGGTTCACGCCACCTCTTATTTGTTCCAGTGGTCGAATCATCTTTTCATCCGCCACTTTTTTTTTTTTGTTGGTTTCACCTACGTCATCTTTTGTGTTACTCAGAGATGCATTTATATAATATTTTTTTGCATTGTCTTAAGACCTGACTCAGGAACTAATGTATTTAGAATGCATCCAAAGATGTATTTTTAAATTCTAAAAAAAAATTGATTTTTTTAAGATGGTGTGATAGCAATTCTTAGAGTGCCTTAGGCAATTCCCTACTTTAAAAGAATAACCCAACATACACTAATGTTTTATAAGTAGAATTAGTTGTCTCTCGACACTCCTAGAACTATGCAATTTACATTCGGAAAAGTTTTCTCAGAAAATTCTTAAGGATATTTGGTCAAAATTCTTAAGGATGTTTGATCAAAGATTAATTTAAACTATTAACTGGAAGAAAAGAAAATCAATATTATAAAGTGAGAAAGACATTGTTATCAATGCTGAAACTGATCTCAAATAAATCACAACAAAAAAAAAAATTCATGAATATTACTAGGAGAAGTAGAAACAACAAAACTGCACAAAGTGATAGGAAAAAATGCAGTTGAGATATTAGACTATCTAAGCTATTCATTTCCACATTCAATCTGCATCTGAAAAAAATAAACAATATTTTGAGTTAACAGAAATTGAAACATAACACATGAAACAAAAAGTAGTTTTCCATTACAAAATTATGCAGAGTTTATTTAAGAAAAGATTCACACAAAGCTAAAAGGCTTTATTTCCTTTTTATTGAGTCATTTCAAATCATGTTACATCAGAGACAGAGTCAGAGTGCCACAGCCCTTGCTCATAGCTCATCTTTGGAACTTTCATCTTTTCCATGTTCATCATAGGATGCATATGCCTTAATAATTGACTCATATATTTTGATTCCTTTCAAGTATTCATCTTTGTGGAGATACTGCATAGAGAAGAAACAACACATAAGTCAAAGTGAAACTCTAAACTAAGGTGCATGGCATTAGGATACAACTTCAAAATCTTAAGGTGCAGAGTGTCCACACACAAAAAATAATTAAATATGCATAAAATATACTAAAAGAATCACCTCATTGTGGTCATGGAGTAGATCAGGAGTGTTTGCAATAGGTGAAAATCCAATAGCTGGAAATCCAAGATTGCGGAAATAGCGTGCGTCCGTGGACGCAGGAAAGATCTCTGGCTTGCCAAGTTTCCCGCCAGCCTCTTGAACAGCATTTTCTAACAATGCCCACCAAGGATTGGAACTGTCAGTTTTGGTGATGGCTGGTTTCCCGGATGCATCGCGCCCATACATTTTTTGTTTGAACTGCCCAAGCTAAAATGTATTAGAGGGCAATCTAATAAGAGGTAATTTGTTCTCAAAAAGTAGAAAGTCTTAAAACAATTAATCACGTTGTCTAGGGAATTTTGAGAGCTACTGATAATAATTGAAAGACGAACTAGATACAAATTAGCAGAAATATTGAAATACTTCCAAGTAGATACATACGGTGAAAGACATATTACGCCAAGTAGGCGCCCACTCTTCGGCAATTCGCCTCTCCAGTGATTCTGTATCCGCAGTTGGTGGCACTCTAATATCAAATCCAGCTTCTGCTTCAGATGGCTGCAAATTCATGACAAAACCCTGGTGCAGCACAGCAAAAGAAAGATATAATAGAATCATTAGGCGGAATCAATCATGATAATTGCTGGAATTTCGCAACATGTTTGGATCACTTTGATGGAATATGAGATGATTGACTTACTGTTGGTGATGGAGTTCCAGCTTTCAAAAAGACCGTGTTAATAGAAACAACTTCCCCAACAGCCTTCAAGCCGGCCTTGATCAAGTCTAACTGCGAGGCACGATACCTTCGGATGCTCTCAATACTCTTCAAAAGATTCTCCATAGCAGAGTTATCATAAAGCTTGGCTCCATGTCCAGGAATCCCAACAGCCTTGATCACCAACCACCACGGACTCCTCTCTCCATAGAATGCCCTGTAATGGTCATCCGGAGAAGGAAGCCCTGTGTGTTTGTAAGTGAATACAAAGTTGAAATGAATTAAATAATGCGTACAATTCAAATCAATGCTCCACAAACAATTACATGTAAAATAGCTTATAAAATCAGCTTATAAGTGTTTATTTATACTATACCTTCATCAACCACTATACCAACATTCAAATCCTGAAAAACCCTAGAAAGAGAAAACTTTTCAGCACCATCATGTCCACCAATCTCCTCATCAGGAGCAAAAGCCAAATAAATACTCCGTTTGGGTTGAAAACCCCAATCTTTGAGCTTACGAACAGCTTCAAGATACTGCATGCCAACACACTTCATATCCTGGGAGCCTCTCGCGTAGATTCTTCCCTCAGAATCCACATGGGCTTCAAAGGGAGGATGATCCCATTTATCTTGTTCAGCAGGGACAACATCAGTGTGAGAGTAGAGCATGATGGCAGGAAGCTCTGGGCTGGTTCCGGTCCATTTGAGAAGGACTAAAGGTTTTCCTGAAACGAGTTCGATAGTTTGGGAATGGAGTGAGAGAGAATTGGCTTGTGATGTTAGGAAATCTGAGGATTGTTTGTAGTTTGGAATTGGATGGTTGGTTTTGATTTGTAGGAATTGTTGAAAACGTGATATAATGTTGGATTCTGAAGATTCTGATACTGAAAATGCGAGTGTTGCTGTTGATAATAGAAAAGCTATGAAGATGATGAACTTCATCCTCTTCTGCACACTGTTGCTGCTGAGTCTCACACTCTTGGCTTACTCCTGATGTGATGTAATTTCTTTCGCTTCCTTCTCTATGTTAGCATCAGGAATTTTTTTTTATTTTTTAAATACCCCGTTTAGTCAATTTAAATATTAAAATAACATGTTTTTTAATTTATTTTCAAAGTGATATAGTTTAATAAGAGCAAAATATGCCTGTTACATTTCATTTAGAGTACATGATATATATATATATATATATATATATATATATATATATATATATATATATATATATATATATATATATATATATATATATATATATATATATATATATATATATATATATATATATATATATATATATATATATATATATATATATATATATATATATATATATATATATATATATATATATATATATATATATATATATATATATATATAAGCGTAGCGTAGTCAAATTAAATGGCGTTTACATCTTCTTGTCTTAATTTGGAGCGCATGTGTCATATGAAATGACGCATTCTCCTTAAATTAATTTTTATATAATATATTTTTTTGTTTTATTAGAAAAATAAATTGAAAACAGATTAAAAATTAAGGAAAAAATAAATAAGCAATAAGAAATAATTAAAAATATTATTAAAATACATTAAAGTTTACAAGAAATAATAAATAAATAAAATAATGTCCGGCCTAATCAAAACGCCCTTCGATTTCATATCCCAGGGCATTAGCATGTCTTCGAGGTCTACCACGATTTTGTTGAGGTGTTTGTGGTCTTTGCGTATTGGCCTGCGGAAAATGTATTTTCAATCATCTGTCCTCAATAGCCGGGGGTTGCTGCCAACGACGCTTCTGTAATTCAGTTCCATGTCCATGTTTTCGAAATTGGGACGCAATGGTCGTGTTAGGTGCAGACGGTATGGTTGGCTGAATTGGTACGTTGAATCGTTTTGGAAATGATGCAATGGCTTATATGGGGGTAAGATAGTCAAATAATGGTTAGGTGTTTTGGTGGTAGGATGTATGCGTGTTCATTTATGGGGGACTATGGTGGATTGGGATGGAGTCGAATGAGTCATCGGGGCTATAGGTAGATGTGATGTCGGTGTGTGGATGTTGGCAGTAAGGGTTAGGCTCTTGTTGTTGTGATTGGATGGGTGGCATGAAGGAGTTACGGGTTTGGAAGTTTGATTGGGTGGGTAGATATTGTTGTTAGGTGTGGTGCGGGGTTGGTTGTTGGGAAAGTGTTTGTTGTTGTGTGTATGAGGACGAAGCACATTGGCGCAAATCTATCAAATATGTCGGCTCAGACATAAATTATTGTGTTGTAACCGACCTAAACCAAATCATGTATTGATGACTTGGTCTAGCCCCTTCCACGACATGGTCATTTAAGATCTGACGACGTCCATTCTTCCAATGCCGACACATCTCTTTAGCAAAGTCTTTCCAATCATCGCAACCCCATTGTGCATCTACTCTCAATTGATGTCAGTCTTCTAAACACGTTGAATTGATTGGAATATATTGTTGCATGACGAACTGTAGTTTCACATGATCACTTTGGTGCATCTCCATTGTAGTGAACCGAATGATTAATCTTTTTGCAGTCTAGACTGCAACATCCTCGAGGTTAGGCTGATGGTCGAGACTCAAATACGACCTTCAAACAAACTACATAATCAAAATACTTAATGAGAAAAATTGCAGTGTGTTAACTTAATAGCCAAATTTATAATAGTGTAAGAATAATTTACAGCGTTCGGTCCAATGTGGTCTAAAAGATTGTGGTACACGATTATTGCGTTTTTTAGAGATTGTAGGTAAGTCATTCCCAGAACTGACCACCTAAAAAAATGTGAGATAAATAAATTAGTTACAAATAAACCTTTTATCAAAGTATACATGTTTGATATTTTAAAATAAACTTACTTGTTTGCGTAGAGGAATATGTATAGATTCGGGTTGACCAAAGCGAGTGACGACATTCTTGACCAACCATATGCTTGAAGTAGAAATGCGCAACCATAAAATGTACAATTATCTTTCTTTCTTTTTTTTTTTTTTTTTTTGCATTTTTACACAAGGAACTATATAGACGGGGCAAAACAGCTGAACCCTAACTATAAGTGCCTACTTTATGAATGTTGCGTAACAACGGAAAATACATAATATTTACAGTATTTTCTGAACTTTCAGGAAATAAAAAGTGTCCAAATAAAATCATAATATAACACCGAGTTTTAATTATTTTTTCATACTCGGTGGATTCGTCGTCTAATGTGATATGTGCATAATGTTCTCTAAGGTATTTTAAATATATATCTTGACCCCTGGGTTGACCTGCACGTTGTGTCTGATTTGTCTCTTCATAAAGAGGGGAACCCAACAAGTCTTCACAGGGTATGCACTAATAGAGCCTTCCTTCAAACACTATTGTGACGAAATCATATTGACAAACACAGATGCATTAAGATGGATCGATAATATTCAACTGGAGAAGTGGACCAGGGCATATGACAACGGCCAGCGATGGGGCCACATAACAATAAACTTCGTTGAATCAATGAACTATGTATTCAAGGGAACCCAAAACCTACCGTTAACCTCTTTGGTAAGGGCAACATATTTTAGGCTCGGAACACTTTTTGATATCAAACATTCAAAATGGAGTTTTGTCTTACAATCTAGGCAGCTGTTCAATGATAGTTCGATGAAATTCATTAAGGACGAAGCTGCCAAAGCTAACACACATGTGGTCACAGTGTTTGACCGTAATAAAAGTTGGTTCAGTGATGCTGAGTTAATGGATCACAATGAAGGAAGGTCGAAGGGATACTACCGAATGGAACTAGATAGGAGTTGGTTTGACTGCGGAAAGTTTCAAGCCTTTTGTATGCCTTGCTCCCATGTAATAGCAACATGTTCAAAGGCTCGCCACGACCCTTTCAACTATCTGTTTGTTGTTTACCAAGTCATTAGTCTATACAATGTCTACAACACTAGCTTTCAGGTAGTAGCAAAGGAGGACTACTGACCTGCATACTGTTAGCTCAGAAATTCGACGCCCATATTAAATTGGAAGTATTGGATGTAATGTTGAAATCTTGAAGAGGTGTAAAGGAGTCTTCGACTGGATCTTTATGATAAGTTTAAATCGAAGGCACTCACATAAGAAAGGGATACTTTTTGGACTTAGAAAATATTTCTAAGAGTTGAGAAGCTACCTTCGACCGAGAATGCTAATGATGTCCGACACTTAAGGAATTTGAAATTCAAATAAAGGAGGGAGTAGTTATTCTTGTCCACTCTTGAATAAGACAAGTGGCGCACATCCAAGAGACAGAAGCATGCAGCGCGACACTTGTCATATGTAAATTCTCTTAGGAAGTTAACAACAATTAGTTTTATTATTATAAATAGGAGTTCTAGCAATAGGATTAGGGGTGTTGTGCTCACTTTGTACAAGTTACTCCAAATTTACTCAAAGTATCCGTGTGTAGAGAAAAGAGTCTTGAGAGAAGTACGTGATGTAAAACACCATTTTTTGCTTTAATGAAATTCACTTTAACTTTTCATCAAAAAAGTTTATCTTTTACTTTCCTGCAAGTTACATTTCAGCATTATGTCTTGTTTTTTTTAAGCCTTTTTTTAACGTCTTCAGCCTTTCTTTCGATTTAATGTTCTTGTGTTTCTTTCGAACCATACCTTTAAATAAAATTTCCTTTATGAACACCGTTGAAGTGTTTAGTCTTTAGAATTTTCTTTGAATCAATATTTAGCACATGTCCTAGGATCAATCTGATCGATTCTGTGAGTCACCAAAGTTAGATTTGGAAGATCAACAGTTGTTTTCCAATTTTCACGGGAAACAAATTGGCACGCCCAGTGGGACAATGCTAAATTTTATAAAGATTTTTTTCTTTCTAAGATTTTGAAAATCCGTATTTATTAGCCTTTTCTTTGAGAAAACTTCATTGCATGTTATTGAGAAGTGGAAAAGTAGCCACTACAAACAAAGAGAGACCAAGCAGAAGCTACACTAGGAAAATGGCGACAAATACTAATCAGCCAAACAATCCAAACCCTCGAGGGAGTGGTTCTAATCCTCAACCAAGTAATTAGCCTAGTAACACTAATCCTCGAGACGTGTCTAGGAATGATGTAGTGCCATCCTCAGTTCTTTCGACAGGAGAGCCAATACCGCCCCCTGTTATGTCTGAACCAATGCCATCAGTGGTAGGTTTATAGTCGACAGATATAAGGGCTTACACTCAACCTTGTAATCCCCAAACTCCACCAGGAGGAACTTCGACGTTTAGGCATTTTCCCCCTCCAGGGTTTTCACAACCATTACCAGGGAATCCACCGTAGGAATGCCAACGTTAGTAATGCAAGGCCTCCAAAATACTCCCCCAGTATTCTCATAGAATGTAATGGCTTCGCCATTACAAGGGTCATGATCTGGGATAAATGTGGGTCGAAAAGGTCAAAGTGTAGGTGTGGGGTATTCCACTCAAGGCTCTAATCTGAAAAATACTTCTATAGCATGTTTAAGACAACAAATGGATGAGAGTAACCTATAAATAGTATAAACCTTGTCCCAAACTATGGGGGAAATTTTCCATCCCTTGATCTAGAACACTACCCAAACTAACCAACAATTAGCAGTGCAATTGGCACGCTTGGTAGAGTTTATGGGTGTACCAGCCCATGTTCGAGGCACAATTGTTGTGGAAAGTATTCCACGACGGAACCTAGGAAACGTACCTGAGGCGAGTCTAGAAAATCAGGGGATACTCGAATCCCTTACACTCAAACCTCCTAGAGTCGAACCACCTAGGAACCAAGTGCCAAATCCGGTAGAGAGGGAACAAGAGGTAATTATGGTAAATCGAAATCAAGATGCTAACCATATTATACAACAGGTTCGACATAACAATGCAACTGTCGATAATAAACTAGCAGCCATGGTCAAAAGGATAATGGCCCGAAATGGGGTAAATTTGGGTTTTACTAAGCCAAACTATACATCCCCGTTAGTAGGTTACATTCTCCTGTCAGAATTGCCTCCTAGGACGAAAGTGCCAAAGTTTACCAAAATTTCAGGAGATACTACTGAACCTACTATCGAACATGTAGCCCGGTATATGATCGAGGCTGGGGAGATTGCAAATGACGAAAGTCTTAGGTGTTGCACCCCAAAATTTGACCAACCTTTTCTTTCTAACTTGGCTTATGTTTCATATCATTTAGCATTTGCGTTTGCATATCATTGGTTCTTAACAGGGGATCAAGAGGTGTTGTACTCATCATTCAAGAGGAGAATATTTCTGCTCAAGCTCAAGAAAGGATATCATTTTCCAGTTATCAAGTTCATTATCATCAGAGTTGAGTCTCAAAGCTCCTGGAGAGGAGATGGTTAGTGTATGGGTGTCACCTCCTATCTTGAGGATCATCAGAGGTCCATGAGGTTATCTATTTGGATAAGACATGATTCAAAAGCTCAATGTTCATCTTGAGAGGTATTCATGGAGTGTGTATGGTCCTTCAAATCATCTGCAATAACCTCAGTCAATGGATATGGACTTAGGGTTTTCATCTAGTCAACCCAAAGTCAACTGTGGACTTGAGAGGGTTCAAGACTTGGTTCTAGGTCATGCAAGCCATGGGAAGACATCATGAAGCATCTATAATGTTATGTTGATATCAAATCAAGAAGACTCAAGAGTTATAGGAGTTACTAAATTACAGTTTTAGTTGATTTCAGTGTAAAATCCCCTCTTTTGGTGCTTAACTTGAAGGACAATTTTCACGATGATACAAGTCCAATATCATTTTCCCAAAAACATGAGACTTGTTAATCACATTCCAAGATTTATTTTGAGTACAAGAACTCATTTATTGAGTTTGTACATCTCAAGTTATGAGGTCAACAAGTTGGTGTCAACAGATGAAGAGATTTTTGAGGTACTCAAAGTCAACCCACTTCCAAGGCAACTTTCACATGGAACCAAGCTCTTCCTTACTTTCAAGTAAACATGAAAGTTGTTCCTCATTGTCTTATATTTCCAAAAACTTCTAGAAGTCCTCATTCTCATGTGTGGAGCTCAAGTTATGGTCTTTACAAGGCAGGGGTATTTTTGGAAACTTCATTATAGGTCATTGACTTCAAGCATTACTTTCATCCATTTCAAGGCCTCTAATCCAATTTTGTCCAACATGAAACTTGTGTTCAATGGCCTTAACATCATTTTGAACTCAACTTCCATGATGTTTGATGGATTGTGTGATCTTTTGAACCATAATGGAGGTAAAAAGTTGATTTTTGGACATGATAGGTGTTTCTTACATTACAAGTCATCAAATGGTTTGGTTTTGAATTTCTCTAAACCTTCACATCATCAAATATTGGTCATGCCCATCTTTTCAAAAATTGAACCAACAAGAGTACATGTTACATGCCACTTTTTTAAGTTTCACACCTTAAAAAGTAATGGTTCAAAACTTTGTGCAACTTCATTCTCAATGACTCAAACCACCTTTATTCATTCCTACACCTCAATTATGTGCATTTGCTGACAAAAAAAGAATGAGAAAGTTGCTAAACCCGTGTGCATGAGTGAAGTGGAAGTTTTTGGCCAAAACTTGGAATCAAATGATTAAGCCATCATGGGTATGCATGGAACCTCAAAACCCATCATATATAAGTTCTAAATGGAAACCCTAAGGCATAGAAGGCAAGGCAGCTGGTCAGAAGAGCTCATTCACTCAAAAATTCCACAAGTCTTCCTTTCTTCGAATTGGTCATTTCCCTGGGTATTTCTTCAAGCTTTGGCTCAAATCATCATCACTGAAGAATAAGGAAGGGTTTGGAAGCATTAAACAGAAGCTTGCACACAATTTTAAGGGCAAACGGAGCAGCTCCGTTTGGTAAGATTTCATAACTTGAAACTCCCATTTTAGGCACTCTCTTAGGGTCATTATTGGCGAATCTGAATCCCTACACATTGTAGGCAATGTTTGCATTACTTTCATGCTTGTTTGCTTCATTTCCAGTTTGAACACTCAATTTTCGTGACATGATTTCACCCACTTCCACGAGCCTTTTTGCAAAACTAAGACCATATTTGAGAGGACCTCGTGGAATTTCCTTTGAAATAGTGTATTGGGTTGACATTTTTATGACATTTTGGTCTCTAGTCTCCGGCGAGCCTCCCGGAGAAGACGATCGGAGCCCTAGCTCCAGCGTCTGGTTCAATTTGAGTCAATGCTGAGTTGGCTTGTGACTTGTCCTTTGACTTCGCTTGCGTGGCCATTGAAAACTGAGTTGGCATGCCACTCAGTTTAATGAAACGACGCGTTTCATTCAGATGGCTGAGTGTTTGGCATTTGGGCCTTGGCCTATTGCTCTTGACACCCCACTCTTTTAGACCCATGCACACATATTGAAGGGATTTAGTTCAAATCCTAATTGCTGATACACCCCTTCCTTGTTTATTTTCCTTTTTATTTTATTTTCTTTTGTAATTTATACTTTAGGTGTTTTAAAATAGTTCCATATTTCATAAAAATACAAAAAATAATCACCTTCTGACTTTTCAATGCGTTAACTTAATTTTCAAGATTTTTATTTTATTTTTCCATTTATTTTAATATTTTTAATGCAATTTATGATTAAATGTGTATTTTGGTTTATACCCTAATTTGAAATTGATCATTTGCCTTTATTCTAAATCCCCTAGGACCAAAATTTCTCTCCCACTTATGTGATGGATTGAGATATTTTTTAGGGTTGACATGAGGTGTTCATGATTATTTTTCTTTTCTTTTCCATTGACTATTTGTTGACCCTCGATGCACACTCGATAAAGCGGAACACCTTGCCTTCTTGGATTAAATTGGTAGTGCTTTGAGTTGAATTTTTCCATGAGGTTTTGCATTCTGTTTTTCACTTGACTCAACTTGCTTTGAGTATTTTATTTGGTATTTATTGGGTTTGTCTTCTATTTTTAATGGATTTTTCAAATTCAACTTGATTTCATCATGTTTACACATACTAGTCTTAACCTAATCTTTGGGATATGATCATGAGTGATCCCTTGAGCACTTCTTAAGCCTTGTTAACCTTTCTTAACATGCTTAAGGTGCTGCCTTGCTTGTTTAGAGGTCATTGGTGTGTGTAACTTGTGCCACAAGTTACCTTTTGATCATGTTTATCCACTTGTTTGAAGTATGAGATTGTGTTTTAACTTTGGTTCTTCATTTGAACATGATCCTTCTTGTGATTTATTTTCATTTTGACTTTGAATTTGGATCATTCCATTTATGATTAACTTCTTCCCTATTTGGTTTGGCACTTGTTCATGATGATTTGGTGTTGTTGAATACACTTTGAGTTTGTCATGAACAATTGTGTTTCTTTTGCGTTGCTTGCTTGCTTTGTTTTGCTTGATTTGAAGTAATTGTTGGTTGAGTTGATTATATGTTGGTGGCTGCCCCACACTCTTTCCTCCCTCACTTCTTGGTTTGTGCTTCTTAGGATAGCACTTCCACCCTTGATGATTGATGGTAATTGGTTGTGAGAGTTTACTTCTCCCATTTCATCTCATCTTTCTTAACTTGTTCAAGTCTTCTCTTGTGTTTGAGTCTTCTCTTGTATTTGAGTCTTGTTGCATTGTTTCATACTTGCATTTATGTTTGCATTTCATCTTGCATTGACTTGATTAAGTCCTTCATCTCTTTTCATCTGTGATTGAATTGTTATGTGTTTACTTGTGCTTCTTGCCATGATCCCTTATGATTCCTAGTCCCTCTGTTTAAGATGGTATGAGATACATTAGGCTTTCAATCCTTTGCATGATAAAATTAGGTAGTATCCCTTTTCATCCCAACTTTAGGATCACATTGCATGATAACATTAGGGTTGACCAGTTCCCCTTAGAGTCTTGTGTCTTGTCTTCTCATCTCATAATCTCTTAAGACACTTAATAAAGGATAATGATTGTTGTACGCTACGAGCCTTAAGTACATAAGGAATGATGAGCGGGGGCCTCCTCTCACATTGTCTAGAGTGTTTAGCGTATGCCGTTTGGGCGATATGCAATACATTCGCTCTTATGTCATAGTCTTTAGTGCAACATGATTTCAAATTAACTCAATTCACTTCTCTTAAAAAACACAAACAAAATTCAAACTTTTTCATCCTTCGGGATTGTTTTCAAACCTCATTTTCAGAAAGAGTATGTTTCTTTTCCGTTCTACTGCAAACAGGCATCATCCCTAACTGCTAGAATGGAAATTTAACATTGCTTATAAAAGACACCAACCAGTGGTTCTTGTTTGCCTAAACTACGTTTGCTCTGATTTCTCATACTGGATGAGGATATGTAGGCACACGACAACGATGTCTTGGCGAGCAACCTTTCCCCCATCACCCGTAGTTTTCCGAACTACGTTGACTCTGACTTTCCCATTGCACGAGGGAATACGTAGGTATAGGGCGACAATGTCCTATCGAGTTTGTTCTTTCTCTTCACCCCCGTTTAGCAGTAGCTTTTAGTTAGTTTTTCACCCATAGATTAGACAACAAGCATGGATCCCGTTGAGTACAATGGACGTGAGGGGTGTTCATACCTTCCCCTTGTGTAACCTGTAACAACCCAAATTTCATTAATTAGTTAATTATGTTAATTAATTGATTTATTGGAATTAATCTTAATGATTTGGATTAATTGGATTTATTGGTAGATAATTAAAGAGAGAAATGGGAAGGAAAGAAAATAATAGAAATATATAAGGGTTAAGTGGAAAGAATTGGATAGAAAGAAAATAGAAGAGAAAGAATAGAGGAAGAGGAGAAAAAAGAAGAGAAAAGGGAAACTTGGAGAAATCATCAAGAATCAACTTCAAGCTTCAATCCAATCAAGGTAAGGGTGAGAAACATTATTATCTAGTCAATGTGTATGGTTATGTATGTGTGGGTTGGGTATTGTTGTGAGTTTCCACCATTTTTCAAGCTAGGGCAAAAATGGATTTAATCGGTAGAATCGTAGTTTAATCGGTTAGAAACTGAAAATAATGTCGTAGAATAGTCGGATAATGTGGGATTAAGATTACTGGAACTGGTTCGGTGAGAATCGGTCGATTTTTGGAAGGTAGAAGTTTCGGGACAGAATGAGGGTTCTGATATCGCAGGTTCGCTGGCTCTCGTCAGGCGAGTGAAGGCGAAGCTTCGCCAGGCGAAGCCCAGCGAATAGCTGGCGAATAATTCAAGAAAACTCCCAGTGGTCTTCGCTGGCAAGTTCGCCGGGAGAAGGTGAATGGTGAAGGTTCTCCAGGCGAGTACATCAGCGAAGTGGCAGCGAACCAAGTCAGTAGCTACTGACTTTGCTCTCCAGCGAGTTCGCCAGGCGAAGGTCCCATCGAGCATTTGCCAATGGCTTCGCCAGGCGAAGGTCAGCGAATGTGACAACAACTTTTCATTCTTGTGTTTTATCCATCCAATGGTTAATTGCTTTGTTCAATTATGTTAACCCGATGTGATATGAATAGCTTGTGTACTATTGTGGTGAGCTATGGGTAGCCTTTGGGCGTGAATCCTAGATTGTGATATGTGTGTTGTTTGAATTGATTAGGAATACATGAGAACATATTAGTGAATATGTGTGTATTGTCTAATAAGTATGTGAATGCATATTGTTGTATGCTAATGTATGTAATGCATGGGAACATATCATGGATATGTGTGCATTGTTTTGATGAATGTGATGATGGTATTGAATGTGAATGCCTTGAATTGTTATGAATATGTTGTGTGTGCAATCATGTTGTAATTCTTGAAAGGATGAATTATTTGAATGCATGGGATTAAGATACGGGAACGATCTTAAGTGCATTTTTGTTGGTTGATTGCATATGCATCATTTAGTCAAGAGGCAATGTTTGCTAGTTTCGTGGAGACTAGTGGCTTGTTCCAAACCTAGAAGGGTGGGTTTGAAGCCTAAGGGACGGGCTTTGTTGTTATCGGTCTAGAAGGGTGGACCCGGTTTAAGTGTAAAAACCAAAAAATGATAACAAGTGTTGGTACCACATAGCATTGAGTTGCATTGAGTCGTGATTAAGTAACATAGCATTGATGTCATTGTTATATGAATTATGCTTGTGTGTGAATTGGTAAATTGGTGAGTTGTGAATGATGGATTGGTGCATGATGAAATGTGTTATATTATTATTCATATGTGTTTATGTCATACCCCAAATTTGTCCTACTTCGGCATTTAATGAACGTCTTACTGCCACACGACCTCTAGCCATGATTCCCTAAGGCTTCGTTTATAAAGACCATGTGTGTGCACATTATGGTTATAATCCCTAGCCATTTATGATGAAGAGCGTGCCCCCAGCCTTTATATTCCAAATTCATATGTGTCCTCGTTATCACGATTAGGTATACATGATATGGACAATGGCATAAAATACATGATTGGATCTATCTCACAATATAATGGTTGGATTTCAAGAAAATTTAAGACCTATTTCAACTTGGTTACAAATTTCTCTAAAGGTTGTGTGAGCCTCACTACAAGTTGCTGGTGCAAGTTGCTTGTTATAGTATGCACCTGATCCAAGTTGTTCAAAGGTACCTGCTTCTGGATACGGTCAATCTAACCTCAAGCTTTGGTCGAATTGAGCGCAAGCATCCAACTATGTTTGGTTTCTAAGTCAGTTTGCGACAAACTTAGATTTAACTTGCAAATTTCACGTCATAATTAAATTAGAATTTTGATGCAATCAGTCCCGAAGATATCTCAATTCATTCCTAAGAATTATGGTGTAATGCATCTCCATTAGTTTCAAGGCCATGTTGGAAGTCCATTCTTCAAACCTCATTATGATTTACTTCAAACTACATACTATGAGGGGATGAGAGTAACTCATGATTTGCTTGGTTTTAAGATGTTTCAAAATAATCAAATTTGTTTCAAAAAAAATGCTAAATTTTGAGCAATGCTATAGTTCCGAGTCACGGTAAAACACGCTTGGAAGTTTTGGCAAATCATGATTGTTTGTGACGGTCTAAGCATAATGTTTGTTGTTGCACTCATAAACCGTGCAACAGTGATACTAACTTGGTATTTGCAAATTGTCTCTATACAAGTCAAAAGTAATTTGAGATTTCACATACAAATTTCACTCTACCAAACATTCAAAACACAAGAGGCTGTTTATACATTTTCAAATAAATAATAAGTCGGCGGGATACAATACGCAAATGGAACTGAGGAACAGCCTGGCTTGATACCGCTAGCAATGACAAATATCATTTGTCTAAAACACGGAAAGCACAACACATCTATCATACTATGAAGTCTACATGGACCGATGTTACGACCTCTTAGAGTTAAAAGCAACTGAGATTCCAGTTTTGGATGACCAAGATGGTCAAACTCATCTTAGGGGACTGTCTCAAATTCCTGTACACACAATGTTTGAATTTCTAGATATTTTTTGCCAGTGGTGTTCAGAGGCGCAAAGCTGCACATACAGGCCTCAATGATGTATCCAGTAGGAGTCATGGAGTGTTTGTGATATCTATAGTGTCTCTTCCGGATGAGATAGGAAGACCTGTATGTGGAAAGTTGAAACTTATCGACTTGGCGGGTAATGAAGATGACAGAAGAAGCTGCAATGAAAGGGATGCGTCTTCAAGAGAGCGCTAAGATAAATCAGTCCTTGTTTGCACTCTCGAACGTGATATATGCGTTGAACAACAACCAACCAAGAATACCCTATAGAGAAATCAAATTGACCCGTATATTACAAGACTCTCTAGGCGGAACGAGTCGTGCGCTGATGGTTGCTTGCCTGAATCCAGGAGAATACCAAGAATCTGTTAATACTGTTAGTTTGGCTGCTTGATCAAGGCATGTCTCTAATTTTATACCTTTAGCTCATAGACTTGCCTCGACGTCTTCGTCGCACCATCTACAAAAGGTTCAATTATTCGTGTGCCAAAGTTTCATACGCAATAGAACAGCTGTTTGCACGTGTTGATTAAGCCAGAGCTCACTCCGGTTGCCGTTAAAGCTCCCCCAAGTCTCTACCACGGTCATACGAAGGCATCAAACAGATTACATCAGAATGTACACAAAAATAAAAATGTGTCAGAGATCAGAATATGAAGGAAAGAGAAGAACAGTTCACAGAAAATAACAAGTTCTCAAAAGAGTCCAAATAAATGCACAACAGTAGGACTTAACAACAGCAATAACATTCTAAGGTGCATAACATCACTAGGCATTCAAAAGGTCCAAAGCATAAATAGAGATTTCTAAGCTACCACCAAGAATGGCACATATGCAAAAATGTGAAAGACTCGTTAATACCAAGATAGTGAGAAGTTCAGAGTAAAAAAACTTACGAGGACAAACATCACGAGAGCGTTTAATCTGAAGTTATCGCGCCGCTCAGCATCAGAATGAATATCGATGCCGTTGCTGCTGCAATGAATACTCCTAGGCCGTCTGTTATATATTCATCAAAAATGAACAGGGTGGTAGTCAACTTCAAAGGCTGCAGCATCAAGTTACGAAAATGATAAAAGGTTTTTCTCGCCCTCCTGAAGTTAAATATGCGAATTATAATCCAGAAATTTTGACGAGTCAGAAGCGTCAATGGGCTGCTAACTTTCACTTGCAGTACAACGATTATAAGTCTTGGAAAGACCATTCAGGCTATGGTTTTTTTTAGCTCATTTAGCTGAGGAGAAAAACATATGGGGACCTTTTTGGTTGTTGCACCTGCTTCTGTATTAAATAATTGGAATGAGGAACTCGAGCGCTTCTGCCCTGAACTGAAAATACTTCCGTATTGGGGTGGGCTTTCAGAGCGGACAGTGCTTAGGAAAAGTGTGAACCCAAAGGATCTTCGCAGGTCACACTTTTCTTCATGGCGCTCTCTAGGACAATCAATTCGCTCAAACAGAAAACAGAGATGGGGTTTACGTCGGAATCCCAAGATTGAAGCTGTTGACAAACTTAAGCTTACAGATGGTAAAGTTGCGAGTCAGGGCTATGAGTTGGGCATGGAAAAGGATGTAGACCAATTGGAAGAAAGTAGTCCAGATCTTAATTCATGCTTGTTGAATGCAGACAACACTAATCTTGATACCAAGAAGGACTATCGAGGAAGGCAATTATTACAGTTTGATAATGCTCCTAGACCAGCCTTTTATGGGTTTTGGCCGTCTAAAAGTCATGTCGTTGGAGCACGCCATCCTTTAAGGAAGGATCCAGGCCTTGATTATGATGTCAGCAGTGATGAGGAATGGGAAGAGGATGAACCTGGTGAAAGTCTTTCAGATTGTGAGAAAGATGAAGAGAAGGATGAAGAGGAATGTCAAAGAGGAATGTTCAAAATCTGACGGAGAAAGTGAAGATGGATTTTTTGTACCAGATGGATATCTTTCAGACGATGAGGGTGCACAATTGGACAGAATGGAAACAGATGTTAGCCATACAGAGGCTGATAGCTCACCTCGCTCTAAGGATGACATAGAGGCTGAGGAATTTTGTGCTTTACTTCGACAGCAGAAATATCTTAACAATTTGACAGAGCATGCTCTTCGTAAAAATAACCCTGTGATTATACCAAATTTTGTTCTTGACAAGGACCTTCCATTATTGGATCACAATATTAGCGGCATTCCTAAGCAGGAGCTGATGTGCTTGCAAGCCTTGAGTATGTACACAATTCCCGGTGGCTCATATATAGAATTAGAATTATCGACAGATAAAATTCAAGATGAAGACCAAGAAGTATCTCCTTCTACTGGCAAAGGTGCTGCTACTCCACCGTCCACACTTGTTCTAAAAATCAAGGAGAGCTCGACAACTGTTTGAGTCAATGGCGGAGTAAAGGTTTTTTAGTTTCTGGATCTGTGTGTGATGTGTCATCTCGAGACCAGAGGGAGAAGCTTATTCAAGAAGTCACCTCAATTTTCAATGGAAAACTCCACATTTATGTGAACAATGTTGAGGCAAACTGTAGGAAACCAACCATTGAGTACGCTGCTGAAGTATATTCAGGAACTATGGCGATTAATTTAGATTCTGCATATCATCTGCGCCAACTTACGCATCCTCTTCTAAAGGCATCTGCTGCAATCAATCAGCTTACAAAAAAGGTTGACTTGTAAATGGGCAAAAGATGGGATAAGGAGCAATTGTGTTGTTCCTGCCACCACCAGTACACCACTTGTAGAACATCTGCTTCGCAACAAGCAATATGTAGATGAAATGTTGGCTCGAACTCCTTTTGGACGCATCGCAGAAGCTCAAGAAGTTCCATCCTCGGTAGCATTCCTTTGTCTTCCGGCTACATCTTACATAACAAGGCAGGTTATTTGTGTTGATGGAGGACTAACTGTGAATGGATTTCAGCCCAGTATGGGAATGACATGACATTCAGGTGCCTCACGGCTCTAGCTTAATTATCCTTGGAACAAGGAATTCTTATTCCTCCATTTCATAATTTTAATTCAGTTTCAACTTTGGTGGTTTTGTTGATTCTGTAAAATGGTTGTTGTGAATCACGATCATGTTTCCTGCAAGTCATAGAGATCATAAGTCCAAAGCTGAGAGGTTATGATTACAATAGCAATAATGAAACACGGTTCAATTGCTACCAAGGATGAACTAACGAAAGAGGAAATCGAAACTAAAACCTAAACTTACCAAGCTGGTCATTGATTATGTCGATGTCAGGAATTCTATTGTCCCTGTCATCATATCCTTCACCGTAAAAATTCTTCTGAGCATTATGGCTGCACAGTGGGTGCACCAACCTTGTTATCTGCCTCGGGCTTCCACAAACAAACTAGGCACGCATCATCATAGCTCTCAGAACCATATTACGCCTATTCTCTTTGTGTCGCAAACTCCAAAGCTTTCAAATGACCCACGTGGAAGAAGGTTAACCAAACCCCTTGCATTTGCAGCCACATAAACACAATATGAACAACCCAGCATTCGACCACTCATTGATCTCTTAAAGTCCTGCGAGCAAAGTGGGTCTCTGAGACAAGCCAGTTGCATTCATGGGCATGTTCTAAAATCCGGTTTTAGTGATCGAGACAATTTGGTGTGTTTGAATCACATAGCTCATGTCTACTCAAAATGATTCTGCTCGTAAGGTGTTCGATGGTATGTCTAAGAGAAATGTGTTTTCTTGGACTGTCATGATTGTTACATCGAACCAACACGGCTACTGCATCTTGTGTTGGATTGGATTCCTTTAAGTTGGGTGAGATGGTTCATGCTCAAATTGTTGGTTTTCCGACGCATGCCTTTATTGGGACATCTCTTCTCAACCTGTATGCAAAGTTTGGAAAGTGTGAGCATTCTGTTAAGGTGTTCAACAACATGACAGAGATTAATGATGTTTCTTGGAATGCAATGATTTCTGGTTTTACCTCTAATGGTTTATACCTGCAAGCATTTAATTGTTTTCTCAACAGGATTGACGTTGGTATTTCGCCTAATAAAACCACGTTTTTATGTGTTTCGAAGGCAGTTGGGCTATTAGGTGACATTACCAAGTGCACTGAAGTTCATAGACACGGTTCTAACTGGGGATTGGATTGCAAAGCTTCCGTTGGAACAACTCTTATCAATATGTACTCCAAGTGTGGGTTTGTCTGATGCATGAGCATTTTTTGACTCAAAATTCATGACTGGTCTGGTTAGCGCGCCTTGGAATGCAATGATAACAGGCTATTCACATGCTGGTTGTCACCTAGAAGCTTTGAAAACGTTCACAATAATGCGTGAAAAGGGCTCAAACCAATGCACCTGAAAACAAGTTAAAACAGGGAGTATTATAAGCAGTCAAATCATTCATTCTTTCACAAAGAACACCAACTCAATCGTTAAAAAAGGGGTTGTAAAAGAACATGACAGTTATAACAGAATGTGGCAGCAAGAACAAAAAGCATTAAGTCAAAAAAAAGAGAGTCCCACATCAGCAATTGGTGAGTAGTAAAAGAACAGAATTTACACAGTAAAAAAATAGGGTAAAAAGCAATTTTTTCCAATTCACTACAGACAAACACAGAAGTCACTATCAAGTCTCAGAAAAGCAGAAATCATGGTATTACCTCCTAACAGAATCGTACCACCCCAAATGCTCCTCACTGTCCTACCTCACACGGATTAAGCCCTTCCTTCAGCAAAAATTCAAATTCTCACACGTATCAAAAAACCCTAAAAAACCCCTATAAATATGGTCCTATTCATTGGCAAAAGCAGGAAGAAGAAACCTAAAAAAACTCTGTCAAAATAGACCCCAACCCCCCATTAATCACTAGAGCTCAAAATTTCAAGAGTCACTCAGGTTCAACACTAGAACCTGAGCTTACTCTGAGCTAGAGACCACAACACGCAAGTTTCGAAAGGAAGAGAAAAGAACGAGGGACTCGAAGCAAGGAGAGGAAATCACTCACCGTATCGTCGATACACCCAAATCGGTAAAATCTTCATCGCCTCTAAACTTTTTTTTCTCCACTTTTGATATCCTTACACCGTTTCCATGAGTCATCTGTAATGCTTGGTGGTTTTTTTCGCTTGCTGTGATTTTCGCGTGAGATTGTCGGTAGACTTAGGGTGTGGTTTGTTGTGAAGAAAAGGGATTAGGTTTTCTAAGGATTTAGGAGTATGGTCAGAGCATAGGTTTTGTTTGAAAACGAGAGGAAAACGACATATCAGCGGTAAGGAGATGTTGGCAGAAGCTCGGTTGAGTTTCGAGGGAGAGAGGTGGGCGTGCGTATTAGCCATATGATTATGTTTTATTAACTTTTATTTTTAGATAATGTTATAGTAACATTTGTTTTAGTGAGGTTTAGTGAACTTAATAAGGTTATTTTAGAACTTTTTTTATGATAAGTTATTAAGTATTATTATAGCACGTTTTTAAAAAAATATTATTAATAGTATTATCATGGTATATTTAAAAGTTTATTATCAGTAGTGTTATTATAGTATGTTATTATTAAGAGTACCATTAGTGATATTATTAGTAATATATTTTTACTAGGATAATGTTTGCCTCACAATATCACCTTACCCAAAATTCTTTTTTTAGAATGTTATCAATTTATTTTTATTATTATTATAAATATTTTAAAATTTCAAAATATTTTATTTGTTTAGAATAAGTAAAAAATCTTTTCAAAATTTATATGAAAGTGGTGGGTCCTTGGAGTCTAGCACTCCTTGGATCCTTAAGTGATCGCTCTCGAGGTACACATCTCGGGTTGTGGTCACTTCGTCTTTCATCCTTAAATATCCAATCTTGTTGTTAAATCTTTCAAAATTCGCGAACCCTAATTCAAGCAATATGTCAACCTCAGTTTTGACCACTACGTTAATTATTTTTCAAATTATTTTCATAATTAAAATTACGAAAGTATCGAGTTTTTGGGGTCGCGCATTCCTTGAATTCGAGAGTAATTACTATCAAGGTGTACACTTTGAATAGTATATCATTCGAACTTTCGTTTCTAAAACACTTCTTAATTATTTGGGCAAGTACTTTCACTGTCCAGCAAACACTATTTTATAATTAATGGGATGAAAAAGATTGTCGTTGGGATCTAGCATTCCAACGATATCCCGACTAATTGATTACGAGGCCGACGTCTCGTTTATCGAGTAGTCGTCATTCCTCCTAATTTTTCAATCCGCATAATCTCATTTCTCACCCTCGTGTGATTGAATCAAAATCTCCTTCAATTCAAACTGTTTCGCGTCTAAACTATCCATCAAACATATTTCGAATGAAAAAGGTATCGTTGGGATCTAGCATTCCAACGATATCCCGATTAATCGATTGCGAGACTGACGTCTCGTTTATCGAATAGTCGTCATTCTCCCTTAAGCTATTCAACCCAATCCTCTTTTCTCGCCCCCGTGCGATTGAAACTTTCTCAAACATATTTCATAATTATTCGAATGAAAACGTGTTATTGGGATCCAGCATTCCAATAATATCCCGATTAATTGATTGCGAGGCCGACGTCTCGTTAATCAAATAGTCGTCATTCTCCATCAAATTGCCTAACTAAACTCCTCTTTCTTGCCCCGCGCAATCGAAACCTTAAACCTATTCAAATATATCCTCTAACCAAAACATCCAATGCGATAAACTAAATTCCTCGCCCTCGTGCGATTTCCAACCGAAACAACTCTTCTCAAAGAACATTGTTTAGTCCCTTCTTCCGCGCATAACAAACTCGTGCTTCAGCCTCCCCTAGCGAGCAGACAAGCCAACGTTTAGCAGTTAGAACGCGACCTAAACACTCGTTCATTCACAAACCTTTTACCGTAGTTAGCCGAACTACGGCTGCTCTGATTCTTCATTCACTTCTGAATGTAAGATACGTAGGCACAAGATTGCGATGATCTTGGCGAGCACAATTCCCTCATTTTCCCGTAGTCCCACGAACTACGAACGCTCTGATTTTCCACTTCTTACAAGTGAAGATACGTAGGCACAAGGGCCCCAATCCTTGGCGAGCACCCTATCCTATAACCATCCATTCCCCCCTTTTAGGAGAAACCTTAGAAGAAAACAAACAAGCGTAGTTAACTTTACTCTCGAATCGATCAAGAGGTTCCCGTTGAGTACAACGGACGTAGAGGGTGCTAATACCTTCCCTCTACGTAATCGACTCCCGAACCTAGAATATTGGTTGCGATGACCATGTTCTTATCTCTCTTAAAGGTTTTATCGATATTTTCCTATTCCATCCTTGGAATGAATAAAGTTCGGTGGCGACTCTGTTTCGAACAGTGTTTTCTGCGGCCATCGCGAGGATCGTATTTTTCGAGGTACGACAGATGGCGACTCTGCTGGGGACACGCATTGCCCTATGCAAGAGAGAGTCAAGCCTAACTTGACTCAATTTGAGAGTACTAACCTTTTGTTTAACTGTTTTCTTTATGTTTATTTTCTCCTGTTCTTTATTTATTGCTTTCTCTTTCTACTATATGCTTTGTAGTATATTTGCTTGTTGGATTCTGGGAAAATATCACAAGTAAAGCTCTACACCCGAGCTTTGGAAAAAGAAGAGGGAAAACATAGTTTAGAATTGGTAGTAACTAGTGTAGTCCCCAAGGACTCGCTCCTTGTGTGCCTAGCATGAAAGCTCCTCCAGAATAGACCTTTTCGTAGATCATATCGTAACGCAGCTAGCCTGTTGCGCGATTTGATTCATGAAGGGTCCATGACTCTGGGAACCACTCGTAGAACCCGTTTCTGTATTGGTAGTCGTGTAATGTTAATCTCCGAGGACTCGCTCCTCGTGTGCCTAGCATGAGGACTCCGCTCAGGAGAGACCCTATCGTACTCTCGTTATAATACAGCTAGCCTGTTGCGTAATGTTGATGCGATCGGTGTCCGTGACCTTGAGAACCCCATCCGTCAACGTAGAAACTATCCCGTGAGTGGACTATTTTGGGTAGAGAATCTAGAACTATCCTTATACCTGTTAGGAGGGTGGGAGATACTTGTGATAACCTGGATCCTGCACTATTGCATTCATAAACATTTACATATACATCATAACTTACACTAGTTTTTATTTTCAGGGAAGCATTTATATTGACAGGTTGACATACATTCGCAATGGCCACGAGTTCAGAAAAAAGAAAGACTATTCAACTTAAGGCACTCAGACCTGATGTTAGTGTGGTCATGAACTGTTTGAAAGAAATGCCTACCATCTTCAAGAAGACTCTGATAGGAAGGTTTGGCCAGGTGATTGATCTACTAATGGTTAAAGTACAGGTTCCTGCTATTACGGCATTAGCACAATTCTATGATCCGCAAATGAGAAGCTTCTTATTTCAAGATTTCTACTTAACACCTGCTATCGAAGAGTTCGAGGGGTTCCTAGGTTTCCCGGTCAAGGGTAGGGCACCTTATACTATGATGGGGCAGACTCCAGAAGTGGAAGAATTGGCCGATGCTCTCAAAATATCGATCTCAATAGCCAAGGCTGGTTGGAAGAAAAGAGAAGATTTTTTCGGTTTTAGAAGCATTGTATTAGAGAAAGAAGCAATCAAGATATTAAAGATCAAACAATGGGACGCTTTGGTGAATATATTGGCTCTCCTCATCTATGGGCTAGTATTATTTCCCACTTTCGAAGATTTCATTGATTCTGCAGCTGTCAGCATATTTTGGGCCGTTTGGAAGAAGAATCAAAGCCCGGCATACCCTCTCCTGGCTGATGTTTTTTACACTTTACACCTTCGCCATGAAAAAAAGGGTTCAGTATTAACATTTTGTCTCCCTATCCTCTACAAATGGCTCACTTCCCACATACTCAAACGTTACGCCAGTGTCCCAACTTTAAACAGTGGGGAATGGGCTCAGTTTCTAGCATCTATCTCCGAAAAGAACATCACCTGGTACCCGAATAAGTTGGAAGTAAGTGAAATTATCATGAGCTGTGGTAGTTTTGGCAACGCACCGTTGATCGGGTCAAAAGGTTGTATAAGCTATAACCCTATACTAGCTATACGACAATTTGAGTACCCAATGTTAGGGAAGCCTGAAGACAAAGAATTAGAAGAAATGATCCTTCATGAGAGGGGTGTTAAAGATCTCTCACTTCTCTGCCAGATTGTACGATCTTGGCAGAAAGTTCATACTAAAGGATCTGAGTTGAGAAGAAGGGATGGGGTGGCGAGAGTGCCTTATCGGCAATGGGTTCTGGAAAGGGTCAAAATGGTTAAGCTACCCTTTTCTGTTGAGGCACCTCCTAGACCCACCACTCCGCAGCTTGTGCCCATATCAGTTGAAGAAGTGGATGAGATGAGGCTCAGAATAGCCCAGCTAGGAAAAGAAAATGAAGACTTGCAAGTAAGACTTCAGGATGCGGTTAATGAAAAGAATCATATGAAGTATGAGATCGCAAGAAAGGATAAACAAATTGAAGAAATGGGAAGCAGGATTGATGAAGAGGAGGGAAAGAGGAAAAGGACAAAAGTATGTATCAATCAAGCTGACAGTTGTTTAGATTCTCTCAAGGAGCAGCTAGAGTACGCTCATGCAAAATGGCGAGAAAATGAGCAATGGTACATTTTAGCCACTAAGAAGAGCAAGGAGCTCAGAGATACGTTAGGAGTTGAAGTTAAGACATTGAGTGTTGCGCTACGCCTTTCAAGAGCTGGCGAGGATAGAGAACGTCAACTCAAGGAAGAGGCCTTAAATGCATCTCGGATAACACTGGAGGATTGGCATAAGACTTGTGCTAAAATAGATGAGCTCGAAAGGTTCATAAAATATCAAGAGAACAAGATGGGAGCTGTTATGGAAGACAAATCCATTTGGTCTGCTGCAAGGGACCAACTAGCTCAAGATGTTGCCGCATATGAGCAATCCATTCACATCATGAGGAACAACCGAGACGTATACCGCAACAAGCTAAATGGATTGATAGAATTTTGCAATTGGTTGACCAAGGATCTAGTTTGGAAACATAGAGATGCTATGGAGGCCATTGATGACTCCACCGCTCCGGCCATTTGCGAGTTCATATATGTGTGCCAGGAAATGTTGGCAAGGTTCAAAGAAGAGCTCAAGGAGCGAGAAGCAAAAAGAAACGAAGTTTGAAGTTTTCTTAGTCTTCTTTTCCTGTTGTTTGTTTGGAATGCGAATTTGTTTTCCTTGTTAACTTCTACTCTTGTTATGTTGGAGCAATTTGAATGAATGAAGAGTAGTTATTTTGTTTTATTTGTTCTTGTGTTGTTTGAATGTCTGATAAATAACTAATCATTATAAATGCTTCCCTAAAAAGAATAAAAACGCAATCATGCCCATAAGCATAACATAAGCATTTTTGCATCTTCACCCGACAGTACAACTCATTGGACTTTTCCCTTTCCCTCAGAATTTGAAAGCTGACTATTCGACATCGCTACGAGACCAGGTGCAACTTCCAAATGATGCTTGAGAAAATGGAAGAGACCCAGAATACCATGAGGGGAGACATCGACGCTCTCAAGTTAAAGATGGATCAGCTGTTGGAGACAATGCTGAAGCTAGCCCAGAAAGAAAACAATGCTGAGACTTTTGCTGATGCCAGGAAGGCGGCTGACAAAGTAGGAACTTCGGGGATTGTTAAAACCCCTCACGCTGACCTGGTTGACCGTTCCATATCCGCGCGTCAGGGTTCTGAAGCAGACATGGATGAACAATACGATGCTTTCTACCAACCTCCACAACCTCCTCCTCAACACAATGTGGGGGCTACTAACGACTTTGCTACAAATAGATTGTGAACTGTTGAAGAGAGGATCAGATCCTTGGAGGTTCAAAAGACTCCAGGCTTAGATGCTGTTGATATGTGCTTAGTTCCTGGGCTGGTAATACCAAAGAAGTTCAAAGTCCCAGACTTTGAAAAGTATAAGGGAGTCAGCTGTCCAAAAACCCATCTGAGAGCATACTGTCGCAAGATGGCTGCTCACATCGACAATGATCTGCTATTAATACATTACTTCCAAGATAGTCTCAGTGGGGCATCATTGGAATGGTATATGCAGTTAGAGAAGGGGCAAATCAGTACGTGGAGAGACCTGGCGGACGCGTTTTCACAGCATTATCAGTATAATACTGACTTGGCACCGAATCGCACACAGCTGCAAGATATGACTCAACGTAGCAATGAGTCGTTTAAAGAATACGCCCAAAGGTGGAGGGAGTTGGCTGCCCGTGTTCAACCACCATTGCTGACTAAGGAGTTAACTGACATGTTTATGGGAACTCTACAACCCCAATACTTGGACCGCATGCTCTGATCCAGTTTCCCTAACTTTGCTGAGGTGGTGTCAGTGGGTGAGAGAATCGAGAGTACTTTGAAGAAAAACAAGGCTGCGGTCCCGATGAATGGGGGGAGGAAGCCTTTTGTGAAGAAAAAGGAAGATGAAACTAATGCCGTGATAAGAGGACGAGGAGATAGGGATCCAGTGAACATCCAGTATCCACAGGTAGCCGCAGTAGCCCATGCTCCTTATCAACAATCAGCTCAACAACAGAATCAGCAGCAGAATTATCAGAGAGTTCCTCCACCGCAATATCATAATGCCCCGGCTCAAAGACAACAAAGGCCAAGACAGCCAAGAAGACAACTTGACCCGCTGCCTATGTCATATGGGCAGATCTTTGCTCAGCTAAATCAGAGCGGACACTTAACGTTGCGAGATTTACGTCCAGCAACCTTTCCATACCCCCCCGGGTACGATGCGAACGCCCATTGTGAGTTTCATAAGGGAGCCCCTGGACACTCCATAGACAACTGCTATGCGTTTCAAAACAGGGTGCAGGACTTAATAGAATCCAAAGATCTCACTTTTACACCTAGAGGGGCCAACATTACGAAGGATCCGTTGCATAAACATGGGGGTCCTTCCGTCAATGTTGTGGAAGAAAACAGTGGTTTGAGGCTAATTACGAATGTTGAAGATGTCCGTACTCCGATGGCCGTTATCGGAGAGCAATTGAAGAAAAGTGGGATGATTCCCCAAGAGGAAGAGGAGAATTTGACTGACGACGTGGTAAAGAAACATCTACAAAGGTTCTTAGAGCAGGGGATAATATAAATAGAACGAAGAGATTCGAACGTATCTGCTATTGATATTCAGTATGATGAAACGAGTGCTTATCCGGTAAGGCGACTTCGACCAGCGCCAGTAATCTTACAGTACGATCCTTCGGAAGCCTTTCAACAGAGGCCCGCCCGACCAGCACCCGTAGTTATGCAGTATGATGAAGATGACGTCAACAGACAAAGAGCAGCGCGACCAGCTCCGGTGGTAATAGAATATTCTGTCAATGAATCTGAGCCCAAAGTTTTTAAACAGGGGCCAGAGAGACTAGTGATTGAGTATGACGCTGCCAAATGCGATGCAGTAGTGGGGCCTAGTGGAATGACCCGTAGAGGTCGTTTATTTGCCGCCAAGCCAGTGGAAGTGCCAGCCAGAAATAAAGAAAAAGCTACAATTGAACCACCAGGTGTTGAGCCACCTGTTGAGGTGTCATCACCAAAAGCAGCAGTAACACCAAAAGAAGCTGAGGAGTTTTTGAAGATCATCAGAAAAAGTGATTATAAAGTGATTGATCAACTAAACCAGACCCCTGCCAGAATTTCCATGCTCTCGTTGTTACTGAATTCAGAGGCCCACAGGTTGTCTTTGATGAAGGTGTTGAGCGCTGCGCATATTGCTAAAGACATCACCGTAGCCCAGTTCGATGATGTGATAGCTAGCATAACTACCGGAAACTTTCTTGGATTTAATGATGATGACTTGACTGCAGAGAAGAGAAACCACAATAAAGCTCTCCATATTTCTATCAAGTGCCAAGACACATTGATATCCCGAGTCTTAGTGGATACAGGGTCTTCTTTGAATGTGCTTCCCAAGGTCACCCTGGAGAGAATGCCGGTAAAAGGAGTTAGCATGAAGCCAAGTGCTCTAGTGGTCAAAGCTTTTGATGGTTCCAGGCGTGCTGTGATTGGCGATGTAGACTTGCCAATAAAAATCGGGCCAACTGTCTTCACTATCACTTTTCAAGTAATGGATATTTATCCAGGGTACAGCTGTCTGTTAGGAAGACCTTGGATACATTATGCAAGAGCTGTTACCTCTACCCTTCACCAGAAGCTAAAATTTGTCAGTAATGACAAAGTAGTTCAGATTGGAGGAGAGGAGGATATCTTGGTTAGCCACTTAACATCCTTCAGGTACATTGAAGTTGAAGGGGAAATGGTGGAAACGCCTTTTCAATCTTTCGAAATGGTGAATACATTAGCGGTGCAACGAATTTCAGAGGGTCAGAGTTCAAGATCAGCAATGGCCTCTTATGAAGAAGCTAAGATGGTTGTAGACAAAGGAAACGCCCACGGCTGGGGCAAAATGGTGGAAGTGGCTGAAAAGTTCGACAAATTTGGGCTAGGATACCATCCTTCATCCAACACTGTGACGATTGCATATGGCAAGAAGCAGGTTCCTCCTGTGGCAGAAGTCTTCAAAAGCGCTGGGCATATCTTCGATCATACCTCCGCCATGGTAATTGAAGATGGGATTGGTGACAAAGAAGCCTCCGCGAGCTGGATCCGACAGGCTGAACCTGGTGAAGAATTGAAGAATTGGAAGACCATCGAAATACCCCAGTTTTTCCCTCTTCAAAAGTAATGTTTTAATTGATTTTCAAAAAAAAAAAACCCTACGCTCTGCCCAAGGCGTAGTGGAGCTTTGTATCGGGCCCCCTGATGTTTCGAAACATGTTTGACATGAATAAAATTTTGATTTGCATTCAATTTTTGATCATTTTCCTTTCTACTTTTTCATAATTAATGGCATTTCTTTCGCACACTCACTTTCCTAAATAAGCTGCATAAATCATAAACATGCAGAGACACTATCGAGGTCCTTGATTTCGACACTTCTATAGGCCTTTATGATTTTGATTGTCCAGTATACCGAGCGGATGAGGAAGACGAGAATGAGCTCCCCAACGAATTGGCTAGGTTGTTGCAGCAAGAAGAGAAGGTCATTATGCCGCATAAAGAAGATGTCGAGGTTATCAACCTAGGTTCAGAAGAAAATAAAAAGGAGATAAAGGTTGGAGCGTCTCTTCAAGATGTTGTCAAGGTAAAGCTGGTAGGGCTCCTCCGAGAGTATGCTGATGTATTCGCATGGTCGTACCAGGACATGCCTGGTCTAGATACGAACATTGTTGTACACAAACTACCACTCAAAGAAGGGTGTCATGCCGTCAAGCAGAAGTTGAGAAGAACTCGCCCTGATATGGCTCTGAAAATCCGTGATGAGGTCCAAAAACAATTCGATGCAGGGTTCTTAGCAGTGGCCAAATACCCACAATGGGTTGCAAATATTGTTCCCGTACCGAAAAAAGATGGAAAGGTCCGTATGTGTGTGGATTACCGCGACTTAAACAGAGCAAGTCCTAAAGACGATTTTCCATTGCCTCACATTGATGTGTTGGTAGATAATACGGCGCAGTTCTCCGTTTTTTACTTCATGGATGGGTTCTCTGGTTACAATCAAATTAAGATGGATCCAGATGACATGGAAAAAACCACGTTCATTACACCATGGGGCACATTCTGTTACAAGGTAATGCCATTTGGGTTAAAGAACGCTGGGGCAACATACCAACGTGCAATGGTAACACTCTTTCACGATATGATTCACAAAGAGATCGAAGTGTACGTTGATGACATGATTGCTAAGTCCCAGACTGAAGAGGAGCATGTGGGTAATTTGGAAAAGTTGTTTGCCAGACTAAGGAAGTTCAAGTTGAGACTTAATCCCAACAAATGTACATTTGGGGTGCGGTCTGGAAAGTTGTTGGGCTTTATCGTAAGCCAGAAAGGGATTGAGGTGGATCCTGATAAAGTAAGGGCGATTCAAGACATGCCTGCACCAAAGACTGAGAAGGAAGTCCGTGGATTTCTAGGGAGGTTAAATTATATCGCAAGATTCATTTCACATCTCACAGCCACTTGCAAGCCAATTTTTAAATTACTCAGGAAAGACCAGCCAGCTGTGTGGAATGATGAATGCCAAGAGGCATTTGATGCAATCAAAAAATATTTGCAAGAACCACCGATCTTGATACCACCAGTTCCTGGAAGGCCGCTCATTATGTACTTAACCGTGCTAGAAGAGTCCATGGGTTGCGTATTGGGACAACAAGATGATACGTGCAAGAAAGAGCATGCTATATACTATCTCAGCAAAAAGTTTAACAACTGTGAGACTAGATACTCTTTGCTTGAAAAGACTTGTTGTGCACTTGCATGGGCTGCTAGACGACTCAGACAATATATGCTGACGCACACCACATACTTAATCTCCAAGATGGATCCAATCAAATACATCTTCGAGAAACCTGCTCTTACCGGTAGGATAGCCCGATGGCAAATGCTTCTATCTGAATACGACATCCAATACACCACTCAGAAAGCTATAAAGGGCAGTGTGTTAGCAGATCATTTGGCCCATCAGCCAGTGGAGGAGTACCAACCTTTAAGATTTTACTTTCCGGATGAGGATATCATGATGGCAATAGATTGCGAAGAGCCAGGGCCAGATGAAGGGCCAGAACCAGGGGAGCGATGGACTCTTATGTTCGACGGTGCCTCTAACTCTTATGGACATGGAATTGGGGCAGTGATTACATCTCCCAAGAATTTTCACTTGCCGTTTACGGCCAAGCTCTGTTTCCCGTGCACTAACAATATAGCAGAGTACGAGGCATGTATACTGGGGCTAGAGGAAGCCATTGACTTGAGAATCAAAACTCTCGATGTGTTTGGGGATTCTGCTCTAGTAATTTACCAGATAAGAGGCGATTGGGACACCAAGCATGAAAACTTAATTCCATACCGGGATTATGTAGCAAAATTGCTTCCTCGATTCGATGATATCACTTTTTCTCACATACCTCGAGAAGAGAATCAAATGGCTGACGCTTTGGTAACTCTGGCATCCATGTACAAGTTGATATGGCCAAATCATAGGCCATCTATTGATTTGCGACGCTTTGAAGAGCCCGCACATTGTCTGACTGCTGATAAGGACGCAGAGGAAAAGCCGTGGTTTTACGATATAAAGCGATATCTTGAAAAGCACGAATATCCTGAAGGAGCCCTGGGTATCGACAAAAGAACTTTGCGAAGATTGGCATCCAACTTCTTCCTCAACGGAAATGTATTGTACAAGCGCAACCATGACACTGTTTTGCTCAGATGTGTGGAGAAACGTGAAGCTGAACAGATTCTAAAGGACATTCATGAGGGCTGCTTTGGAACTCATGCGAATGGACACACCATGGCAAAGAAAATATTAAGGGCGGGCTATTATTGGCTTACCATGGAAGCAGATTGTTACCATCATGCCCGAACTTGTCACAAGTGCCAAATATACTCTGATAAGATTCATGTACCCACCACTCCATTGAACGTCTTAACCTCACCATGACCCTTCTCCATGTGGGGAATAGACATGATTGGGATGATTGAACCAAAAGCTTCAAACGGTCATCGCTTCATACTTGTGGCTATAGACTATTTCACCAAGTGGGTTGAAGCTGCTTCGTATACCAACGTTACTAAGCAAGTAGTCGCCCGTTTCTTGAAATACAACATCATATGCAGATATGGAGTGCCCAGCCGCATCATCACTGACAATGGGTCGAATCTCAACAACAAAATGATGGACGAGTTGTGCGCCAGCTTTAAAATAGAACATCATAACTCGACACCATATAGACCCAAAATGAATGGAGCCGTAGAAGCAGCCAATAAAAATATCAAGAAAATCATCCAGAAGATGGTGGTCACATACAAAGATTGGCACGAGATGTTACCCTTTGCATTACATGGCTACCGTACTTCCGTACGAACTTCAACAGGGGAAACTCCCTACTCGTTGGTTTATGGCATGGAGGCAGTTCTCCCAATAGAGGTCGAAATCCCTTCTCTGAGGGTTTTAATGGAAGCTCAACTTGACGAAGCCGAATGGGTAAAAACAAGATTTGAAGAACTTAATCTCATTGAGGAAAAACGCTTGACAGCCATATGCCACGACCAACTTTACCAGAGAAGAATGAAGAGAGCCTTCGACAAAAAAGTACATCCCAGGACATTCGCGCAAGGAGACTTAGTACTCAAGAGGATCATGGCTATGTATAATGAATCTAGGGGCAAATGGACGCCGAATTATGAAGGCCCATATGTGGTAACAGAGGCATTCTCTGGTGGTGCCCTAAAGCTCGCAACCATGGATGGGGAGGAATTACCTTATCCAGTGAATGCAGATTTGGTCAAGCGATACTTTGCCTAAAAAAGTGGAATAATAAAGCCGCTAAGTCGAAAACCCGAAAGGGCGACCTAGGCAAAATTGGCTATCCCGGTGAACCGAAAACCCGAAAGGGCGGTTCAGGCAAAAATTAGGGATAAAATAAGAATAGGCCCGCTGAGTTGAAAACCTGAAAGGGCGGCTCAGGCAAAAAAGGACGTCCCGGTGGATTGAAAACCCGAAAGGGCGATCCAAGCAAAAGTTAGGGGCAAAATTCCAAGGCAAAGTATCCATTCTGCATGATCGTTCGACCCTAGTACATAATCAAGAGACATAATTGATCCGGCCATCTTTCTACAAAGCAAGGTGTTGAAGACTTCCCAAAGTTATAGGGACTATAGCAGTGACAAGACTCAAAAGGGACTCTAATTTTCTGCCATTATGTTTTTTCTCGCACTGTGATCACCTCATTAAGGGATTACATCTTTGTATATCTACCCATTCAAGGGTCAAATCAATATAAAGAGAGATTTCTCATTAAATTGTGCTCACTCTTTTACTTTATCTGATTGTTTGCAAATTAATTTTATTTTTGATAATTTATGTTCGAAACTTCAGCTAAAAAAATATATAATAATAAAATATAACTTTTTGACAAGGTATAGAACTTGTTTTGACGTTTGAAGATATTGGGGAAGATAGATGGTCTCCAAGAAACATATCAACAGGTAGAAGCTTTGAGTTAGTTGTCAGCTGCCCCGGCTTGTCATCATAAAAAGACTTGCCGTTCTAAAGGGTTTGTATGAGGTGGTTCCCTCCAGCATCGAGATCAAGAGCTAAACTGGGGCAATCAATTTCCCTGGTCGTCATGGAAAATCTAAATTTGGGATGTCGAGTAGTCTAATTCTCTCATTACCCCATAGAAAGTCCAATCTTTTATTGGCTAACCACAAAAAGCCACTCCAATTAACACCTTCAATTTACCCTAAAAGTCCAGTCTTCATTGGCAACCACTGAAAGTCCACCCTTGTGGGCATCCTCAATAACCAAAGTCCAAACCATTTGGCAACTACCGAATTCAGTCCCTGGTAATGTCCCCGACAGGAAATTTATCCCCAGCATACCTGGTCGATGCATTATCATAAGCACGACATACAATATCATATCACAATCATATCAAGCATTAACATATCATTGGCATTCACATCGTACACTTCCTAGCAGTTGCACCTTAGTGGCGTGTTTGGGCATCATAAAACATTACATTGCATAGCAATATGGCAGGATCCAGGATCGGTTTGCAAGCACCTTGGTCAGTCCTCCAGGGAAGTTGGCAGTATGACTCCGAAAGGGTTTAACACCTCACGAGTTCAGGGAATTCTACTCCCCAGCAAGTCAGTCTTCAACCATGCAGTTGATGATGATGATCCCCAACAACTATTGCTCTAGTGGCTCCCCAGCAAGTCAGTCTTCAACCATGCAGTTGATGATGATGATCCCCAGCAACTATTGCTCTAGTGGCTCCCCAGCAAGTCAGTCTTCAACCATGCAGTTGATGATGATGATCCCCAGCAACTATTGCTCTAGTGGCTCCCCAGCAAGTCAGTCTACAACCATGCAATTGATGATGATGATCCCCAGCAACTATTGCTCTAGTGGCTCCCCAAGCAGAGGTTATCCTCAAAGGAGTTTCTTGAAGGCTTTCTCCCCTGCAGAGATTGGACAACGTTGTTCCTTTAAATAAGAATTTTAGCTCAACTATTCCTCAGCAAAATTATCACTCGAGATACTGCTTTGGTATCATCGAAGAGCCTTAATGGATAAGGTACTGCTTCGATCACCCGAAGAATCTCAAGTTTTGTTCGAGATACTGCTTTGGTATCATCGAAGAACCTTAATGGATAAGGTACTGCTTCGATCACCCGAAGAATCTCAAGTTTTGTTCGAGATACTGCTTTGGTATCATCGAAGAGCCTTAATGGATAAGGTACTGCTTCGATCACCCGAAGAATCTCAAGTTTTGTTCGAGATACTGCTTTGGTATCATCGAAGAGCCTTAATGGATAAGGTACTGCTTCGATCACCCGAAGAATCTCAAGTTTTGTTCGAGATACTGCTTTGGTATCATCGAAGAGCCTTAATGGATAAGGTACTGCTTCGATCACCCGAAGAATCTCAAGTTTTGTTCGAGATACTGCTTTGGTATCATCGGAGAGCCTTAATGGATAAGGTACTGCTTCGACCACCCGAAGAATCTCAAGTTTTTATCAGAGATACTGCTTTGGTATCATTGGAGAGCCTTAATGGATAAGGTACTGCTTCGATCACCCGAAGAATCTCAAGCTTTGTTCGAGATACTGCTTTGGTATCATCGAAGAGCCTTAATGGATAAGGTACTGCTTCGGCCACCGAAGAATCTCATGTTTTGTTCGAGATACTGCTTTGGTATCGTCGAAGAGCCTTAATGGATAAGGTACTGCTTCGACCACCCGGAGAATCTCAAATTTTTATACCACTTTGGTATCACCGAAGGACCTTAACGAATGAGGGACTGCTTCGACCACCCAGAGAATGTCAGATTATATCGTTTACGTCATACTACCCTGCTCTAGTATATTTCACCGCAGTCTGCTTGCTTATCGGACAAATTTCGGGGTCTTTTGTATCTAATTGACTTCCACCTTAAAGTGAACATCATGCAATCGTTCATTCACTCAGGTTTAAGCCAATTAGATAGGGGCATCTGTCATACCCCAAATTTGTCCTACTTCGGCATTTAATGAACGTCTTACTGCCACACGACCTCTAGCCATGATTCCCTAAGGCTTCGTTTATAAAGACCATGTGTGTGCACATTATGGTTATAATCCCTAGCCATTTATGATGAAGAGCGTGCCCCCAGCCTTTATATTCCAAATTCATATGTGTCCTCGTTATCACGATTAGGTATACATGATATGGACAATGGCATAAAATACATGATTGGATCTATCTCACAATATAATGGTTGGATTTCAAGAAAATTTAAAACCTATTTCAACTTGGTTACGAATTTCTCTAAAGGTTGTGTGAGCCTCACTACAAGTTGCTGGTGCAAGTTGCTTGTTATAGTATGCACCTGATCCAAGTTGTTCAAAGGTACCTGCTTCTGGATACGGTCAATCTAACCTCAAGCTTTGGTCGAATTGAGCGTAAGCATCCAACTATGTTTGGTTTCTAAGTCAGTTTGCGACAAACTTAGATTTAACTTGCAAATTTCACGTCATAATTAAATTAGAATTTTGATGCAATCAGTCCCGAAGATATCTCAATTCATTCCTAAGAATTATGGTGTAATGCATCTCCATTAGTTTCAAGGCCATGTTGGAAGTCCATTCTTCAAACCTCATTATGATTTACTTCAAACTACATACTATGAGGGGATGAGAGTAACTCATGATTTGCTTGGTTTTAAGATGTTTCAAAATAATCAAATTTGTTTCAAAAAAAATGCTAAATTTTGAGCAATGCTATAGTTCCGAGTCACGGTAAAACACGCTTGGAAGTTTTGGCAAATCATGATTGTTTGTGACGGTCTAAGCATAATGTTTGTTGTTGCACTCATAAACCGTGCAACAGTGATACTAACTTGGTATTTGCAAATTGTCTCTATACAAGTCAAAAGTAATTTGAGATTTCACATACAAATTTCACTCTACCAAACATTCAAAACACAAGAGGCTGTTTATACATTTTCAAATAAATAATAAGTCGGCGGGATACAATACGCAAATGGAACTGAGGAACAGCCTGGCTTGATACCGCTAGCAATGACAAATATCATTTGTCTAAAACACGGAAAGCACAACACATCTATCATACTATGAAGTCTACATGGACCGATGTTACGACCTCTTAGAGTTAAAAGCAACTGAGATTCCAGTTTTGGATGACCAAGATGGTCAAACTCATCTTAGGGGACTGTCTCAAATTCCTGTACACACAATGTTTGAATTTCTAGATATTTTTTGCCAGTGGTGTTCAGAGGCGCAAAGCTGCACATACAGGCCTCAATGATGTATCCAGTAGGAGTCATGGAGTGTTTGTGATATCTATAGTGTCTCTTCCGGATGAGATAGGAAGACCTGTATGTGGAAAGTTGAAACTTATCGACTTGGCGGGTAATGAAGATGACAGAAGAAGCTGCAATGAAAGGGATGCGTCTTCAAGAGAGCGCTAAGATAAATCAGTCCTTGTTTGCACTCTCGAACGTGATATATGCGTTGAACAACAACCAACCAAGAATACCCTATAGAGAAAGCAAATTGACCCGTATATTACAAGACTCTCTAGGCGGAACGAGTCGTGCGCTGATGGTTGCTTGCCTGAATCCAGGAGAATACCAAGAATCTGTTAATACTGTTAGTTTGGCTGCTTGATCAAGGCATGTCTCTAATTTTATACCTTTAGCTCATAGACTTGCCTCGACGTCTTCGTCGCACCATCTACAAAAGGTTCAATTATTCGTGTGCCAAAGTTTCATACGCAATAGAACAGCTGTTTGCACGTGTTGATTAAGCCAGAGCTCACTCCGGTTGCCGTTAAAGCTCCCCCAAGTCTCTACCACGGTCATACGAAGGCATCAAACAAATTGCATCAGAATGTACACAAAAATAAAAATGTGTCAGAGATCAGAATATGAAGGAAAGAGAAGAACAGTTCACAGAAAATAACAAGTTCTCAAAAGAGTCCAAATAAATGCACAACAGTAGGACTTAACAACAGCAATAACATTCTAAGGTGCATAACATCACTAGGCATTCAAAAGGTCCAAAGCATAAATAGAGATTTCTAAGCTACCACCAAGAATGGCACATATGCAAAAATGTGAAAGACTCGTTAATACCAAGATAGTGAGAAGTTCAGAGTAAAAAAACTTACGAGGACAAACATCACGAGAGCGTTTAATCTGAAGTTATCGCGCCGCTCAGCATCAGAATGAAGATCGATGCCGTTGCTGCTGCAATGAATACTCCTAGGCCGTCTGTTATATATTCATCAAAAATGAACAGGGTGGTAGTCAACTTCAAAGGCTGCAGCATCAAGTTACGAAAATGATAAAAGGTTTTTCTCGCCCTCCTGAAGTTAAATATGCGAATTATAATCCAGAAATTTTGACGAGTCAGAAGCGTCAATGGGCTGCTAACTTTCACTTGCAGTACAACGATTATAAGTCTTGGAAAGACCATTCAGGCTATGGTTTTTTTTAGCTCATTTAGCTGAGGAGAAAAACATATGGGGACCTTTTTGGTTGTTGCACCTGCTTCTGTATTAAATAATTGGAATGAGGAACTCGAGCGCTTCTGCCCTGAACTGAAAATACTTCCGTATTGGGGTGGGCTTTCAGAGCGGACAGTGCTTAGGAAAAGTGTGAACCCAAAGGATCTTCGCAGGTCACACTTTTCTTCATGGCGCTCTCTAGGACAATCAATTCGCTCAAACAGAAAACAGAGATGGGGTTTACGTCGGAATCCCAAGATTGAAGCTGTTGACAAACTTAAGCTTACAGATGGTAAAGTTGCGAGTCAGGGCTATGAGTTGGGCATGGAAAAGGATGTAGACCAATTGGAAGAAAGTAGTCCAGATCTTAATTCATGCTTGTTGAATGCAGACAACACTAATCTTGATACCAAGAAGGACTATCGAGGAAGGCAATTATTACAGTTTGATAATGCTCCTAGACCAGCCTTTTATGGGTTTTGGCCGTCTAAAAGTCATGTCGTTGGAGCACGCCATCCTTTAAGGAAGGATCCAGGCCTTGATTATGATGTCAGCAGTGATGAGGAATGGGAAGAGGATGAACCTGGTGAAAGTCTTTCAGATTGTGAGAAAGATGAAGAGAAGGATGAAGAGGAATGTCAAAGAGGAATGTTCAAAATCTGACGGAGAAAGTGAAGATGGATTTTTTGTACCAGATGGATATCTTTCAGACGATGAGGGTGCACAATTGGACAGAATGGAAACAGATGTTAGCCATACAGAGGCTGATAGCTCACCTCGCTCTAAGGATGACATAGAGGCTGAGGAATTTTGTGCTTTACTTCGACAGCAGAAATATCTTAACAATTTGACAGAGCATGCTCTTCGTAAAAATAACCCTGTGATTATACCAAATTTTGTTCTTGACAAGGACCTTCCATTATTGGATCACAATATTAGCGGCATTCCTAAGCAGGAGCTGATGTGCTTGCAAGCCTTGAGTATGTACACAATTCCCGGTGGCTCATATATAGAATTAGAATTATCGACAGATAAAATTCAAGATGAAGACCAAGAAGTATCTCCTTCTACTGGCAAAGGTGCTGCTACTCCACCGTCCACACTTGTTCTAAAAATCAAGGAGAGCTCGACAACTGTTTGAGTCAATGGCGGAGTAAAGGTTTTTTAGTTTCTGGATCTGTGTGTGATGTGTCATCTCGAGACCAGAGGGAGAAGCTTATTCAAGAAGTCACCTCAATTTTCAATGGAAAACTCCACATTTATGTGAACAATGTTGAGGCAAACTGTAGGAAACCAACCATTGAGTACGCTGCTGAAGTATATTCAGGAACTATGGCGATTAATTTAGATTCTGCATATCATCTGCGCCAACTTACGCATCCTCTTCTAAAGGCATCTGCTGCAATCAATCAGCTTACAAAAAAGGTTGACTTGTAAATGGGCAAAAGATGGGATAAGGAGCAATTGTGTTGTTCCTGCCACCACCAGTACACCACTTGTAGAACATCTGCTTCGCAACAAGCAATATGTAGATGAAATGTTGGCTCGAACTCCTTTTGGACGCATCGCAGAAGCTCAAGAAGTTCCATCCTCGGTAGCATTCCTTTGTCTTCCGGCTACATCTTACATAACAAGGCAGGTTATTTGTGTTGATGGAGGACTAACTGTGAATGGATTTCAGCCCAGTATGGGAATGACATGACATTCAGGTGCCTCATGGCTCTAGCTTAATTATCCTTGGAACAAGGAATTCTTATTCCTCCATTTCATAATTTTAATTCAGTTTCAACTTTGGTGGTTTTGTTGATTCTGTAAAATGGTTGTTGTGAATCACGATCATGTTTCCTGCAAGTCATAGAGATCATAAGTCCAAAGCTGAGAGGTTATGATTACAATAGCAATAATGAAACACGGTTCAATTGCTACCAAGGATGAACTAACGAAAGAGGAAATCGAAACTAAAACCTAAACTTACCAAGCTGGTCATTGATTATGTCGATGTCAGGAATTCTATTGTCCCTGTCATCATATCCTTCACCGTAAAAATTCTTCTGAGCATTATGGCTGCACAGTGGGTGCACCAACCTTGTTATCTGCCTCGGGCTTCCACAAACAAACTAGGCACGCATCATCATAGCTCTCAGAACCATATTACGCCTATTCTCTTTGTGTCGCAAACTCCAAAGCTTTCAAATGACCCACGTGGAAGAAGGTTAACCAAACCCCTTGCATTTGCAGCCACATAAACACAATATGAACAACCCAGCATTCGACCACTCATTGATCTCTTAAAGTCCTGCGAGCAAAGTGGGTCTCTGAGACAAGCCAGTTGCATTCATGGGCATGTTCTAAAATCCGGTTTTAGTGATCGAGACAATTTGGTGTGTTTGAATCACATAGCTCATGTCTACTCAAAATGATTCTGCTCGTAAGGTGTTCGATGGTATGTCTAAGAGAAATGTGTTTTCTTGGACTGTCATGATTGTTACATCGAACCAACACGGCTACTGCATCTTGTGTTGGATTGGATTCCTTTAAGTTGGGTGAGATGGTTCATGCTCAAATTGTTGGTTTTCCGACGCATGCCTTTATTGGGACATCTCTTCTCAACCTGTATGCAAAGTTTGGAAAGTGTGAGCATTCTGTTAAGGTGTTCAACAACATGACAGAGATTAATGATGTTTCTTGGAATGCAATGATTTCTGGTTTTACCTCTAATGGTTTATACCTGCAAGCATTTAATTGTTTTCTCAACAGGATTGACGTTGGTATTTCGCCTAATAAAACCACGTTTTTATGTGTTTCGAAGGCAGTTGGGCTATTAGGTGACATTACCAAGTGCACTGAAGTTCATAGACACGGTTCTAACTGGGGATTGGATTGCAAAGCTTCCGTTGGAACAACTCTTATCAATATGTACTCCAAGTGTGGGTTTGTCTGATGCATGAGCATTTTTTGACTCAAAATTCATGACTGGTCTGGTTAGCGCGCCTTGGAATGCAATGATAACAGGCTATTCACATGCTGGTTGTCACCTAGAAGCTTTGAAAATGTTCACAATAATGCGTGAAAAGGGCTCAAACCAATGCACCTGAAAACAAGTTAAAACAGGGAGTATTATAAGCAGTCAAATCATTCATTCTTTCACAAAGAACACCAACTCAATCGTTAAAAAAGGGGTTGTAAAAGAACATGACAGTTATAACAGAATGTGGCAGCAAGAACAAAAAGCATTAAGTCAAAAAAAAGAGAGTCCCACATCAGCAATTGGTGAGTAGTAAAAGAACAGAATTTACACAGTAAAAAAATAGGGTAAAAAGCAATTTTTTCCAATTCACTACAGACAAACACAGAAGTCACTATCAAGTCTCAGAAAAGCAGAAATCATGGTATTACCTCCTAACAGAATCGTACCACCCCAAATGCTCCTCACTGTCCTACCTCACACGGATTAAGCCCTTCCTTCAGCAAAAATTCAAATTCTCACACGTATCAAAAAACCCTAAAAAACCCCTATAAATATGGTCCTATTCATTGGCAAAAGCAGGAAGAAGAAACCTAAAAAAACTCTGTCAAAATAGACCCCAACCCCCCATTAATCACTAGAGCTCAAAATTTCAAGAGTCACTCAGGTTCAACACTAGAACCTGAGCTTACTCTGAGCTAGAGACCACAACACGCAAGTTTCGAAAGGAAGAGAAAAGAACGAGGGACTCGAAGCAAGGAGAGGAAATCACTCACCGTATCGTCGATACACCCAAATCGGTAAAATCTTCATCGCCTCTAAACTTTTTTTTCTCCACTTTTGATATCCTTACACCGTTTCCATGAGTCATCTGTAATGCTTGGTGGTTTTTTTCGCTTGCTGTGATTTTCGCGTGAGATTGTCGGTAGAGTTAGGGTGTGGTTTGTTGTGAAGAAAAGGGATTAGGTTTTCTAAGGATTTAGGAGTATGGTCAGAGTAGAGGTTTTGTTTGAAAACGAGAGGAAAACGGCATATCAGCGGTAAGGAGATGTTGGCAGAAGCTCGGTTGAGTTTCGAGGGAGAGAGGTGGGCGTGCGTATTAGCCATATGATTATGTTTTATTAACTTTTATTTTTAGATAATGTTATAGTAACATTTGTTTTAGTGAGGTTTAGTGAACTTAATAAGGTTATTTTAGAACTTTTTTTATGATAAGTTATTAAGTATTATTATAGCACGTTTTTAAAAAATATTATTAATAGTATTATCATGGTATATTTAAAAGTTTATTATCAGTAGTGTTATTATAGTATGTTATTATTAAGAGTACCATTAGTGATATTATTAGTAATATATTTTTACTAGGATAATGTTTGCCTCACAATATCACCTTACCCATAATTCTTTTTTTAGAATGTTATCAATTTATTTTTATTATTATTATAAATATTTTAAAATTTCAAAATATTTTATTTGTTTAGAATAAGTAAAAAATCTTTTCAAAATTTATATGAAAGTGGTGGGTCCTTGGAGTCTAGCACTCCTTGGATCCTTAAGTGATCGCTCTCGAGGTACACATCTCGGGTTGTGGTCACTTCGTCTTTCATCCTTAAATATCCAATCTTGTTGTTAAATCTTTCAAAATTCGCGAACCCTAATTCAAGCAATATGTCAACCTCAGTTTTGACCACTACGTTAATTATTTTTCAAATTATTTTCATAATTAAAATTACGAAAGTATCGAGTTTTTGGGGTCGCGCATTCCTTGAATTCGAGAGTAATTACTATCAAGGTGTACACTTTGAATAGTATATCATTCGAACTTTCGTTTCTAAAACACTTCTTAATTATTTGGGCAAGTACTTTCACTGTCCAGCAAACACTATTTTATAATTAATGGGATGAAAAAGATTGTCGTTGGGATCTAGCATTCCAACGATATCCCGACTAATTGATTACGAGGCCGACGTCTCGTTTATCGAGTAGTCGTCATTCCTCCTAATTTTTCAATCCGCATAATCTCATTTCTCACCCTCGTGTGATTGAATCAAAATCTCCTTCAATTCAAACTGTTTCGCGTCTAAACTATCCATCAAACATATTTCGAATGAAAAAGGTATCGTTGGGATCTAGCATTCCAACGATATCCCGATTAATCGATTGCGAGACTGACGTCTCGTTTATCGAATAGTCGTCATTCTCCCTTAAGCTATTCAACCCAATCCTCTTTTCTCGCCCCCGTGCGATTGAAACTTTCTCAAACATATTTCATAATTATTCGAATGAAAACGTGTTATTGGGATCCAGCATTCCAATAATATCCCGATTAATTGATTGCGAGGCCGACGTCTCGTTAATCAAATAGTCGTCATTCTCCATCAAATTGCCTAACTAAACTCCTCTTTCTTGCCCCGCGCAATCGAAACCTTAAACCTATTCAAATATATCCTCTAACCAAAACATCCAATGCGATAAACTAAATTCCTCGCCCTCGTGCGATTTCCAACCGAAACAACTCTTCTCAAAGAACATTGTTTAGTCCCTTCTTCCGCGCATAACAAACTCGTGCTTCAGCCTCCCCTAGCGAGCAGACAAGCCAACATTTAGCAGTTAGAACGCGACCTAAACACTCGTTCATTCACAAACCTTTTACCGTAGTTAGCCGAACTACGTCTGCTCTGATTCTTCATTCACTTCTGAATGTAAGATACGTAGGCACAAGATTGCGATGATCTTGGCGAGCACAATTCCCTCATTTTCCCGTAGTCCCACGAACTACGAACGCTCTGATTTTCCACTTCTTACAAGTGAAGATACGTAGGCACAAGGGCCCCAATCCTTGGCGAGCACCCTATCCTATAACCATCCATTCCCCCCTTTTAGGAGAAACCTTAGAAGAAAACAAACAAGCGTAGTTAACTTTACTCTCGAATCGATCAAGAGGTTCCCGTTGAGTACAACGGACGTAGAGGGTGCTAATACCTTCCCTCTACGTAATCGACTCCCGAACCTAGAATATTGGTTGCGATGACCATGTTCTTATCTCTCTTAAAGGTTTTATCGATATTTTCCTATTCCATCCTTGGAATGAATAAAGTTCGGTGGCGACTCTGTTTCGAACAGTGTTTTCTGCGGCCATCGTGAGGATCGTATTTTTCGAGGTACGACAGTTTATACATGTCGTGAAATGTATGATGAGCTATGAACGATTTGTGGTGAGAAATGCGAAATGCTTGTATTCTTTAATTTCGTATATGTATGTATATAATTATATGCATTGATTATTATGATAATATTTCTCACCCTTCTGCTGTTTTATAATGCTCTATGAGGCATTGTAGATTAGGTTGCTGGAGGTCTTTTTTGTGAAGTATAGCTTCATTCTTTTGAGTCAGACTGCTCTGATTATGTAACACCGGGTAGTTAGGCTTGTATAGCATTCTTTTGTGATACATTTGTGATGTATCAGTTGATGATGTTTTGTAACATGAATGATTGATGAACAACTGGATAACATGTATTTATGTGATCAAATGTTTTGAAGTAATTCAAATGTTTTATTCTTCCGCTTTAATTTTTAATATTGAGACGTGGGTTTAAGGACTAAGTTCCTCTATTTTCAAAACTATCCCACTGTTGCATATTTTTATAGAGCAGGCGTTGAGTGTTTTATTGGTAATAATGTGACATACTTCTCCTATACCATATTCTAAATCATACTCTGATAAAATTTATATGTGCCTATATATATTATTGTTTTATTTGGGGGGTATAGAAGGGGGTGTTACATAACCGACTCCCGAACCCAAGATTTGGTTGCAATGACCTTGTCTTTCCCTTTCTCTTAGGTTTTCTTTGATCTTTTCCTTTCCCTATCTTTGGGATAAATAACGTTCAGTGGCGACTCTTTTGTCTAGTTTGCCGGCTTCCTTTTTTTGCAGTATGCGACAACTGGCGACTCTGCTGGGGACCCTGTTTCCCTATGCGAGTCAATCCTAGCGTTTGTTTGCTTGTTTATGGATGTGTATATTTGTATTTTGTTTATTGTTGTATTTACATTTTCCGCACTTTATTTTATCTGCTGTTGTGCTGTTGGGTGGGATTGTTCCATTGAGAGATAAGCCCAATACCCAGGCTTGAGTACATACCTAGCATTAGTGTGGAAATTACTGAGGACCTGTATGTTTGGCATGCACTAGTCCTCATGAAATTCACGTTCAAACGAGATTTTCTTTGAAGACATCCTTTCCAGTCTGTCTCAGACAGTTGAAAGGATGTTGGATCTGAGAATTGTCGAATCTGGAGACCGATCATTTGGAAGTCACTTAAGTGAGGCCTCTTCGTTTGACCATGATGCCAAACCAGAAATGGTGAACGTATCATCGTTTCTCAAAAGTCTGTGATGCTGACGACCGCATAGGATGTCGAACCTTATTAGATTAGGTCCATACCTGTGAGTGGGAGGGTTATGCAGAAAAATTGACCTCCAACCAACCCAGATTTCTCGCCAGTCCAGACCTTTGATCTTTGATATTGTGGGTTCCTGTTTCTTTGGTATTATGATGTTCTAGTATTTTCTCGCCGAGGCAGATTTGTGGTTCATCTCAGTCAACAACACATCAGTCTTGATCCCCTGTTGCATCTGCATTTTCATTTGCATTTTAACATTTGCATGTATTTGTGTTTTAGGTGCATATTTTCCCTTTGATTTTAGTAATCTAATCCATCGTCAGTATGGAGCCTAGTTTCAAGAGGACTGTCGTCTATAAGTTCCTGATGCCAGAGATAAGGCCTTTGCTTAGTCTCATTGTTGTAGCTGATCATGGGGTGATGGAAGACTTCAGGAAGGATTATGGGAAGATTCTGAGCTATGTTTGCAAAATCTCAAGATATGAGTTAGGAGGTATCCATATCCTGTTGCAGTTTTATGATTCTCAGTTGCGTTGCTTCACCTTCCTTGGTTATGTCTTAATGCCAACTTTGGAGGAGTTTGTTATGCTGATAGGAGTTCCGGTCCTAGAGAAGATGCCTTTCTGCCACTCTGAAGCAGAACCTGACCTGACAAAACTGAGTTGGATGGTAAGTTGGTGTGGAGAGGTGGAGTCCTTGGTTTTCCACTGTCATTCTTGGTGAGTAAAGCTCAACACTTTGCTAAGGAGGGATGTTGGTCAGTTTTCAATGCTATTTTGGCTCTCTGCATTTATGGAATAGTCCTGTTTCCCAATATCCCAGACTTTGTTGACTTATACGCCTTCCATACTTTCGCTTCTAAGAATCCTGTACCTACACTCTTGGGGGACGTATACCATTATGTACACTACAAGAACGAGAACAAAATAGGAAAGAATGTCTCCTACTGTGTGCCACTTCTCTACAGATGGTTTGTGGATCATCTTCCCAAGGTTGGACCTTTTGTTGATACCTCAGACACAATTGATTGGTCAGAGAGAATCATGGGTTTGACGTCAGAGAACATTGTTTGATTCAACAAAGATCTGCTTGGTAGTGATACTATCTTCAGTTGTGAAAGTTTTCCCAATGTTCCTTTGATAGGAAGGAAGGGTGGCATCAACTATAATCCTGCTCTTGCAATCAGGAAATTTGTTTACGCTTTGAAAGGACCCCCGAGGGAGGAGGAGATACAGGAATCTCTGTATTTCACAGGATTAGTTGACAGTGAGACTTTGGCGAGATTGGAGAAAACTTAGGGAAGAATCCATTAGAAAGGAAGGCCTTCCTTGGGTAAGGGTGACTGTAGAGCTTATGGATCATATGTTGAGTGGATCCAGGAGAGGATTGAAAGGGTACTGTTACCATTACCGATCAGAGAGCCTTCATATCCTTTGGTAGCTGAAAAACCAACCACAGTTGACATTCAAAAGTATAAACAGCTGTGGGCTGAGAAAGAAGGGCTACGCAAAGCGAACGAAGAGCTGGAAAAGGAGGTTATTCAGATGAGAAGCAAAAAGAATGAAGCAGCCTACCTGTCCTAGATGAAGACAGAGACCTTGAACAAGATGGGGAGATAACTGACTGAAGAGATTCGTGCCCGAGAACGAGTAGGTCAAGATCTGAAGAGTGCTAGTAATATCCTCAAGGACAAGAAGAAAGAGTTAGAAAGAGCACGCTTGGAGATATCCAAATTCAACAATCAGTGGAATGTTGTTCTAACTGCCAATAGGGGAAGAGAGGATGAGCTTCCTCGGCAGATTGACAGGTTGAAGACTCAGCTCCAGATTAAAGATGAAAAAGCTTCAGGGGAATCATCTCGTCAGCATGAAAATGGTCGTAAGATGAGAGCAGAATTGAGAAACCCAGACTCGAAGACGCTTTTGGAGAAGGAGCTTGGAAGGATTATGCTCAAGGTATGAAGGATGTTATCAGTAGAAGGGAGTTTCTTATCCAGGCACTGGTTGCGAGGCCTGAACATCCAGATACGAAGGTATTGTTAGAGGAGTTCCAGACTCTCTACCTTGGTTGAAGGGAGAGTTACTTGATGCAGTTTTCTCTATAGTTTTTCCTCTATTGTTATTATCTTGTATTCCGACCATCACCAGGCTTGTTGGATGCGGTCGTATTGATCACCCTGTTGTATTCCTTGATGCTGCTTTGTGTATGCTGACTCTTATCCTTATTTTATTTATGAGAGGGATTTTGTGGTTCTATCTGTGGTTCTTCTGTCTTCTGTTGCTTATGGAACTAGAATCAAGGGGAGGATTTCCCTGAAACATATTTACATGCTTGCATTTTGCATCATTATCATATTGCATTGCAGGTGTTCCTGGTTCCGTTAACCTTACCTCTGTGGTTTTTCTTTCAGCAGTGTTTCAGGATGGCAGACTGGACGATTCACCGATACTCGACCTGAGGGAATCAGTAGAAAGCTATGGATCAGATACAACTAGAATTGCAAGAGTTTAGGGATCGTATGGCTCAATTCATGGATCTAATGCAAGGGGTTGCCAATGGTCAAGAGCAGCTCAGAACACTCGTCCATCCTTTGATTGCTAGGGTCGATGGTAACGGAGTTTTGCATGGAGGGACCACTGTTGTTCCTCCCCTGGCTGATGGGGATACTCCTTAGGCTAATGTTATTCCTACTGTTTTCATTCCTCCGGGCGGAGGCCATCAACCAGAAGTTCATATACCAGGTGCAGCGGGCGTTGCATATGGGGAAGCAGGTCCTCAGTGGGAGGATGATGAACAGGATGCTGTTTTCTCTATGGGAGATTTGGGTGTAGGTATCCAGACTGATACGGATAAAATGTTTAAAATGATCAAAGAAAAGATGAAGAATCTAGAGAACCAGAGTTCTCTAAGGCTTGATATGTCTAACTTAGGGCTGATTCCAGGTTTGAAGATTCCACCTAAGTTCAAGGTTCCAGACTTTGATAAGTACAAAGGGACAACTTGTCCCAGAGTACATCTCAGATCATATTATCGGAAGATGCCTGCCTACTCAGACGATGAGAAGTTGTTGATGCACTTTTTCCAAGACAGCTTGTTAGGGCCTTCATTAGAATGGTACATGGGTCTAAAGCCTGCTCATATCAAAAGTTGGAGGGATCTGGGAGAGGCCTTCGTCCGTCATTATCAGTACAATAGTGACCTAGCACCGAACCGAGTTCAGTTGCAGAATCTGTCGTAGAGGAGTAGTGAGGGGTTTAAAGAGTACGCCCAGAGGTGGCGTGAACTGACGGCCAGAGTTCAGCCTCCTATGGTGGAGAGGGAGCTTATTGATATGTTCGTGGCAACGTTGCCAGAAAGTTATTATGAAAAGTTGATTGGAAATATGTCTTGAAGTTTTTCTGATTTGATTATAACCGGTGAAAGGGTAGAGAATGGTATCAAGTTGGGTAAGATTCAGAGCAGAGAAGGATCCACATCCAGTGGATGGAGGAAGACTTTTGGTAATCCTAAGAAGAGGGAAGGTGATACAAATGCAGTTACAGGTTTCAGAAACAGAAATAGAAATAGAGCTCAACGCCAACAACAATTTCAGCCTCAACAACAACCACATGTTGCCAGCATAACCATTCCAGCGGCACGTCAACAACAACAAAATTATGCACCACGCCGGTTTCAGGACCGTGAAAGAGCAGTTTGTTGCACCCTAAAATTTGCCCAACCTTATTCCTTGGGTTTATGTTTTAATATCATTAGCATTTGCATGTAGAGTCATGTACATAGACTAACCATCTGCATAGCATAAGCATAGCAAGTCATTCAACAGGAGACCAATCATTATTCTCATCTCTAGAGGCCTATCAAGAGGTTATTATCCCAATTCAATCTCATTCAAGTCATCAGAAAAGAATTTGAAAGCAAAGAGTTCAGCAGATCAAGCCTTGAGTCCATCTCCTAGCTGAGGGTATTTGAGGGTCAACAAGAGGGTTGTGAGCTGTAAGTTGAAGGCATGGAGAGTATCTAGACATTATGAGAGACTTAGAAAGTCATTTGGAGAAGAAAACAAGTCATTGATGAGAGCACAAGAGCTACAGTTGAAGGCAGTCAACTAGGGTTTCATCTGGGTCAACCCTAGGTCAACCCTAGGTCAATTGACTGATTTAAAGGGCATTCAAGTCTATTGGAGAGATGTGGGGTTCATCATTGGACGTATGAAGGAGGATATGGAGATATGCCAAGGAGAATTCAAGAAAAATCAAGGAGAAGAGGAGTTTCTAAATTAGGGTTTCTGTGTAAAATCCCCTAGTTTAGGTCAAATTTCCAAGCAAGATAAGTCAAAATGCTAGCTTCAAATGGCTTCTTGGCCAACATGGAACTTGTAGAGGATCTCAAGACCTTTAATTTGAGTGGTGGAAGACATCAAGGAGATTTATAGAACTCAAGTTATGGTCCTTGCAAGTTACAGGTCATCTGAGGTGTCTGAACTTTTGTCTGTGAAAGTGACTTGACTTCCAAGCTAGTTTTGCCCCTCAAGGAGATTTCAAATGAATTCTTGGTCAACATAATAATTGTTCCTCATTGTCTTAGCTTTCTAGAATGGTATGGCATGCCTTCATATGATGTGTGGAACTCAACTTATGGTCTTGGCAAGCAAAGGGTATTTTGGGCATTTGTGAATTACAGGTCATTTTAACCTATGTCCAAAACTCATACAAGGAGGCCTCAAATGGAAAAACTTACAACATCAAACTTGCTCCAAATGGGATTTTAAGTCTAGAAAGAAGGTCACAAATTGTTGGAAAAGCTCATAGCATGAAGTTGCATGATTGGTCAAAATTTGAACTAAAATGGCTTATAATTTACAGAAATTCAAAGTGAAAAATGGTTTGGGAGATTTACAAGTCCAAATGGAGACTTCCAATATATGATTTTGAATGGAAAAGCAATTCTAAGAACAATGGTTCAAACACTTTTTTGAGTTTAGAAGGAAAAAAGAAAGATATTCATGGTTACTTGCATTTTAAGAAACACTTCAAAAATGGATCAAAGTTGGAAGGCAAGGGAATGTGCAAGATGGATCTAGAAGTTACCATTGGGGTCTATATATTCATGAAATGAGGATTGATCAAGGGTTGGCTTCATTTTCACCAAGAATCTCCCAAATTCTCTCATTCTTTTTCATTGAAGTTTCATTCCAATTCTTCAAATTCTTCACCAAATCATCATCAAAATCAACTTCATTATACTGTTTCATCATCATAGATCATAATTCAATCAAGAACAAGGTGGTTAGAATCCATTTTCGTGCACTTTCTTCAAGTACATCAAAACTGCAATTTCCATTGGATAGCACAATTCAAGCCAAGGATTATTCAAGTGTTGCAAACAGAAGCAAGTAGAGCAATTGTAGATCAGGATCCAAGCCTCACAAGTCTCAGATCCACCAGATTCAGCATCATCCACAAGATTTTACACCAGGTGCGTTTTCATTCAAACAACTTGATTCAATTAGGTTAGCATGATTTTATTAGTTTAGATATGATGTAGGAGGTTAGTAGAGCAATTAGGATGAATTTGGAGTGGTTTGGTGATGTTTGTTAGCAGGTGTACAAAACTGTTAGGGCTTGAAACTTGTAGTAGAATGCATCATAAGCTTAGCTTGATAGATCAGAATGATAACCATTAGGTGTAGATTAGATTAGTGCAAGTTTGATGGAGAATTGTGATGGTGCATCTCAGAGTAATTTCATGGTGACCAGAACTTGTATCGATCGGGTTTATTGATTTGTTGAATTTCAAAGCAAACTGATGCCATAGGCTTATAGAGGGAGAGATGTAGAGCAATTTTCATGTTTATAGCGTGGCGTTTCATGGCCTGGAGAAGGAGAACTAAGAGCTTGAACCTTGCTCGTGCATGGCTGCCATGGGAGAGGAAACCCTAGCTTTATGATCTGAGGTAGGAGACATAATCTGGAGCGTCCAATTCATGTGGACTTTTGACCTCATAAGCCAATCGTGTGGCTATTATTTGATTCAGAAATTGGAGGGAGATGCGTTGGCCCTAAACGCACCGTTTCATTAATTGAAACGGGCGGGCCTGAATGTAATGTGTTATTCCCACCCCCAGTGCATAGGCCCATTCCAATTTGAACGTAAATCCTTTCCTATTTTCACCCCCCAGCTTGTGTCTTTATTTTCTTTGTTGCTGACTGATTCTGGGCCTTATCCAAATGTGCTACGCGCACCCCCCATTGTTGGCCCATCCTGGATCATTAACTAGGTGTGGTTTCTATTCATACCCCCTCCCTCATTTTAATTCAATTCGATTTTTTTAATTCCACTTTAATTTTTACCAACTTTGAAAATTCATAATAAATTCATAAAAAATCATTTTCACTTCATTCTTTTTACATCATTTTCTTTAGGATGTGTAGAAAATTATAGAAAAATAAAATTGCATTTTTATTTTTATTTCATATTTTTTCCATATTTTCTAAATAAATGTCATTTTAAATAGCTTCATTTCATGCATGATTTTAATAATTTTTGTTCTATTACATGCTTTAATTTTTTTTTGTTCATTTTTTTTAGGGTGTTTATATTAGATGTTGAACTTGTAGATTCCATTTAGTTCCCATTTTTAGAAATTCATTTTAGGTGATTAATGTAGGTTTGAACAACATGAATAAAACTAGGGTTTTAGGTGATGACTTAGGAAGTTTGATTTCATTTCCCTTAAGGCTTAGGGTTTGAATAGATTAGTTATGGGACTATAGGGGCTATGGGTAGTTATTAGATCCCTTAGAAAAGTCAGGATTCCCCTACTGCTATTAATATGCTGTATATATCTGATTGACTGGTGTGGTGTGCCCTCTGGGGATTATTGCTTGCTTGTGTGGATATTGGGATTGTCTGGGAATTTGGGAGAGCTGAAGACTTGAGGAGATGAAAGCCATTGAAGATCCAGAGATTGAAGATCAACTTCCAGAGTTGAAGAAGAGATTCTTGCTAGCAGATGCTGAGGAGATTAGGGTTTAGGAGCTAGGCAGAGCTCTAGGTTATAAAGTTTGTTTCTCAAACATGGATTGCCTTGTCTGTATCCATTCTTCTCTGTGATTCAGAGTCTCTCTAAGACACTCACCCCCTTCCTTTGGAAGGCTTGGTGATAGTGTCTATGAGATAGAACTCTTGAGAGAAAATGTCTCTTGTGTTAGAAGCAGTCTGTTCACCACCCTTGGTAGTCAACTGATTGCTTAACACCCAATTCACTCTTGTGACTAATCCCTCATCCTGGAGGTTTGAGCTTGAAGAAAAGCCATTGCAGATAGGAGACTGATGATCAAAGCCCTTATCTGAAGGTCATAAAGATGGAGATTGATGCTTGTTGAAGCCTGTAAATGATTGGAGATTACTTGAAGATAGATATTGATGTAGAGCTGCTGTGGCTGTTTATTTTTGCTGTATTTCATTTCTTGATGTATTGATTGGTTTTCCTGACTATATTGTTTGCTGTTTACCCTGTTGGGTTGAAGGTGAAGCCTGTTCACTTTTGCCTATTGTTTTCTAGGTTCGAGGTTGAGTGGGACTCCCTTGCCTCGCTTGTATTGTTGCATCCATGCATTTTACTGCTTTACTATATATATCTGATATTGTTTCTGTTTCTGCCTATCCCTTAGGATCTCTGTTTCTCTCTGTGCAAGAGAGGAGCATGATAGACACTAGGTCTTAACCCATGCATGATAACATTAGGTTAGTTTGTTTCCCTTCGCAACCGTAGGTTAGAGTTCTGTCTCTTTCTTTCTTAAAACAAACCGAAAAACACATAAAGATTTCAAACACAATAAAAGACACTTCTTTCGTAAAAGAATGTGAACTCATCAAAACGTCATTTTTGTCCGCTGGGACTGTTAATCAGACAACCTTTTTCAGAAGGAATAAAATCAACCAAGACAAGCTTGTGTCGTACGTGGCCCGAACTACGTTTGCTCTGATCTTTCATGCTGTATGAAAGTACGTAGGCATAGGATACGATATCCTAGCGAGCAACCTTCCCCTCCTTTCCAGTAGGTAGGCGAACTACGTTGACTCTGATTTCTCGTTCCAGACGGGAATACGTAGGCATAAAGTGCGATACTTTGCCGAGTCATTTTTATTTTCATTTTATTTTCTTTTTTAACCCTTGACCTATAGAGTAGATAGAATAACAATCCATACCCGAAAACAAGCGTGGATCCCGTCGAGTACGACGGACGTGAGGGGTGCTAATACCTTCCCCTTGCGTAACCGACTCCCGAATCCAGGTTTTGGTTGCGACGACCATACCTTTCCCGTGTTGTGCGAGGTTTACTCTGAGCGTTTCCTTTCCCTCCCGTGGGATAAATAACGCACGGTGGCGACTCTTCTGTTCAGCCGGCGCCGATTTTCGCAGTAGCGACAGCTGGCGACTCTGCTGGGGATCCAACGTCCCCTGGCTGCTAAGGACTGCGATAGTTCTTATGCATTTGGGATCCAACGTCCCTTAAGAGAGTCAATCCTAACGCTTGTTTTCCCGTCGAGGATTTTGTATGGAGTTATTTTTATTGCTAACCTTTATTTTCAGCATTATATATATTGTTTATTATTGCTGTATTGGGGTGTGACGGGTGTTCTGATATTGAGTGAGAAGCCGGACCTGGGCTTGAGTGCACCTAGAATTAGAGTAGAAATTAGTGGGCGCCCGCTTGCTTTGCTTGCTTTGGTGTCCCATGAAATCTACACTCAGACGAGGTTCCTCTGGTTGGCCTCCTGCCCCTTCCTTTGGTTGGCGTGGGTTGCTGGTTAGTTGGATTGTCGACTCTGGGGACCGATCACTTGGAAGTTGGCTGAGTGAGGCCTCTTCAGGGATTGATGATGCCACTCCTTCTGGGAATCGTATCATCAACCCTGAAAGTCTGTGACGCCGACGACCGCATAGGATGCCGTACCTTGTGCCAGTTATAGGGCCACCCACCTGTGAGGGGATTCAGGGTTATGCAGGTAACCAGACCTTCAGACTACCGGTTATTTCTTGATCAGAGATCCTGGTTATTTATGGAGAGTTATGAGGTCTGTCAGAGACCATTTGGAGATGTGTTTTGAGGTCTGTCAGAGACCAGTTGGAGAGTTCTGAGGTCTGTCAGAGACCATTTGGAGATGTGTTCTGAGGTCTGTCAGAGACCAATTAGAGATGTGATTTGAGGTCTATCAGAGATCAGTTGGAGTTATGGTTTGAGGTCTGTCAGAGACCAGTGTTGGAGTGTTATTTTAGGTCTATCTGAGACCAGGGTTTGATGACTTCTGGATGGTCTATCTGAGACCTTTCTTGATTGGGTTCAGGCTATTCAGCCACAGCTTTGGTCCCTGTTGCATGATACTTGCATTGCATTGTCTGCATATCCATTATCATTTGCATTTCACTAACGTGTGTCTGTGCTGCAGGTGCATTTGCATTTCCCTAGTTCTAGTGCCCAGACTTCTGAGTGTTTGATCATGACTAGCTTACGGAGAACGGTTGCTTACAAATTGCCTACGCCTGATATTGTTCCTCTACTTGGGTTGATCTCTCTTGCTGATGAGGGTGTTCGTAGGAGTTTCCGGATGAGCTATGGTAGACTACTGAGATTGGTGTGCAAACCTACAGAGGTAGAGTTAGATGGGCTGTATGCTTTGATGCAATTCTACGACCCTGCTTTGAGGTGCTTTACGTTCTCTGACTTTATTATGGGACCAACCCTGGAGGAATACGCTGAGTATGTTGAGCTGCCCGTGCAGAACCAGGTTCCATTCATTCATTATGACGCCAAGCCCAGGCCGGAGGATTTGGCAAAAGCCTTGCATATTGATGCTTCTGAACTTGTGACTACTATTTCCCGTGGAGTTCCAGGCTTCTCATTTCAGTTCTTAGTTGGTAAAGCCCAAGAGTATGCCAAGAGCGGGTGCTGGGTTGCTTTCAATGCTGTGTTGGCTTTGTGCATTTATGGCATAATTTTGTTTCCCAACATACCGGATTTTGTGGACTTTGATGCTTTCTACTTGTTTGCCGCTGGTAATCCTGTACCTACCTTACTCGGAGATCTCTACCACTCACTGCATTATAAGAATGAGAAGGGAAGAGGAAAGAATGTTCATCTGTGTGTACCCTTGTTGAGTATGTGGTTTGAGAGTCACCTTCCTAAGAGAAGATCTGTTGCAGAGACTACAGTCCCAGCAGGTTGGCCAGAGCGCCTGATGAGGCTATATTCCGAAGACGTTGTATGGTTTGATCGAGATTTGTTGGGATCCGAGCTCATCTTCAGTTGTTCTGGGTACCCTAATGTGCCGCTGATAGGAAGAAAAGGGTGTATCAATTACAACCCTTCTCTATTCATTCGCCAATTCAGATATGCGCTGAAGAATCCACCTCAGGAGGAAGAAGTACAGGAATCTCTGTACTTCACAGGTGATTTGAAGGGAGAATTATTAGCCAAGCTGCAACGTGCCTGGACACGTATTAACCGCAAAGGGAAGCCACTGTTAGGTAAGAACGATTGCCAGGCCTATGCACCTTACAGGGTTTGGATCCAGGAACGAGCAAGTCAGTTGAAGATGCCATTTCCAGATGCACCAATCCTCGCTCTTATTCCGGCAGAAGAGCCAACTACTGTTTCTAGGGAAGTCTATGAGCAAGTTGTGAAGGAAAAAGAAGCCTTGATGAAGATTAATGAAGGGTTAGAGCAAGAGTTAGCCCAGGCACGCAGCGAGAAAAACAAGGCCGTATATGCTTTCCAGCAACAGATCGAGCTAGTAAACAGGTTAGGAGCTGAGTTGACTGAGGAGAAGAAAAAGCGCGAACGTCTGGGGCAAGAGTTCAGAAGCTCCCATGACATGCTGGAAGCCAAAAAGAAAGCGCTCGACGCAGCACACCGAGAGATCTCCTCTTGCAATAAGACTTGGAATGCCACTCTCACTAACAACAAGAAGAGGGAAGATAAGCTGAAGCAGCAAATCTCCGACCTCGAAGAGAAGTTGAAGTCTAGCATCAAGAAGTGTGAGGAAGAAGTGATGACCCGGTATAGTGTCCAGCATGCACTGAACAAGGCAATCAAATCCAGAGATGAAGCAGTGTCTCAGAAGCGAAAGTTAGAAGATTGCTTCGGAGAAGCAACATGGGAAGAAACTGCTGAAGACGTACGCCGCGTCCTTAAGAGGAGAAACCAGCTTGTTGAAGGGCTGCTTGATCGACCAAGCCATCCGGAGACTAAGAAGTTGATAGAGGAGTACCTGACTTTTGGGAGGATTTGATCATTTCGTGTAATAACTTGTATGCTTTATTTGCATAGTGCTGACCATCACCAGGATTGTTGGTTGAGGTCATGCCTTCTTTGTATTCTCAGTGATACTGTACCCTGGGCTTATTGATTCTCTTTGCAATATATGAGGCTTTATATGATTCAGCTCCGATATTCCTATTGTCAACACTGTCACTGCACCGGCACCTTCGCACTAGAACTGGGGGAATGAACTTCCCTAACGCACAGACACATTGCATTGCATTCATATTCATATTGCATAACAGGTAATCTTTGAATGGTGTCTTATCTCCTGCTCTGTACCAGGTACTTAACAGGATTCCAGATCAACATCCGCACCGCTATTCTACACGCTCCAACTGTCGGAAAATCATGGACCATATGCAGAACGAGATGCAGGATGTGCGCGAGAAGCTCGCCCTCTTCATGCAGACCATGGAAGCTATAGCAAAAGGGCAGGAGAACTTGCAGGCCATGGTCCAGCCTCTGTTGGCTCGCAACGCTGGTCATGGTAATGAAGATCATCAGTCTGTCCGGGTTGATACTGCTCATGGAGACGGCACTCCCACGCCAGTGGCTCCGCCGGTGATCAATATACCTGCTGCTAACGTCAACAACGCTACCGCTGCTGTGAATGGTAACGTCGGAGTGGGGAATGAGACTGCTGTCCTTAATGCTGGGCTGGGTGATGTCAATGTGGGAGATAATCTCGGAGGCAATGGCTTTGTCAATACTGGGTTCGGATTCAACGATCAGGGATTCGATAACACTGGCAAGTATGGCTTTACTGCTCAAGGCTTTGGGCAAGATGGTTATGGTATGGTCAATCAGGGTTACGGAGGCTTTGGAAACGGAAATGGTACTGGATTTATGGGTTTTGGTCCCGCTGGAGGTGTTCAAGGGTACGGCAACAGAGGCCGAGGTCCGGGGATGAATCAGATCAGAGCTGGGCGTAATAATGCGTATGATGGATACGGAGCTGGAAACGGTATGTGGCAAGAGGATCAGCAGGAAGACGCCTTCTCTGGAGGAGGGTTTGAAGGACCGATGGATGATTCCCAAAAGATTAGAATGCTGGAAGAGCAAATGAAGGGAGTCCTAAATCAGAGTGCTGTGGGTTTGGACATGGCAACTATGGGCTTGGTACCTGGCTTGAGGGTGCCAATTAAATTCAAAGCTCCTGCGTTCGATAAGTACAAAGGAGACACATGTCCGAAAGTGCATGTACGAGCTTATTACAGAAAGATGTCTGCATACTCAACTGATGAAAGAATGCTAATGCATTTCTTTCAGGATAGTCTATCGGGCCCTTCCCTAGAGTGGTACATGGGGTTGGAGCCAACTGATATCAAGACATGGAAGCAATTGGCGGAGGCGTTTGTAGCCCATTACAAGTATAACAGCGACCTGGCACCCAATCGGGTCCAGTTGGCCGGGCTTTCGCAGAAGAAGGGGGAGAGTTTTAAAGAGTACGCGCAAAGGTGGCGCGATATGGCTGCCAGGGTCCGTCCTCCTGTAGAAGATAAGGAAATGAATGATATGTTTGTCGGCACATTTACAGGGCTGTTTCATGATATGCTGTTTCATACGTCTCTGGCCAGTTTTTCAGACCTGATTCTGATGGGGGAAAAGATTGAGCGTAATATTAAGCAAGGAAAGTTCCAAGTTGAGGAATCAACTACATCTGGCAGTAATAGGAAAGCTTATGGTGGGCGCCGTCAGGGCGAGGCAAGCGCGGTATTTGGAGGCCGAGGCCGAGGCCGAGGCAGGGGACGAGGTCAATATCGTCAGCAGCAGCAGGTATCGAGTGTTACTATCCCGTATCAACAACAACCAATCCAGCAACAACAACCGGTTCAGCAGCAACCAATGCCACAGCAGCAGCAGCCTCAGCAGGGGGCACAACAGGCTCAGCGAAGATTCCAGGGTGGCAAGCCGAGAAGAGTGTTTGAGAAACCTCCCTCAACCTATGCCGATTTATTGCAGACATTGTTGGGATTGAATCTGGTAGAGAAAAGAACCCTGGCACCGATAACGGGAGCTCCCCCGTTCGGCTACGATGCAAATAGACACTGTGAGTTTCATTCTGGGGCCCCGGGCCACGATATAGAAGGTTGTCATGCTTTTAAGCACGTTGTGCAGGATCTCTTAGACAACAAGACTATCAATTTCGGAACGGCAGGTCCGAATATAGTCCAGAAACCCATGCCCAGTCATGGGGCGAACGCCGTTCTGATTGAGAAAGGTCTGAATCTTATTATGAATGTTGAAGATTTAAAGACGCCGCTGAGCGAGATAAAGAGCCGACTGTTACAAGGAGGTGTTTACCCAGGATGTAACGAGTATTGCTTAGACTGTTGGACCCTAGCTGGGGGGTGTGAGGATTTGAAGAAAGGCATTCAGGCCTTAATTGATGAAGGTATATTGCAGTTTGATCGAGCGGCAACTGACGAGCCTGCAGGAGCAGTAGTGGATAATCGGAGTGATGTGGCCACGGTAACGATTCCGCGGAAGACGATCACTATTGCAGCGCCAGCTCAGCGCCCACCGATCACCATAACTAAAGCCGGGCCAATCCCGTATGAGAACACGAAAGCAGTCCCATGGTCATATGGGTTAGAGGTGTATTGTGACGGGATAAAGATTGATGTCAACAAGCAGCCAGCGGAGGTTGTGGATAATGTTGTTGGTTCAGGAGGCATGACGAGGAGCGGCAGGATTTTTATATCTCCTGAAGTGGAGGCTGAAAGGCTAGCGAAAGGAAAAGGGAAAGCGGTTGAGAATGTTCCAGCGCAAGCAAGTGAAAAAGAAGCAGCATCGAAAGATGTGGAAGAATTCATGCGCTTAATTCGAAAAAGTGATTATAAGATTGTGGAGCATCTACAGCAGACACCGTCCAAAATATCTATCTTGTCATTGCTGTTGTGTTCGGAAGCTCATAGAAACGCTTTGCTGAAGGTCTTGGACACTTCTTTTGTACCCCAGGACGTCTCCGTAAATCAGCTAGAAGGAGTATTGGCGCATGTGAATGCTGGCCACAGTCTGGGCTTTACCGATTTTGACTTGACTCCGAAAGGGAGGGATCATAATATGGCATTACACATATCTGTTGAGTGTAGGGGATCAGTAATGTCGCACGTATTGGTTGACACCGGGTCGTCTTTGAATGTGCTGCCTAAGAAGGCGATGATGAAGCTGGATGTTCGAGGGATTTTGTGTACTCCCAGTGATTTGGTAGTCAGAGCGTTTGACGGCACGCGGAGAACAGTCTTCGGATCGATTACCTTGCCTTTGCAAGTGGGGCCGAAAGTGTTTGCAACAGAGTTTTATATCATGGATATACAGCCTGCGTACAGCTGCTTGCTTGGAAGACCCTGGATTCATGGGGCAGGGGCTGTCACGTCTACCCTGCATCAGAAGTTAAAGTATATGGTCGGAGACAGCGTAGTCACCGTGTGCGGAGAAGAAGACATCCTGGTCAGCCATTTATCATCGTTTAAATATGTGGAAGTCGACGGGGAGATCCACGAGACACCATGCCAGGCATTCGAAGGTTTGCGCATCAAGGACAAGAGTCCCGGGACTAGCAAAGTGCCAGAGATAGCTGTCTCATCGTATAAAGAAGCTCAAGCCCTAGTGGAAGCAGGAGAAGCCAAGGGCTGGGGCAAAGTGTTGGACATTCCGGTGAAAATGGACCGGTTCGGACTGGGGTACCGACCGTCGTCATCAACTCCTTCCGTGGAGGCCCCCCATTTCAGAAAGTCAATCACCATCTCTGCCAGGGGAGTATGTCATGAGACTGTCAATGCTGCTTCAGAGTCCGATGAAGGAGACAGCGACTGTGATATGGATGCCTGGATTCAGCCAAGCACGCCAGGACAAGGACTGTGCAACTGGTCTATTCAGGAGCTTGTTCCTGTGACGTTTAAACAGTAATGCTTTGCTTTATTAATTGTTGAATAATCTGATGTCTTGCCCGGGGCATCAGGATTTGCTTAGGGCTGTGTTGTTATAAACATTGCGTGCTAATCATTAAATAAATGGCGTTTTTTCATGTGCAAATACCGTAATCCCTGTCTTTCTTGTTTTATATTTTTCAATAAAATGGCAACGTGGTTATTCGCTTTATACGCATTTTGAAGCACTTAACCATTCCTTTTGCAGGATAACATTTTCAGATGACATCCTTGAACCACCTATGACTCGTCCCGACTTCGAGCACCCGGTATTCCAGGCCGAAGAAGAGATTGTCGAAGATAGCGACGTTCCTGAAGAACTGTCTTGGTTGGTGAAGCAAGAGGAAAGAGCCATTCTGCCTCATGACGAGGTTATCGAAATTATCAATTTGGGGTCGGAAGGGGTTGAGAAGAATATTCGTATCGGAGCCGCACTGCAGAGTGATATCAAGCGGAGACTGGTTGAAATGCTCCGAGAGTATAATGATGTATTCGCTTGGTCATATGAAGATATGCCGGGGCTCGATACAGATATGGTTGTGCATCGCCTGCCACTGAAAGAAGATTGTCCGCCGGTCAAACAAAAGCTTCGCAGAACACGACCAGATATGGCAATGAAGATCAAAGAGGAGGTTCAGAAACAGTGGGACGCTGGTTTCCTGGCTGTGACGAAGTATCCTTCATGGGTTGCCAACATCGTACCAGTGCCAAAGAAAGATGGCAAGGTTCGAATGTGCGTGGATTATAGAGATTTGAATAAAGCAAGCCCAAAAGACGATTTTCCACTTCCTCACATTGACGTGTTAGTTGATAATACTGCTCAATACTCTGTATTCTCCTTCATGGATGGCTTTTCAGGCTATAATCAAATTAAAATGGCGCCAGAGGATATGGAGAAGACTACTTTCATAACGCCTTGGGGAACATTTTGCTATAAAGTGATGCCCTTTGGTTTGAAAAATGCTGGGGCAACATATCAGCGTGCGATGACGACTCTCTTTCATGACATGATGCATAAAGAGATCGAAGTTTATGTTGACGATATGATTGCCAAATCCCAGACGGAGGAAGAGCATCTGGTGAATCTGTTGAAGTTGTTTAAAAGACTTAGGAAGTTCAGGCTGAGGCTGAACCCTAATAAATGCACCTTCGGGGTGAGATCGGGTAAACTGCTGGGGTTTATCGTAAGCGAAAGAGGAATAGAGGTCGATCCTGCTAAGATAAAAGCGATTCAAGAAATGCCGACGCCTAAAACAGAGAAAGAGGTGCGCGGGTTTTTAGGGAGATTGAACTACATTGCTCGGTTCATATCTCACCTAACTGCCACGTGTGAACCATTATTCAAGTTGCTAAAGAAAGATCAAGCTGTAACGTGGAACGAAAATTGTCAAAAGGCATTCGATAAAATAAAGAAGTATCTGCAGGAGCCTCCTATTTTGATACCCCCAGTGGCAGGGAGACCCTTGATAATGTATTTGACGGTTCTTGAGGGAAGCATGGGTTGTGTTCTCGGTCAACACGACGAGACAGGGAGAAAAGAGCATGCGATCTATTACTTGAGTAAGAAATTTACAGATTGTGAATCTCGGTATTCAATGCTGGAGAAAACTTGTTGCGCGCTAGCCTGGGCCGCCAAGCGTTTGAGGCAGTACATGCTGAATCATACAACCATGCTCATCTCGAAGATGGATCCAATCAAATATATATTCGAAAAACAGGCGTTGTCAGGTAGAATTGCCCGGTGGCAGATGGTCTTGACTGAATATGATATTCAATACGTCTCGCAAAAGGCTATAAAGGGGAGTGTGTTGTCTGAGTATCTGGCAGAGCAGCCTATTGAAGAGTATCAATCGATGAGGTTTGATTTTCCTGACGAGGATATCATGTACTTAAAGATGAAGGATTGTGAAGAGCCGTTGCCAGACGAAGGACCAGAGTTGGGGTCCCAGTGGAAGATGATATTTGACGGAGCTGTGAATGCTTACGGTAGCGGAATAGGGGCAATCATCACCACGCCACACGGGTCGCACATCCCGTTTACTGCCCGATTGACCTTTGCCGTTACCAACAATGAGGCCGAATACGAAGCTTGTATAATGGGGCTCGAGGAAGCCATTGATTTGCGAATCAAACATCTAGACGTATACGGAGACTCAGCTCTGGTAGTGAATCAGATCAAAGGAGAATGGGAGACACGTCAGCCCAATTTGATACATTACATGAATTATGCAAGGAGATTGTTGCCTTTCTTTGACAAGGTTGAATTGCATCACGTACCGCGGGCGGAAAATCAAATGGCTGACGCCCTTGCCACTTTGTCTTCCATGTACAAGGTCAACTTCTGGAATGAAGCTCCCCAAATCACTGTCTCTCGGTTGGACAGGCCAGCTTATGTATTTGCTATTGATGAAGCATCTGATGATAAACCGTGGTATTTTGATATCCTTAATTTCCTGAAGAATAAAGAGTATCCGGCTGGGGCATCCAGTCAAGATCAGAAGACTCTCAGGAGATTAGCAGGCAATTTCTATTTGAACCCGGATGGCGTCTTGTACAGAAGAAACCACGATTTGGTGTTGTTGCGATGTGTAGACGAGAAAGAGGCAAAGCTTCTCATGGAGGAAATTCACGAAGGTGCCTTTGGTACGCATGCTGGTGGGCATGCTATGACGAGAAAACTGCTAAGGGCAGGTTATTTTTGGCTGACGATGGAAACTGATTGTTTCAAGTTCGCGAGGAAGTGCCACAAGTGCCAAATCTATGCTGACAAGATACATGTGCCTCCAAGCCCTTTAAATGTGATGTCATCTCCATGGCCATTCTCGATGTGGGGAATCGATATGATTGGGAAGATCGAGCCGACGGCTTCTAACGGACATCGGTTCATCCTAGTAGCAATCGATTATTTCACCAAGTGGGTGGAAGCGGCGTCTTACGCGAATGTAACGAAGCAAGTGGTGGCCAGATTCATCAAAAGAGATATCATTTGCCGATATGGGATTCCCGAGCAGATAATCACGGACAATGGTTCAAATCTGAACAACAAAATGATGAAGGAGCTCTGTCAGAATTTCAAGATCGAACATCACAACTCCTCCCCTTACCGACCCAAGATGAATGGCGCTGTCGAAGCGGCCAATAAGAATATCAAGAAAATCGTTCAGAAAATGGTGGTGACTTATAAAGATTGGCATGAAATGCTACCTTTCGCTTTGCACGGTTATCGTACGACGGTACGCACATCAACCGGGGCAACTCCGTTCTCGTTGGTATACGGAATGGAAGCAGTATTACCATTAGAGGTTGAGATCCCTTCTCTGAGGGTATTGCGAGACGTTCAGCTGGACGAGGCAGAATGGGTAACGAATAGATTGAACCAACTGAGTTTGATGGATGAGAAGAGGCTAGCTTCTCTGGCATACGGTCGTTTGTACCAAAGACGAATGAAGAAAGCGTACGACAAGAAGATACTTCCGCGAAGCTTTCAGACGGGCGACCTTGTGCTGAAAAGGATTCTCCCGCCGCAAGCAGATCACAGGGGCAAGTGGACCCCCAACTACGAAGGGCCATATGTTGTCAGTAAGGTCTTTTCAGGAGGAGCTTTATTGTTGTCCACCATGGACGGAGAAGACTTTGCGTCACCTGTGAATTCGGACGCAGTTAAAAAATACTTTGCTTAAAATGGACCCGCTGGACAGAAAAAAGAGAGTCCAGGCAAAAATGGGGCATCCTGGCGAACCAAAAACAGAATGAAAGGTTCGGGCAAAAGTTAGGGATAAAATTGAAAAAAAATGTACACCCGCGAAGTTGAAAACCTACACTGGGCGGCTTCGGCAAAAAAGGGTATCCCGGTGAACTGAAAACCCGTAAAGGGCGGTTCACGCAAAAGTTAGGGATTTGAAAAGCAAATGACTGCGGTCCGAATTCGATATTGCAATGAGCATCAACGCGGGAGAATATATTTGAGGAGCCAGTTATCGGATGCAATCTCTTCAGAAGTGGGGATACCGGGAAAGCATTAGAGTCGGACGAGTCATGGGAGGATCAGTTCGTGGTGTTCATCTGCATCCCGTTGCCGACATGTGTACAAAAGTTAATTTGTCAATATATTTGTGCTTCTTGTGCATACTTATGTATTTGCTTTGCGTAGCTTCCTCTTTTCAGGAGTTACATCCCGTGTACAAAACCTCCGCCCATTCAGGGGCCCAATCAATGAAAATATGTTATTCAGTAATTGATGCTGGTTCTTTACTGTTTTGTGCATGATAAAACGCCTAAGTTTATTGAAGCTAGCATGAATATAACGTCACTGGCCCTTGCCAACAAGTGTTAAAGCTTTGAATTAACTGAGTGTGACGTCACTAACCTGAATTGATTTGATTGCATAAGCTTGTCGTGTCTTGTTTGTGTTGTTGCAGGTTTCATAACCATACGAAGAAGGTGATCAAAAGATTGCGATAACGAAAGACTCAGTCTTCACGCAGGTCATGCATGTTCTTCCTGAAGAAGGATAGAATTTCCCAGCTAGCCGTAGCTTATCCAAAGGACGTGCTCCAGAAAAGCTATTCGTCCTCAGCAGAGTTTGGCGATTCTAAGATCGTAAGGCTGTATTCAGGCAGGTTCATCTTTCCCCGCAGGGTCATGCACTCTCCCCCCAAGGGAGTCAGTTAATTTTCCCCAAGAGAATCATCCCATCCCCAGCGGAATTCTCTTTGCAAGTGTTTTCATTCCTTCCAGTGGAACTTGAAGATCAAGACTCTCCAGAGCAGAGTTGATGGTGGGTCCTGTCATTTATTTTGTCAGAGATACTGGTGATATCAGTTCACGTTCCAGCAGAGAGTCCGATCGTACTATGCACATCTGCTATTCCCCAGCAAAGTTATATTCCCCAGCAGAGGGTTGCCTCAACAAGTTGCTTGGTTTAAGTTCCCAATTTCCCAGCAGGGTCGACTTCACCCTTCCAGCATTTATTTTGCTGGAATAATTCTGTAGCATCTGGCTATCCCCGGCGGAGTCGGCATTATCCTTCCAGCATTTATTTTGCTGAAGCAGTTCCTGTATTTTAGCAGTTCAGGTAGAGAGAGTTCTTACTCCAATGAATTACCAAACTTTCAAGATCTCGACGTGAGATATTCGATGATAATGTCAGTTTCGGCAGTACTCCCCCACAAAGTCTGCAGGATAAGTTTCTCTTGGTCCCCAAGCAGAGTTACTTATGTCCCCGCCAGAGTTTTTGTTGAAGTTTCTCTAGTCCGATCAGCGGATTGTTTCCTGCAAAGTTGTTGTTACGTCAACATTAAAAGGGTTTCCATGAATCAGAATTTCAGAGGCCACCGCCGGTTATCAGAACAGGCATCCAATAGTTTGGTTTCCAGACATCCTCAGTAGAGTCCGCCTCAAAGTCGCTGTCACGTCAGTGTTAAGAAGTTTGGGGGTGAGGATCATTGGAGAATTAAGTCCTGACGTGGACAATTTATTCCTATATTGATGGGATTTCTTCAGAAATGGGCGTCCTTACGTGGACAGGTTTATTTCCCCAGATTGGTGAGGTATGTTAGTCCTTACATGGACAGATTCGGTTTCTCGAAATTAGTGGAACGGGAGGTCATGACGTTGACAAAAGTGATTACTCTTTGAGTTGGTATTCCTTACGCGGACAGATCAGACCAGCGTGTGAGTCCTTACGTGGACAAGTCTTATTTCCTCAGCGGGTCGAAGACGCCTGAGTCCTAACGTGGACAAATCAAGACTAGATCAGTGTCCTTACGCGGACAAATCAAAGAGATTATTATTCCTAACGTGTGGAAGTGGGTCCTAACGTGGACGATGTAGTCCTTACGCGGACATATCAGAAGAGGATTCCTTACGTGGAAATGATAGCATTCCTGACGTGGAAAGATCAGAGTCCTTACGTGGACATATTAAGAGCATTCCTTACGTGGAAAAGAATGGGTTTCCTTACGTGGAAGAACAAGTTGAATTCCTCACGTGGAAAGATTGAGTCCTCACGCGGACATATCAAGATTGAAATGGATTATTCCTGACGTGGGAGAGTTTAGTCCTGACGCGGGCAGATCAAAGAAGTTATTCCTAACGTGGAAAGACAATGTTTCCTTACGTGGAAAGAAGCTGGATTCCTTACGTGGAAAGATTGGAGTCCTGACGCGGACATGTCAAGTGATATTGGAGTCCTTACGTGGACAGATTGATATAGTTCTCCTTATGTGGAAAGAAGATTGCCTCCTGACGTGGAAAAATGTAATCCTGACGCGGACAAATCAAAGAGAATTTTATTCCTAACGTGGACGATTCAGTTTATGGAAATGCAGACGAATTATCCCCAGCGGAGTTGCCGAGATTTTTCTGGGTTAACAGCAAGTGGAGTCCTAACGTGGACAGGTTTTAGTTGAGATTTCTTCGTATTGATGACAGACGGAGTCCTAACGTGGACAAGCAAGCAATCTTTTATGAACGATGAAGACAATCCCCAGCACGGTCGCGCGAGATCAGTGGGTTGCCATAATAGTCAGATTCAGCTGATGGATGTCGTTCCTCAAGCAGGAGCGCAATTTAGTTTTGCGGTTGGCAAATTTCTGGTTTCACTAGTATTCAACCGTCTCGTACCGCGAATGTCTGAAGGCTCCGGGCTCTTCACCCAATCGGGTCCAAGTCGCTTGAATAGGGGCAGCTGTTGCACCCTAAAATTTGCCCAACCTTATTCCTTGGGTTTATGTTTTAATATCATTAGCATTTGCATGTAGAGTCATGTACATAGACTAACCATCTGCATAGCATAAGCATAGCAAGTCATTCAACAGGAGACCAATCATTATTCTCATCTCTAGAGGCCTATCAAGAGGTTATTATCCCAATTCAATCTCATTCAAGTCATCAGAAAAGAATTTGAAAGCAAAGAGTTCAGCAGATCAAGCCTTGAGTCCATCTCCTAGCTGAGGGTATCTGAGGGTCAACAAGAGGGTTGTGAGCTGTAAGTTGAAGGCATGGAGAGTATCTAGACATTATGAGAGACTTAGAAAGTCATTTGGAGAAGAAAACAAGTCATTGATGAGAGCACAAGAGCTACAGTTGAAGGCAGTCAACTAGGGTTTCATCTGGGTCAACCCTAGGTCAACCCTAGGTCAATTGACTGATTTAAAGGGCATTCAAGTCTATTGGAGAGATGTGGGGTTCATCATTGGACGTATGAAGGAGGATATGGAGATATGCCAAGGAGAATTCAAGAAAAATCAAGGAGAAGAGGAGTTTCTAAATTAGGGTTTCTGTGTAAAATCCCCTAGTTTAGGTCAAATTTCCAAGCAAGATAAGTCAAAATGCTAGCTTCAAATGGCTTCTTGGCCAACATGGAACTTGTAGAGGATCTCAAGACCTTTAATTTGAGTGGTGGAAGACATCAAGGAGATTTATAGAACTCAAGTTATGGTCCTTGCAAGTTACAGGTCATCTGAGGTGTCTGAACTTTTGTCTGTGAAAGTGACTTGACTTCCAAGCTAGTTTTGCCCCTCAAGGAGATTTCAAATGAATTCTTGGTCAACATAATAATTGTTCCTCATTGTCTTAGCTTTCTAGAATGGTATGGCATGCCTTCATATGATGTGTGGAACTCAACTTATGGTCTTGGCAAGCAAAGGGTATTTTGGGCATTTGTGAATTACAGGTCATTTTAACCTATGTCCAAAACTCATACAAGGAGGCCTCAAATGGAAAAACTTACAACATCAAACTTGCTCCAAATGGGATTTTAAGTCTAGAAAGAAGGTCACAAATTGTTGGAAAAGCTCATAGCATGAAGTTGCATGATTGGTCAAAATTTGAACTAAAATGGCTTATAATTTAAAGAAATTCAAAGTGAAAAATGGTTTGGGAGATTTACAAGTCCAAATGGAGACTTCCAATATATGATTTTGAATGGAAAAGCAATTCTAAGAACAATGGTTCAAACACTTTTTTGAGTTTAGAAGGAAAAAAGAAAGATATTCATGGTTACTTGCATTTTAAGAAACACTTCAAAAATGGATCAAAGTTGGAAGGCAAGGGAATGTGCAAGATGGATCTAGAAGTTACCATTGGGGTCTATATATTCATGAAATGAGGATTGATCAAGGGTTGGCTTCATTTTCACCAAGAATCTCCCAAATTCTCTCATTCTTTTTCATTGAAGTTTCATTCCAATTCTTCAAATTCTTCACCAAATCATCATCAAAATCAACTTCATTATACTGTTTCATCATCATAGATCATAATTCAATCAAGAACAAGGTGGTTAGAATCCATTTTCGTGCACTTTCTTCAAGTACATCAAAACTGCAATTTCCATTGGATAGCACAATTCAAGCCAAGGATTATTCAAGTGTTGCAAACAGAAGCAAGTAGAGCAATTGTAGATCAGGATCCAAGCCTCACAAGTCTCAGATCCACCAGATTCAGCATCATCCACAAGATTTTACACCAGGTGCGTTTTCATTCAAACAGCTTGATTCAATTAGGTTAGCATGATTTTATTAGTTTAGATATGATGTAGGAGGTTAGTAGAGCAATTAGGATGAATTTGGAGTGGTTTGGTGATGTTTGTTAGCAGGTGTACAAAACTGTTAGGGCTTGAAACTTGTAGTAGAATGCATCATAAGCTTAGCTTGATAGATCAGAATGATAACCATTAGGTGTAGATTAGATTAGTGCAAGTTTGATGGAGAATTGTGATGGTGCATCTCAGAGTAATTTCATGGTGACCAGAACTTGTATCGATCGGGTTTATTGATTTGTTGAATTTCAAAGCAAACTAATGCCATAGGCTTATAGAGGGAGAGATGTAGAGCAATTTTCATGTTTATAGCGTGGCGTTTCATGGCCTGGAGAAGGAGAACTAAGAGCTTGAACCTTGCTCGTGCATGGCTGCCATGGGAGAGGAAACCCTAGCTTTATGATCTGAGGTAGGAGACATAATCTGGAGCGTCCAATTCATGTGGACTTTTGACCTCATAAGCCAATCGTGTGGCTATTATTTGATTCAGAAATTGGAGGGAGATGCGTTGGCCCTAAACGCACCGTTTCATTAATTGAAACGGGCGGGCCTGAATGTAATGTGTTATTCCCACCCCCAGTGCATAGGCCCATTCCAATTTGAACGTAAATCCTTTCCTATTTTCACCCCCCAGCTTGTGTCTTTATTTTCTTTGTTGCTGACTGATTCTGGGCCTTATCCAAATGTGCTACGCGCACCCCCCATTGTTGGCCCATCCTGGATCATTAACTAGGTGTGGTTTCTATTCATACCCCCTCCCTCATTTTAATTCAATTCGATTTTTTTAATTCCACTTTAATTTTTACCAACTTTGAAAATTCATAATAAATTCATAAAAAATCATTTTCACTTCATTCTTTTTACATCATTTTCTTTAGGATGTGTAGAAAATTATAGAAAAATAAAATTGCATTTTTATTTTTATTTCATATTTTTTCCATATTTTCTAAATAAATGTCATTTTAAATAGCTTCATTTCATGCATGATTTTAATAATTTTTGTTCTATTACATGCTTTAATTTTTTTTTGTTCATTTTTTTTAGGGTGTTTAGATTAGATGTTGAACTTGTAGATTCCATTTAGTTCCCATTTTTAGAAATTCATTTTAGGTGATTAATGTAGGTTTGAACAACATGAATAAAACTAGGGTTTTAGGTGATGACTTAGGAAGTTTGATTTCATTTCCCTTAAGGCTTAGGGTTTGAATAGATTAGTTATGGGACTATAGGGGCTATGGGTAGTTATTAGATCCCTTAGAAAAGTCAGGATTCCCCTACTGCTATTAATATGCTGTATATATCTGATTGACTGGTGTGGTGTGCCCTCTGGGGATTATTGCTTGCTTGTGTGGATATTGGGATTGTCTGGGAATTTGGGAGAGCTGAAGACTTGAGGAGATGAAAGCCATTGAAGATCCAGAGATTGAAGATCAACTTCCAGAGTTGAAGAAGAGATTCTTGCTAGCAGATGCTGAGGAGATTAGGGTTTAGGAGCTAGGCAGAGCTCTAGGTTAGAAAGTTTGTTTCTCAAACATGGATTGCCTTGTCTGTATCCATTCTTCTCTGTGATTCAGAGTCTCTCTAAGACACTCACCCCCTTCCTTTGGAAGGCTTGGTGATAGTGTCTATGAGATAGAACTCTTGAGAGAAAATGTCTCTTGTGTTAGAAGCAGTCTGTTCACCACCCTTGGTAGTCAACTGATTGCTTAACACCCAATTCACTCTTGTGACTAATCCCTCATCCTGGAGGTTTGAGCTTGAAGAAAAGCCATTGCAGATAGGAGAATGATGATCAAAGCCCTTATCTGAAGGTCATAAAGATGGATATTGATGCTTGTTGAAGCCTGTAAATGATTGGAGATTACTTGAAGATAGATATTGATGTAGAGCTGCTGTGGCTGTTTATTTTTGCTGTATTTCATTTCTTGATGTATTGATTGGTTTTCCTGACTGTATTGTTTGCTGTTTACCCTGTTGGGTTGAAGGTGAAGCCTGTTCACTTTTGCCTATTGTTTTCTAGGTTCGAGGTTGAGTGGGACTCCCTTGCCTCGCTTGTATTGTTGCATCCATGCATTTTACTGCTTTACTATATATATCTGATATTGTTTCTGTTTCTGCCTATCCCTTAGGATCTCTGTTTCTCTCTGTGCAAGAGAGGAGCATGATAGACACTAGGTCTTAACCCATGCATGATAACATTAGGTTAGTTTGTTTCCCTTCGCAACCGTAGGTTAGAGTTCTGTCTCTTTCTTTCTTAAAACAAACCGAAAAACACATAAAGATTTCAAACACAATAAAAGACACTTCTTTCGTAAAAGAATGTGAACTCATCAAAACGTCATTTTTGTCCGCTGGGACTGTTAATCAGACAACCTTTTTCAGAAGGAATAAAATCAACCAAGACAAGCTTGTGTCGTACGTGGCCCGAACTACGTTTGCTCTGATCTTTCATGCTGTATGAAAGTACGTAGGCATAGGATACGATATCCTAGCGAGCAACCTTCCCCTCCTTTCCAGTAGGTAGGCGAACTACGTTGACTCTGATTTCTCGTTCCAGACGGGAATACGTAGGCATAAAGTGCGATACTTTGCCGAGTCATTTTTATTTTCATTTTATTTTCTTTTTTAACCCTTGACCTATAGAGTAGATAGAATAACAATCCATACCCGAAAACAAGCGTGGATCCCGTCGAGTACGACGGACGTGAGGGGTGCTAATACCTTCCCCTTGCGTAACCAACTCCCGAATCCAGGTTTTGGTTGCGACGACCATACCTTTCCCGTGTTGTGCGAGGTTTACTCTGAGCGTTTCCTTTCCCTCCCGTGGGATAAATAACGCACGGTGGCGACTCTTCTGTTCAGCCGGCGCCGATTTTCGCAGTAGCGACACAGTTAATAGGAAATTTGACACACCGCCTATTTCGTATTCTCAACTTCTACAACATTTGCTTCAACTTCAGCTGATCCAAAAGAGAACATTGGCACCACTTACAGGCGCGCCACCTCCGAGTTATGACGCGAATGCGAGATGTGATTTTCATTCGGGCGCTCCAGGCCATAACATAGATAATTGCAAGGCTTTCAAGCACAAGGTGCAAGACCTTATTGACAGTAAGGCAATTAACTTTACCAACGAGACTCCGAATGTGGTTCAGAACCCAATGCCAAATCATGGGGCAGCCGGAGTTAATGCCATTATTGAAGAAGAAGAGCTGAATTCGATAACTGACGTCGCAGAGTTAAGAACGCCTCTGAGTTTTGTTAAAAGCAAGTTGTTGAAAGGAGGAGTTTTCCCCGATTGTGTGAAAGGTTGTGAAGGTTATGTTGCTCACCCTGAGGGTTGTGAGGATCTGAGGAATCATATTCAATGTCTGATGAATGAAGGTGTATTTCAGTTTGACAAGATGATAGAGGAAAAAGATGTGAAAAAGATTATAATGATCAAGATGAAATCGCCACGATTTCAATCCCTTACAGAACAATTAAAATTTCAGCGCCTCCAAGACCAGTGCCAGTGATTATTACCAAAGCCGGACCAGTGCCATACGAAAGTACCAAGGCCATCCCATGGAATTATGGGGCAGAGGTATTTTGTAACGGCCAGAAGCAAGAGTTGATGGGAACATCGTCTGAAGGGTCATCTGTTGACAATTTGGTTGGAGCCGGTGGTTTAACCAGAAGCTGTAGGGTGTTTTCACCTCCAGAGGTTAATTTGGAGAGGTTTGATAAAGGAAAAGGAAAGGCTGTAGTGGAAGAAAGTTCACAACAAGGAGATAAAGATTCTCTGATCAAAGACGCCGAAGAGTTCACGCGTCTTATTCGAAAGAGTGACTATAAGATTGTTGATCATCTGCAGCAAACTCCTTCCAAAATATCAATTTTGTCTTTGCTATTATGCTCGGAGGCACACATGAAGGCCTTGTTGAGAATTCTGAACACAACTTACGTGCCGCATGAAATTTCCATAAATCAGCTTGAAAGGGTTGTAGCCCATGTTAATGCCCGCAATGGCTTGGGGTTCACAGATCTAGATTTGACTCCTGCGGGGAGAAATCATAACCATGCCCTGCATATCTTCATTAAGTGCAGAGGGGCTGTCTTGTCACATGTTCTGGTCGATACAGGGTCTTCACTTAACGTGTTGCCCAAGAAAGCTTTGATGAAATTAGACACCCAAAGTGTGATATGTACTCCTAGTGATCTTGTTGTGAGAGCATTTGATGGAACGATAAGATCGGTGTTCGGTGAAGTTACTCTCCCTATTCAAGTGGGCCCGAAAATCTTTAATGTTGTTTTCTACATTATGGACATTCAGCCAGCGTACAACTATTTACTTGGTCGATCATGGATTCATTCTGCAGGAGCAGTCACTTCGACCTTGCATCAGAAGTTGAAGTACATTGTTGAAGGGAGGATTGTCACGATGTGCGGTGAAGAGGATATTATGGTGAGTCACCTGTCATCCTTTAAATATGTAGAGGTGGATGGAGAGATCCACGAAACTCGGTGTCAAGCATTCGAAGCTGTTCAGATTAAAGAGAAGCCTCCAGTTGAGGACATAACTCCTAAGATTTCAATGTCTTCTTTCAAGGAAGCTCGTACTGTTGTGGAGTCTGGTTCTTCACAGGGATGGGGTCAAGTGCTCAACATTCCCAATAAACAAGACAAATTTGGTTTGGGATACAACCCATCTTCTTCCTCGCAGAGTACTCTAAAGTATAGAGGGCCGGTGCAGTTTACCAGCAGTGGGGTCATCTTTGACAGAATCAATGTTATGGGAGAAGACGAAGGAGACAATGACTGTGATATGGACGCGTGGATTCAGTCGTGTGTTCCTGGTCAAAGCTTATGCAACTGGACTATCAAGGAAGTCATTCAAGTTACCTTTAAAGAGTAATATCTTTGTTTTGATTATGTGTGGTCCTACGTTCTGCCCAGGGCGTAGTTGCTTTGCTTTGTAGGGACCTACTTGTTTATGTTTGAACTCTTTTTATCATTAATCAAAGGCGTTTATCCGCATTCAAATATTTTGATCCCTGTTTTTATCTTTTTATTTTTGACAATAAAATGGCAATGTGTTTGTGCTTGTTTGCATATCATTTTAAGCATAAAACATCAACCATGCAGGTTTCACATCGCAGGTGCCACCGCTTCAGATTCGTCTATGACTCGGTTTGACTTTGACAGTCTAATCTTTAAAGCTGAAGAAGAGATTGATGAAGACGAGGAATTTCCTGAAGAGCTCGCCAGACTGTTGAGACAAGAAGAGAAGGTCATTCTACCTCATCAAGAAGAAATTGAAGTTGTCAATCTGGGCACAGAGGAAGACATAAAAGAAGTCAGGATAGGGGCTGCTTTAGAAGATGATGTGAAGAGAAGACTGGTAGAGATGCTCCGTGAGTACAAAGACGTCTTCGCTTGGTCATACGAGGATATGCCAGGTTTGGACACAGATATAGTGGTACATCGTCTACCTCTTTGAGAAGAATGTCCACCTGTAAAACAAAAGCTGAGAAGAACCAGATCGGACATGGCAATCAAGATTAAGGAAGAGGTCCAGAAGTAATTGGACGCCGATTTTCTTGCTGTTACGAATTATCCTCCGTGGGTCACTAACATTGTTCCTGTACCTAAAAAGGATGGAAAGGTCAGGATGTGTGTTGATTACAGAGATTTGAACAGAGCCCGAAAGATGATTTCCCACTCCCTCACATTGATGTGTTAGTCGATAACACTGCTCAACATTCTGTGTTTTCCTTCATGGATGGTTTCTCTGGGTACAACCAAATCAAGATGACCCCAGAAGACATGGAGAGAAAAAACTTTATCACGCCGTGGGGAACTTTTTGCTATAAATTTATGCCTTTTGGATTGAAAAATGCAGGGGAAACTTATCAGTGGACGATGGTGACTTTATTTCATGATATGATTCATCATGAGATTGAGGTCTATGTTAGTGACCTGATCACAAAGTCACAGACGGAGGAAGAGCATCTGATAAATATTTTGAAGTTGTTTGAGAGGTTGAGGAAATTCATATTGAGGTTGATTTCGAACAAGTGCACCTTCGTGGTGAGGTCAGGAAAGCTATTGGGGTTTATTGTCAGTGAAAAAGGAATCGAGGTAGATCCTGCAAAGATAAAAGCAATACAAGAAATGCCACCGCCGAAAACAGAAAAAGAAATTCGTGGTTTTCTAGGGAGATTGAACTACATTGCAAGGTTCATATCTCACCTTACGGCCACCTGTGAACCATTGTTCAAGCTGTTAAAGAAAGATCAGGCGGTTGTTTGGAATGAAAATTGTCAAAGGGAATTTGAAAAGATAAAAGAATACTTGCAGGAACCTCCGATATTGATGCCTCCAGTGGCAGGAAGACCTTTAATCATGTACTTGACGATTCTTGAGAACTCCATGGGTTGTGTACTTGGTCAACATGACGAGACGGGAAGAAAAGAACATGATATCTACTATTTGAGTAAGAAGTTCACATATTGTGAGTCCAGATACTCAATGTTAGAAAAGACATGTTGTGCACTTGCCTGGGCAGCCAGACACCTAAGGTAGTATATGTTGAACCACACAACCATGCTGATTTCAAAGATGGATCCAATCAAGTACGTGTTCGAAAAGCAGGCACTTCCTGGAAGAATTGGTAGGTGGCAGATGGTTCTGACAGAATACAATATTCAACATGTTTCCCAAAAGGCCATTAAGGGAAGTGTTTTGTCAAAATATCTCGCACAGTAGCCAATCGAAGATTATCAACCAATGAAATTTGAATTTCCTGATGAGGACATAATGTTTCTGAAGATGAAGGATTGTGAAGAGCCACTACCTGACGAAGGTCCTGAGATAGGCTCCTAGTGGAAGATGATTTTTGACAGTGCTGTTAACTCTTATGGCAGCAGAATTGGGACAGTCATTATAACTCCTCATGGTTCCCATATACCGTTTACCTCCAGGCTAATGTTTACCTACACCAATAATGAAGCTGAGTATGAAGCATGGGTATTGAGGAAGCTATTGATTTGAGGATCAAGAACCTTGATGTATATGGTGATTCAGCTTTAGTCATTAACCAGATCAAAGGAGAGTGGGAGACTCGTCAGCCCAATATGATCCCTTACATGAATTATGCCAGGAGATTACTGCCATTCTTTGATAGAGTGGAGTTTCATCATGTGCCGAGGGCCGAGAACCAGATGGAAGATGCTTTGGCAACCTTATCGTTGATGTATAAAGTGAATTATTGGAATGAAGCTCCAATGATCACTATCACGCACCTCGATAGGCCAACGTTCATATTTGCAGTGGAGAAAGCATCGGATAGGAAGCCTTGGTATTTTGATATCAAAAACTTTCTCAAGAATCAACAGTATCCATCAGGGGCATCGAGCCAGGATAAAAAGACTTTGAGAAGATTGGCAGGGAACTTCTACCTGAAAAGGGACGGTGTGTTATACCGAAGAAACTTCGACTTGGTGTTGTTGAGGTGTATGGACGAAAATGAAGCAAGCTTGCTAATGGAAGAATTCCACAAAGGTTTTGTTGGAACAAATGCTGGCAAACATGCAATGTCCAGGAAATTGTTGAGAGCTGGATATTACTGGATGACTATGGAATCAGATTGTTTCAAGTACGCCAGGAAATGTCATAAATGCCAGAATTTTGATGATAAGATGCATGTGCCGCCGATTCCTCTGAATGTCATGGCGTCTCCTTGGCCCTTTGCTATGTGGGGAATTGATATGATCGGTAAGATTGAGCCGACTGCTTCGAATGGACATCGCTTTATCTTGGTGGCAATCGATTATTTCACCAAGTGGGTCAAAGCAGCTTCTTTCGCCAACGTAACTAAACAGGTCGTGACTCAATTTATCAAGAAGGACATCATCTGTCGTTATGGAGTTCCTGAACGAATCATTACTGATAATAGTTTGAATTTGAACAACAAGATGATGAAGGAACTGTGCCAGAGTTTCAAGATCGAACACCACAACTCTTCTCTATACCGCCCAAAGATGAATGGTGCTGTCGAGGTAGCCAACAAGAACATCAAGAAGATTGTACAAAAGATGGTGGTTACCTACAAAGATTGGCACGAGATGTTTCCCTTTGCATTACACGGATATCGTACTTCGGTACGCACTTTAACTAGGGCAACTCCTTTCTCGCTAGTGTATGGTATGAAAGTTGTCCTACTATTAGAAGTCGAGATTCCTTCCCTGAGAGTGTTGGTTGATGCTAAGCTTGACGAGGTAGAATGGGTGAAGGCTAGGTTGAATCAAATTAGTCTGATTAATGAGAAAAGATTGGCATCCATTGCTCATGGTCGATTATATCAAAGCAGAATGAAGAAGGCTTTCGATCAGAAGGTGCACCCTCAAAGCTTTCAGGCAGGTAATTTAGTGTTGAAGCGAATTCTCCCTCCACAAATAGATCACAGGGGCAAATGGAATCCCAATTATGAAGGTCCATATGTGGTAAGGAAAGTTTTCTCCAAAGGAGCCTTATTACTATCAACGATGGACGGTGAAGATTTTACGTCCCCTGTGAACGCAGACGCAGTAAGAAAATACTTTGCTTAAAATAGACCCACTGGAATAAGAAAAAGAAAATCCAGGAAAATATGGGGCATCCCGGAGAACCATAAAAAGAATGGGTTCGAGAAAAAAATAGGGATAAAAAGAAAAGAATAAACCCGCAAAGTTGAAAACATGAAAAGACGACTTTGGAAAAAATGGGTATCCCGGTGAATTGAAAACCCGAAAGGGCGATTCAGGCAAAAGTTAAGGATTGAAAGGCAAATGACTGCGGTCTGCATCGGATCCTGTGAGCACAGTGGATTCTTGGAGGACCCGAGGGTTAACAAGTCAGTCTCTTTAGAAGGCAGGATATTGATGAAGCATCAAAGTCATGCGAGTCATAGTCGAATCGGCACATGGCGGTTGTCTGTTACCATATTGTCGACATTTGTATATCTTTTGTATTTCTGTACTTTTTGCGCAACTTTCTCTTTTCAGGAGTTGCATCCGATGTAATTTGCCCATTTACAATCCATTTTCAATCAATGAGTACATTTTCCAAAAAGCTTCCTTGTTTTGCTTTTTTTTACTATTTTGTTTGCAAAAAAACCCCCCGATGTTTTTGATAAAACTTTGCATATATAAACTTTTGGGGCTTTAATAATCATGATTGAAACATTGATTTACTTGAAGGATGTCGTGGACGATGACCGAGATAGCCTTTATTGCATATAGGAGACTTTGTTTGTTTGTCATTTGTAGGGCTTCCATTGTTGAGATTTGTTTTGGAGGTGCTTCCCTAGTAAGGTCGCCATGTCTTTATCCCCACAGGATGATGATGTCAGATCAAAGGTGTCTCCCTAGCAAGTTGAGATTGGTTCTCCCCGGCAGTGGTCTGCACTTATCCCTCAGTAGGTTAAGAGTTTAGGATTATCCCCAGCAGCGGAGCAAGTTCAGTGTGTTCCCCCACAGAGTCCATGATATCGAATCATATCCCCAAGCAGAGGTTGATGTTGATGAGTCTTATTCACAAATTCCCCAAGCAGAGGTTGATGTTGATTCCCTCGATGAGTATTCCCAAGTGAAGTTGTTATCCGCAGCAGAATCCATTGGTTATTGGTATTCTCCAGAGCGAGATTTTGGGAATAATTTCCCAATGATATTTTCTCTCAATTCCCAGCAGAGCGAAATTTTGCCCCGGTAGAGCGATATTTTGGGATAACTTCCCAATATCTTAGCCCCCAGTGGATCGATCCTCAGTAGAGTGTATTTATTCTCGGCAGGGTGGAGTTATCCTCGAGAGAGTCTTATCCCGGGAGGCCATTCAGGGCATTTTTTGCAGCAGAATCCAGTGGTTATTGGTATTCTTCAGAGCGAGTTTTTTTTTGGGAATTTCTTCCCATTAAAAGTTATTCCCCTCAGAGTGAAGTGTATTCCCAGCAAAGTAGAGATCTTCCCAGTATCTTACTCTTAATCCCTAGCAGATCAGATTTAATCTCCAGAAGAGTGGAATATCCGGTAGAGTGGAGTCATTCCCCAACAGTGGTTTTGTTCCCCAGAAGAGTTTTATTCTGGAAGGCCGTTCAGGGCGTTTTCCTCAGCAGAGTTGGTCTAATTCCAAGTAGAGTGGATTTGTTCTCAGCGGAGAGCAGTGTTATCCCCAAGAGAGTTCTTTTCCAGGAGGCCATCCAGGGCTTGTTTTTCCCAGCATAAGTCCAATCGTACTTGGCATGCCCCGTCATCCCCAGCGGAGTTGACTTCGTCTCTTCATCATTTATTTTATTGGAGTGGTGCCTTTGCATTTGCATTGTGCATAGCATCCTCCCAAACACGTAACATTTCCATTTCGCATGGAGCATTACGCCATATTCAAACATATACATCCAAAGCATAGACCAGGTTATTACCTTTTGTGGCCAATCGGCTCTCCAGCAGACAACGGTGTATTTCATGAGCCTGTGTGGTATCCAGACCTCGACAAAATCTTTGATGGGTGTATTCATCTTATCAGTTTCTTCCCAACAGAGTTTATTTGGTTAAGTTCATTCTTCCCCAACGGATTTCTTCTTTCAGATTGTGAATCGACAGATTCTGTTACCGGCGGATGCCAAGCCTACTTTGTTAGCAGATGTTTATCGACTTAGTGTCGAGCCGACTTAGTGTCGTTGCCTGCTTTGTTCAGCAGATGTTTTTTACCGATGGATATCGAGCCTGTTTGTTTAATAGAAGCCTGATTGTTAATCAGATGTTTACCGACTTAGTGTCGTTGCCTGTTAGTTTAACAGATGTCTGATGGCGAGTCAGATGTTTTACCAACCGAGTTCTGAGTCTGTTTGTTTAACAGATGCCTGATTGTTAATCAGATGTTTACCGACTTAGTGTCGTTGCCTGCTTTATTTAGCAGGTGTTTTTTACCGATGGATGTCGAGCCTGTTTGTTTAATAGAAGCCCGATTGTTAATCAGATGTTTACCAACTTAGTGTCGAGCCGACTTAGTGTCGTTGCCTGCTTTATTTAGCAGATGATTTTACCGGCATATCGAGCCTATTTGTTCAACAAATGCTTGCATGTTAGCAGATGTTTTACCGGTGGATGTCGAGCCTGCATGTTAGCAGATGTTTTTCCGACTGCATGTCGAGGCTTTCTAACTGGTGGTTAGTTAGCTCATTCCTTACAACTTTCATATACTTTTCTCCATTTCTCCTTATTTCCACTTTGGTGGACAATTCTGCAGTTTACTACTTTTGCAGTTGGCAAATTTCTGGGTTCTTTTGTATTTAATAATCTTTTACCTTGAACGTTTGAAAGCAGTTGCTTTTCATCCCTGCAGGTCCAAGTCGATTGAATAGGGGCAGCTGTTGCACCCCAAAATTTGACCAACCTTTTCTTTCTAACTTGGCTTATGTTTCATATCATTTAGCATTTACATTTGCATTTGCATATCATTGGTTCTTAACAGGGGATCAAGAGGTGTTGTACTCATCATTCAAGAGGAGAAGATTTCTGCTCAAGCTCAAGCAAGGATATCATTTGCCAGTCATCAAGTTCATTACCATCAGAGTTGAGTCTCAAAGCTCCTTGAGAGGAGATGGTTAGTGTATGGGTGTCACCTCCTATCTTGAGGATCATCAGAGGTCCATGAGGTTATCTATTTGGATAAGATATGATTCAAAATATCAATGTGCATCTTGAGAGGTCTTCATGGAGTGTGAATGGTCATTCAAATCATCTGCAAGAGCCTCAGTCAATGGATATGGAATTAGGGTTTTCATCTGGTCAATCCAAAGTCAACTGTGGACTTGAGAGGGTTCAGGACTTGGTTCTAGGTCATGCAAGCCATGGGAAGACATCATGAAGCATCTCTAATGTTATGCTGAGATCAAATCAAGAAGACTCAAGAGTTCAAGGAGTTACTAAATTAGGGTTTCAGTTGATTTCAGTGTAAAATCCCCTCTTTTGGTGCTTAACTTCAAGGACACTCTTCACTATGATACAAGTTAAATCTCATTTTCCCACAAACATGACACTTGTTAATCATATTTCAAGATTTCTTTTGAATACAAGAACTCATCTATTGAGTTTGTACATCTCAAGTTATAAGGTCAATAAGTTGGTGTCAGCAGATGAAGAGATTTTTGAGGTACTCAAAGTCAACCCACTTCCAAGGCAATTTTCACATGGAACCAAGCTCTTCCTCACTTTCAAATAAACATGAAAGTTGTTCCTAATTGTCTTAGCTTTTCAAAAACTCCTAGAAGTCCTCATTCTCATGCGTGGAGCGCAAGTTATGGTCTTTACAAGGTAGAGGTATTTTTGGAAACTTCATTATAGGTCATTGACTTCAAGCATTACTTTCATCCATTTCAAGGCCTCTAATCCAATTTTGTCCAAAATGAAACTTGTGTTCAATGGCCTTAACATCATCTTGAACTCGCCTTCCATGATGTTTGATGGATTGTGTGATCTTTTGAACCATAATGGAGGTGAGAAGTTGATTTTTAGACATGATAGGTGTTTCTTGAAGGTGAGATAATACTTAGAAGGGGGGTTGAATAAGTATGAAAGATTAAGACTTAAAAAATAATCACACAATTATTTTTATCCTGGTTCGTTTAAACAACTACTCCAGTCCACCCTTCCTAGAGTGATTTGCCTTTCTCAACAAGGACTTAATCCACTATTAAATCAAACTGATTACAATAGTAACACCTAGGAACAACTGTTCTTAGTCTTCTCAAGAGCTACTGATTCCAACTGAATCCTCTTAAGGAAATCCTTTACAATCAATGTAAATTAAATACAAGAGTATTAATGCTTCTATAAAGCTTTTATCACAACAATGATTTTTCTCTTAAGTTTAAGTACAAGAAATTCTAAGAAGAATATGAGAGAATGAGAGCTTAGAATAATATGATTTCTTTTCAGCAAATTGTGTCACTGAAGAATGTGGTGAAGTTCTCCTTTTATAGGCAGCTGATCCAAGGATGCTGAGCGTTGAAAAGAGAGTCCCAAAAAGGTCTGAGCCTTTTTGTCTTCACATCAAGTGACCTTTCCTTGAAGTAGATAACACAGAGAAATCCTTTTTGTCTGTGTAATTGTGTCTAGCACAAAAGAGGAAAGAGACGTTGATTTACTCCAACGGATATATTCTTGAATATTTCTTCTTCAGTTTTCAGCAAGTTCTTCAGAGTCTGAATGGATCAGAGTCTACTAATGATATTCAGAACTTTGCTGTATCAGAGTCTTCTGCAGCAAGTGTGCTTTCAGCGTGTTGATCATCAGAGCATATTTGACACAGAACTTCAGTACTTGGCAGCGTTAGTACTTTCAGAAACTTCTGTAGAATTATGCTTTGAGAAACTCTTCAAACAATATTCTTCTTTGCTTCAGATGCTTCAGCTTCAGATGCTTCTGACTAGCTTTAGATGCTTCTGACTCAGAATGTTCTGGAGCTTCTTGCTTCAGATCCTTCTGGAGACTACGCTCAGGATCTTCGGTAAAGAGCAATTAGAATCTTCTGTAAGATGCATCTGGCGCTTCAGAGTCAGGATAACTTCTTGTATACAATACAGATTTGCTTCTAGAGAGTTAATTTCATTTCAATCTGCAGTAAAACTCTCAAACAAATTTTAGAGTATATAATTCTTAAATATAAAATTTCCTAACAGTTATCATCAAAACAAAGAGTTATTATTAAGAACCAATCTGTGTTCTAACAATCTCCCCCTTTTTGATGATGACAAAAAGTATCAGAAATTTTATTTAACTGAACATATAGAATTATAACTCCCCCTGAGATGATGAATCTCCCCCTGAGTTAAATATGAAAAAGGAATAGAAACTTACCTTTTGTCTTGAGTAATCTTCAGAGTTAGATCTTGTCTGTTCTTATAACATTTTAGGATCAGAATGTTTGGCAGATATAAGATTCAGAGTTTGATAATAGACAAATGATCTGAGAGACTCAGAGTTTCTTTTATAGAGTGTACTTATCAAATGTTCTGAAATAGTCAGGTTAAATGTTAGATAGAATAGATATGTCTGAAGATTCATTCTGGTGAAGTTATATTAAACAGTTCAGATCTATATTTTCTCCCCCTTTTTTGTCATAAGCAAAAAGTAAAAAACTTTAAAAAGACAAATAAAAGGAACAATAAATAAGATAATTCAATGGAAAGAACTTGATTCATTCAGAATATAAGAGCAAGAGTACATAGAGAATCATCAGAAGATATATCAATAAAATTCAGATGCAAACAACAGATGCAAAAACATTATAATGAAAAAAAAATCTAAGAATGTTTGGACAAAAGCATCTTCAATAGATCTGTAATCTCAGAGGATGATTGCTCTTGCTTGGACATCCACTTAGTCATAGTTTCATTTTTCTCATCTTGCTTTGACATCCATTATGTCATATCCTCAGACTTCTTGTCCTGCTTAGCCATCCAGGATTTTATCTCTGACTGTCCAGCCTCCAGAGCAGCAATCTTGTCTTCAAGGTCTGGATGTTCTGTCTTTATCTCAAATGAAGAATTAGGAGGTTCTGTAGCCTGAACAGAGTCAATTGCCATTGGTTCTATAGATCCTGAAGAGGGTTCTACCAGAGTCATAGTCAATGCATTAGCAGTAGATTCTGTTGAAGGTGGAGGAACATCTAAACGAAGCAGAGGTTCAGTTTTGTTGACAGTCCAGAATATAGTCCTTTCAGCTCTGAGCTTTGCCTCATCAGAACAGACGTTCTTCAGATTTGAAGCTACAGTGTTGAATCTATTGATGAATCCTTTCCAGATGATGTCAGATTCATTTGCATCCATTGTTTCTGAGCATTTCTTCTGAACAGTACCTAAAGACATCTGTATTTCTTACAAAAATGTTTGAAATAAATGATCAATATTAAGTCTGGGCAATGGTCGTAGCAAGGTTTCCAGAGTGATAGGTTTAGGTTGGGGAGTTGGTGGAAAAAGTGATTGTTGGATGGAAATCAGAGGAGGAGGATAATATGGAATGAAGGGTATCTCAGGAGCTTTTTCTTTTGATCTGACTAAAGCATTAAGCAAATGAGGTTTTGGTCTTGTGTGATGGTAAACAACATCAAAAGGTGCATTTGAGTAGGGTTTGAAAGCAGATTTTGGGGGTGCAACAGATGCAACAGTGTTATCAGATGCAATTTGCAGAGCTGAAACAACAGCTTTACCAGATGTTGCAGATATTGTTGCTAAAGATCCTACATTGGTCATTGATTGAATATATGAAACAATCACAGATGGAAGAGCCTGTCTGAGTTTTGGTTTCAGAGGGTTGAGGGGTTCAGAAGGTTCAACTCTATCATAAAAATATTTCAGTTTGAAACCATAAGATAGATTATGAAAAAGAGAAGAAACTTGGGCACAAGATATACCAGATGATGTTGGATTGGAATAAGGGATTAATATCTCAGATGATGGTGCAGGTGGAGGCATAGGATCTGGAATGGGAGTTTTAGAAGGTATGGTTGATTCAGGTTCAGGTTCAGGTTGGTTTATCTCAGTGTATTTGTCAGATGGAGAGATTTTTATCTGGGTGAATTTCTGATTCTGAGGTGTTAGAGGATGTTGTAGGTGTACAAGAGGTAGAAGATACTTGAAACACTGTTTTTAAAGGTGTGATATCAAGAACCTCTGTCTCAGGGATGTGAGGTTCAGATGTGTTGGTAGGTTCTGAAGGAATGTCAGATTGTTTGGATGGTGGTTCTGATGAAATAGGAGCAGAAGTTACTTTTGTAGGTTCAGAAGTAACAGGTGCAATAGGTTCAGAAGGTGGATTATTTGATGGTGGATTGTCAGAGGCTTTTTCTGGTTGAACTTCTTTTGGTTGATTTTCAGGATGTTCAGAGGTTTGTTGTTGAACAAATGTTTGTTTTTCAGATGGTTGCTGTTCTGATGGTTGATGATCTGATGGTTGTGGATCTGATGGTTGTTGGTCTGATGGTTGTTGACGTGGAACAAAGTGTTTGATATGTATTTTGGGTTGAGATGGTTTTGATACAGAAACAGTTGTTTGTTTTTGAGGTGAAACAGAACTGGGAGCAGTAACAGAAGTGGTTTGTGTAGCAGGTGGTTTTGGAACAGACTTAATATTTGAATCATTAATAACAAGATTTTCAGAAGTTACAGATGATTTAGTACCTTTTACTTTAATCCTCTTGGCAGGTACAGAGACAGCTTCTTCAGAATCTTTCCTCTTCAAGAGCTTCTTGGGCTTCTCAGCAATCTTGACCTTCTTCTGGACAGGTTCAGATTCTTCTACAGGTTGAGTCCTTTTCCTCTGAAGTGGTGCTTCTTCTTCTCCTGCATCTGGTAGTGGTTGTTTAACTAGCTGAAACACATTAGCAGGAACAGGTATTCCTTCCTTCTTGCATTCCTCAATATACATAAGCACTATATGTCTGGGTTCTTCAGCAAAGAATAGAGGAAAGTCATCTACAGGAACCCTCTTATTCAATTCAGACATATTCAACTTCTTGGGAGCTGTAGTGAGTTCATCAACAATTTTGAGTCTCAGAAGACTTTTAGCGTTCAAAGGTTTTCCCATTATAAACTCTAATTCCTCTGTAACTCCAGCAGCGTACAGAGCAGTTACCAAGCCATTTTCAGTAAGAAGATCTGAGAGCAGTCTTCCAAAAGGGATCCAAGGTCTGATCTTCTGTCCTTTCTCTTTCACAGATTCTCTAGATGCATTGATATGATTCCACAGATGCATAAACAGAATGTATGGAAGATCTACCTTGGTGCTCTGACTAAGGCAATACATGAAATAGAGTTGTTCATTATTGACATAGTCTGGAGAATTTGTTGACTTCCTGTGGTGGATGCATCCCATGAAGATCTTGGCCCAGATCTTGTAATCAGGCTTCAGATCTTTGAATTTTTTAGAAGCTTGACCAGCAGTCATAACTTCTTCATAAACCTCATCCATGTCCACACGCCCAGCTGGCAAGTGGGAAACACCATCTGTTTCTTCATATCCTATCAATCTTCTTATCAGATCCTCTGTGATAATAATCTCTTTTCCCAGCACAGAAGATAAGATGAACTTGGGATAAACTGATGCATGAATCCAGAATTCTTTCACAAGGAGAGGGTAAACTGGTCCAAAAAGCCTATCAAAGTACTTAACCCATCCTTGAGCTCTAATTATGGAACGAAACTCAAACCCATTATCTGCCAGAGAGTCAAACTCAACCATAGATTCACATAGAACTTCTAGTTTATCAACAGGTGTTAGAAGTGTTCTTTTGGGAGGAGAATATGGAGCAACACCCAAGTTTTCTGAAGTCACAACAGCCATAGTAGATTGGAATTGAGCAGTTGTTGATGATGAAGACGCCATTGAAGAATGCTTAGTCAAACACTTAGGTTTTGGGTTTTTATGCAGAGAAAATAGGAGATGAAAACGCATGTAATTCTGAGAGAGTGAAAAGTGTGAAAGTGAATACAAGACAAGTATTTATACTAAACACTTAGGCACATCAACAGTCAGAAAAACGAACGTTTGAACAAGCATTAAATGAAGAGAATAAAAAATCATTTCAAGAAAATAAATGCTTCTGACAATTTGGGGGGAAAACCAAGATTCTTACTATTCAAACTTCACCTCAAACGTCTCTTCAGTTATGTACACGCCACCTCTTTAGATTTTGTGTGACACATGTTTACTTGCATGCTGTTCTGAATTCTCTTAAGAAATGAAACGTTAGCCAATGTTCAGATCTTCTAAAGATTGTTAGTTCAGAGTTTCACAACAGAAATATTGATCAGAATATAATAAACAAATAGAAGAAATACTTCAGAGCATTTAAGCATTTTTGCATCTGTAACAATTTGCTTCTGATAAATATCATTCTGGACAAAAATCCATACCAATATTTTTCAGAATAAAATTGAATCTATCTTCAACAAGGGGTTTTGTAAAAATATCTGCCCATTGATGATCTGTATCAACAAAGGCTAAATTTATGATTCCCTTCTGAACATAGTCTCTGATGAAATGATGCTTAATTTCTATATGTTTTGCCTTAGAATGTAAAATGGGATTCTTGGACAAACATATAGCAGAAGTATTATCACAAAAGATAGAGATGTTACTTTCAAAAATTTGATAATCTTCTAGTTGACTCTTCATCCAGAGCATCTGCGTGCTACATCCAGCAGCAACAATGTATTCAGCCTCTGTGGTTGAAAGTGCAATTGTGGGTTGCTTCTTGCTGTACCAGGAGATTAGATTTCTTCCTAGAAATTGACAACTTCCAGAAGTACTTTTTCTTTCCACTCTGTCTCCAGCGTAGTCAGCATCACAGAATCCAACTAATTTGAAATCATCAGATTTTCTGTAACACAAACCCACATTAGAAGTACCTTTCAGATACCTTAGAATCCTCTTGACAGCTGTCAAGTGTGATTCTCTAGGATCTGATTGGAATCTAGCACATAGACAAACACTGAACAATATGTCAGGTCTAGAAGCAGTAAGATAAAGAAGAGAGCCAATCATACCTCTGTAGAGCTTCTGGTCTACTTTCTTACTTACCTCTTCTTTGCCAAGTGAGCTAGTAGGATGCATTGGAGTCTTTTCCAGTTTGCTGTCAGACATGTTGAATTTCTTCAGAAGTTCTTTAACATACTTTGTCTGATGTATGTAGGTGCATTCTGGAGTTTGATTAACTTGGATTCCTAGAAAGAATCTGAGTTCTCCCATCATGCTCATTTCAAATTCTGCCTGCATACATGTAGCAAACTCCTTTCCAAGCATAATATTTGTTGATCCAAAAATAATATCATCTACATAAATTTGGCAAATTAGAAGATCTTTCTTAATTGTTTTACAAAATAGTGTTGTATCCACTTTGCCTCTGATGAAATTCTTCTCCAGAAGAAAATTGCTCAATCTCTCATACCAAGCTCTGGGAGCTTGTTTTAATCCATATAGAGATTTCTTTAATTTGAAAACATGATCTGGAAATTTTTCATTTTCAAAACCAGGAGGTTGGTGGACATAAACTTCTTCTTCTATAATACCATTAAGAAAGGCACTTTTAACATCCATCTGATACAGAGTGATGTTATTTTGTGCAGCAAAGGAAATAAGAAGGCGTATAGATTCTAACCTTGCCACTGGAGCATATGTCTCAGTGTAATCAATACCTTCTTGCTGACTGTACCCTTGAGCAACCAGCCTTGCCTTATTCCTCTCAACTTCTCCTTTCTCATTTAGTTTATTTCTGAAGACCCATTTTGTACCAATTATATTGAACGCTTGAGGTCTTTGAACTAGATCCCATACATCATTTCTGCTGAATTGATTTAGCTCTTCTTGCATGGCAATAATCCAATCATTGTCTTGCAGAGCTTCTTCTACAGAAGATGGTTCAATTTCTGACACTAGTCCAAATAGTGATGCTTCAGATGATCTTAGAAAGGATCTTGTTCTGATGGGATCATCCTTCTTTCCAATAATGACATCCTCTGGATGAGAAGCTTTGATTCTGGATGATGATCCTCTGATAGTTGACTCTTCAGAAATATTTAGATTATTCATCTAAGAAGTTAAGGGAGTAGCATCTAGAGTTGCTTCTGGTTCCTTCACTTGAATTTTGTCTGCTTCTGGAACTTCAGAGTCAATAAAGACTACTTCCCTATCTGCAGAGTTATCAACCTACTTTGGCTTTTCAGAGCCAAGCTTATCATCAAATCTGACATGAATGGATTCTTCCACAATCTGTGTCTCAGTGTTGTATACTCTGTAGCCTTTAGAGCGTTCAGAATATCCAAGCATGAAACACTTCTGTGCTTTGGAATCAAACTTGCTCAGATTTTCCTTAGTGTTTAACATATAGCAAATACATCCAAAATGATGAAAATATGAAATGCTGGGCTTTTTGTTCTTCCACAGTTCATAAGGAGTCTTCTTCAGAAGAGGTCTAACAGACACTCTGTTCTGAATGTAACATGCTGTATTGATTGCTTCTGCCCAAAAATGTTTTGCCAGATTTGTCTCATTGATCATGGTTCTGGCCATTTCTTGAAAAGTTCTGTTTTTCCTCTCTACAACCCCATTCTGTTGTGGAGTTCTAGGACAGGAAAAATCATGAGCAATGCCATTTTCAGAAAAATATTTTTCAAAATATTTATTTTCAAATTCACCACCATGATCACTTCTGACTTTTATAATTTTGAAATTCTTTTCATTCTGGACTTGCTTGCAGAAGTCAAAGAACACAGAATGTGACTCATCCTTGTGTTTTAAGAACTTTGCCCATGTCCATCTGCTAAAGTCATCAACAATGACTAATCCATACTTCTTGCCTCTGATGGATGCAGTTTTCACTGGTCCAAACAGATCAATATGAAGTAGTTCTAGTGGTTTAGAAGTAGAAACAACATTTTTTTTGATTTGAAAGATGTTTTTGAAAACTTCCCTTTCTGGCATGCTTCACAAAGAGCATCTGAAGTGAACTTCAGATTAGGGAGTCCTCTGACAAGATTAAGTTTATTAATCTGAGATATACGTATCATATTAATATGGCCCAATCTTCTGTGCCAGACCCATTGCTCTTCATTAACAGACAAGAGGCATTTAACATTTTGAACTTTAAGTTCTGAAAGATTTATTTTATAAATGTTGTTTTTCCTCTTACCACTAAATAGGATAGAGCCATCCTTTTGACTAATAGCTTTACAACATTTTTGATTAAAGGTAATATCATAACCATTGTCACTTAATTGACTTATGGACAATAAGTTATGCTTTAACCCTTCAACAAGTAAAACATTAGTAATAGAGGGAAGTTTACCATTTCCAATAGTGCCAGATCCAATGATCTTGCCCTTCTAGTTCCCTCCAAACTTCACGTCACCTCTAGATCTAAGTTCCAGGCTTTGGAACATAGACTTTTCTCCTGTCATGTGTCGTGAGCATCCAGAGTCCAGGTACCATGATTGGTGTCCTGACCTTGCTGCTAAGAACATCTGCAACAGGAATTATTTTGTTTTTAGGTACCCAGATCTTCTTGGGTCCTTTGGGGTTAGTTGGTTTGTAGGTTTGTCTAAACTTCTGTTTTTCAACATAGTGTTTATTCTGACTTGCCTTGGGTTTAAACACATAAGTATTCTTCTCAGAGCTTGTGTGTTTAATGTCATTTAAGTGACCAAATTTAAATTGAGAATACAGAGGTGTCTTCTTGATGAAAAGTTTGTCAACAGGTTTTGGATTGCTTCCAGATGAAGATTCATATCCAATACCTCTTCTGTTGTTTCCACTAACACCATAGATCATAGAAGCCATCTTGCTTCTGTCTATGCTCTTAGTAAGAAATCTCTGAAAGCTAGAGTCATATTTTTCTAAAATATTTTCACATGACTTAGTCTCAGATTCAGATTCTTGTTGAGTTATTTCAAAGTCATTTTTGATTTTCAGATTTATTTCTTTTTGCTCAACAAGTTCTGTCTTCAGAAGATCAATCTCAGATTCAAGATTGCTTTTCAGCTTCTTGTATTTGAGTTTGATATTGTTATAACTTTTAAGAACTTCTGTTAAAACTTTTATGAGTTCTTCTTTAGTAAGTTTAGCCATTACCTCTTCTGCGTCATCATCAGATTCAAAATCTGATTCATATCCTGAGGTACCTTCCTCTTGATCCTCTGTGCTGGCCATCAGTGCAACATTGGCACATTCTTCTTCTGATTCAGAAGATGATTCAGATTTATCTGAGTCATCCCATGTTGCTATCAGAACCTTCTTCTTTTTGTTAAACTTCTTCTCGGGTTTTTCTTTCTGAAGTTTGGGGCAATCATTCTTGTAGTGCCCAGGTTCTTTGCACTCATAGCACACAACTTCTTTCTTGGCAGATCTTCTGTGTCTAGAAGATTCCTTTCTATTATCAGATCTTCTGAAGTTGTTGAACTTTTTTCCCTTGTGCTTCCAGAGTCTGTTGATCCTTCTGGACAACATGGATAACTCATCTTCTTCTTCAGAAGAAGATTCTTCAGAGCTTTCTTGAATGACCTGCAAAGCTTTAGCAGTTTTGTTAGATTTTAATGCAACAGATTTACCTTTTTCTTTCTTCTGAGGTTCATCTTCCTCAAGCTCAATCTCATGGCTCCTCAGTGAGCTGATGAGTTCTTCTAGAGAGATCTTGTTCAGATCTTTAGCCATCTTCAAGGAATTCACCATTGGTCTCCATCTGGTAGGCAGACTTCTGATGATTTTCTTTACGTGATCTGATGTAGAGTATCCCTTGTCCAGAACTTTCAGCCCAGCAGTGAGTATCTGAAATCTGGAGAACATGGCTTCAACAGATTCAGAGTCTTCCATTTTGAAGGCCTCATACTTCTGGATCAGAGCCAAAGCTTTTGTCTCCTTAACTTGAGAATTTCCCTCATGAGTCATTTTTAGGGATTCAAACATATCAAAAGCAGTTTCCCTGTTTGTAATTTTCTCATACTCTGTATGTGAAATTGCATTCAATAATATAGTCCTGGCTTTGTGGTGATTTCTGAAATCTTTCTTCTGAGCATCTGTCATAGATTTTCTGTCAATCTTCTTGCCATTCCCATCTGTGGGATGGACATATCCATCTATGACTAGATCCCATAGACCAGCATCATATCCTAGGAAAAAACTCTCAATTCTGTCTTTCCAGTAGTCAAATTTCTCCCCATCAAACATTGGGGGTTTGGTGCTAATCCTATCCCTTTCTTCATATTTATTGTTAATATTGGATGTTGAATTATCCACCATGGTAACAAATAAATATATGTCAAAGTATTTCTCTCTGGATCTTTACTGACACTGTTAAGTGGTAGCACACTCAGAACCGGAGCTCTGATGCCAACTGAAGGTGAGATAATACTTAGAAGGGGGGTTGAATAAGTATGAAAGATTAAGACTTAAAAAATAATCACACAATTATTTTTATCCTGGTTCGTTTAAACAACTACTCCAGTCCACCCTTCCTAGAGTGATTTGCCTTTCTCAACAAGGACTTAATCCACTATTAAATCAAACTGATTATAATAGTAACACCTAAGAACAACTGTTCTTAGTCTTCTCAAGAGCTACTGATTCCAACTGAATCCTCTTAAGGAAATCCTTTACAATCAATGTAAATTAAATACAAGAGTATTAATGCTTCTATAAAGCTTTTATCACAACAGTGATTTTTCTCTTAAGTTTAAGTACAAGAAATTCTAAGAAGAATATGAGAGAATGGGAGCTTAGAATAATATGATTTTTTTCCAGCAAATTGTGTCACTGAAGAATGTGGTGAAGTTCTCCTTTTATAGGCAGCTGATCCAAGGATGCTGAGCGTTGAAAAGAGAGTCCCAAAAAGGCCTGAGCCTTTTTGTCTTCACATCAAGTGACCTTTCCTTGAAGTAGATAACACAGAGAAATCCTTTTTGTCTGTGTAATTGTGTCTAGCACAAAAGAGGAAAGAGACGTTGATTTACTCCAACGGATATATTCTTGAATATTTCTTCTTCAGTTTTCAGCAAGTTCTTCAGAGTCTGAATGGATCAGCGTCTACTAATGATATTCAGAACTTTGTTGTATCAGAGTCTTCTGCAGCAAGTGTGCTTTCAGCGTATTGATCATCAGAGCATATTTGACACAAAACTTCAGTACTTGGCAGCGTTAGTACTTTCAGAAACTTCTGTAGAATTATGCTTTGAGAAACTCTTCAAACAATATTCTTCTTTGCTTCAGATGCTTCAGCTTCAGATGCTTCTGACTAGCTTCATATGCTTCTGACTCAGAATGTTCTGGAGCTTCTTGCTTCAGATCCTTCTGGAGACTACGCTCAAGATCTTCTGTAAAGAGCAATCAGAATCTTCTGTAAGATGCATCTGGCGCTTCAGAGTCAGGATAACTTCTTGTATACAATACATATTTGCTTCTAGAGAGTTAATTTCATTTCAATCTGCAGTAAAACTCTCAAACAAAATTTAGAGTATATAATTCTTAAATATAAAATTTCCTAACAGTTATCATCAAAACAAAGAGTTATTATTAAGAACCAATCTGTGTTCTAACATTTCTTACATTACAAGTCATCAAATGGTTTGGTTTTGAATTTTTCTGCACCTTAACATCATCAAATATTGGTCATGCCCATATTTGCCGAAATTGAACCAACAAGAGTACATGTTACATGCCACTTTTTAAGTTTCACACCTTAAGAAGTAATGGTTCAAAACTTTGTACAACTTTATTCTCAATGACTCAAACCACTTTTATTCATTCCTACACCCCAATTATGTGCATTTGCTGACAAAAAAGAATGAGAAAATGTTAAACCCGTGTGCATGAGTAAAGTGGAAGTTTTTGGCCAAAACTTGGAATCAAATGATTAAGCCATCATGGACCTGCATGGAACCTCAAAACCCATCATATATAAGTTCTAAATGGAAACCCTAAGGCACAAAAGGCAAGGGAGCTGGTCAGAAGAGCTCATTCACTCAAAAATTCCACAAGTTTTCTTTCTTCGAATTGGTCATTTCCCTAGGTATTTCTTCAAGCTTTGGCTCAAATCATCATCACTAAAGAACAAGGAAGGGTTTGGAAGCATTAAACAGAAGCTTGCACACAATTTCAAGAGCCAACGAAGCAACTCCATTTGGTAAGATTTCATAACTTGAAACTCCCATTTTAGGCACTCTCTTAGGGTCATTATTGGCGCATCTGAAACCCTCCACCTTGTAGGCAATGTTTGCATTACTTCCATGTTTGTTTGCTTCATTTCCAGTTTGAACACTCAATTTTTGTGGCATGATTTCACCCACTTCCACGAGCCTTTTTGCAAAACTAACACCATATTTGAGATCCTCGTGGAATTTCCTTTGAAATAGTGTATTGGGTTGAAATGTTTATGACGTTTTGGTCTTTTGTCTCCGGCGAGCCTCCCGGAGAAGATGACCGGAGCCCTAGCTCCAGCGTCTGGTTAAATTTGAGTCAATGTTGAGTTGGCTTGTGACTTGTCCTTTGACTTTGTTCGTGTGGTCGTTGAAACCTGAATTGGCATGCCACTCAGTTTAATGAAACGACACGTTTCATTCAGCTGGATGAGTGTTTGGCATTTGGGCCTTGGTCTATTGCTCTTGACACCCCCCTCTTTTAGGCCCATACGCACATATTGAAGGGATTCAGTTCAAATCCCAATTGCTGATACACCCCTTCCTTGTTTCTTTTTCTTTTTATTTTCTTTTCTTTTGCAATTTACATTTTAATTGTTTTAAAATAGTTCCATATTTCATAAAAATACAAAAAAATCACCTTCTGACTTTTCAATGTGTTAACTTAATTTTCAAGATTTTTATTTTATTTTTCCATTTATTTTAATATTTTTAATGCAATTTATGATTAAGTGTGTATTTTGGTTTATACCCTAATTTGAAATTGATCATTTGCCTTTATTCTAAATCCCCTAGGACCAAAATTTCTCTCCCACTTAGGTGATGGATTAAGCTATTTTTGAGGGTTGATTTAAAGTGTTCATGATTATTTTTCATTTTTTTTCCATTGACTCTTTGTTGACCCTCGATAAAGTGGAACACCTTGCCTTCTTGGATTAAATTGGTGGTGCTTTGAGTTGAATTTTTCCATGAGGTTTTGCATTTTATTTTGTACTTGACTCAACTTGCTTTGAGTATTTTATTTGGCATTTATTGGGTCTGTCTTCTAGTTTTAATGGATTTTTCAAATTCAATTTGATTTCGTCATGTTTACACATACTAGTCTTGACCTAATCTTTGGGATATGATCATGAGTGATCCCTTGAGGACTTCTTAAGCCTTGTTAACCTTTGTTAACATGCTTGAGGTGCTCCCTTGCTTGTTTAAAGGTCATTGGTGTGCGTAACTTATGCCACAAGTTACCTTTTGATCATGTCTCTCCACTTGTTTGAAGTATGAGATTGTGTTTGAACTTTGGTTCTTCATTTGAACATGATCCTTCTTGTGGTTTCTTTTCATTTTGATTTTGAATTTGGATTGTTCCATTTATGATTCACTTCTGCCCTATTTGGTTTGACACCTGTTCATGATGATTTGGTGTTGTTGAATACACTTTGAGTTTGTCATGAACAATTGTGTTTCTTTTACATTCCATTTATGTTTTGGTGGCTGCCCCACACTCTTTCCTCCCTCACTTTTTGGTTTGTGCTTCTTAGGATATCACCTTCCACCCTTGATGATTGATGGTAATTGGTTGTAAGAGTTTACTTCTCCCAGTTTATCTCATCCTTCTTGACTTGTTCAAGTCTTATCTTGTGTTTGAGTCTTCTCTTGTATTTGAGTCTTGTTGCATTATTTCATACTTGCATTTATGTTTGCATTTCATCTTGCATTGACTTGTTTAAGTCCTTCATCTCTTTTCATCTGTGATTGAATTGCTATGTGTTTACTTGTGTTTCTTGCCATGATCCCTTAGGATTCCTAGTCCCTCTGATTAAGATGGGAGTAGGAGAGACATTAGGCTTTCAATCCTTTGCATGATAAAATTAGGTAGTATCCCTTTTCATCCCAACTTTAGGATCACATTGCATGATAACATTAGGGTTGATCAGTTCCCCTTAGAGTCTTGTGTCTTGTCTTCTCATCTCATAATCTCTTAAGACACTTAATAAAGGATAATGATTGTTGTACGCTACGAGCCTTAAGTACATAATGAATGATGAGTGGGGGGCCTTCTCTTACATTGTCTAGAGTGTTTTGTGTATGCCGTTTGGGCGATATGCAACACATTCACTCTTATGTCATAGTCTTTAGTGCAACATGAGTTCAAATTAACTCAATTCACTTCTCTTAAAAAACACAAACAAAATTCAAACTTTTTCATCCTTCGGGATTGTTTTCAAACCTCATTTTCAGAGAGAGTATGTTGCTTTTTCGTTCTACCGCAAACAGGCATCGTCCCTAACTGCTAGAATGAAAACTTAACATTGCTTATAAAAGACACCAACCAGTGGTTCTTGTTTGCCCGAACTACGTTTGCTCTGATTTCTTATACCGGATGAGGATACATAGGAACAAGACGATGATGTCTTGGCGAGCAACCTTTCCCTCATCACCCATAGTTTCCCGAACTACGTTGACTCTTACTTTCCCATTGCACGAGGATACGAAGGCATAGGGCAGCGATGTCCTATCGAGTCTGTTCTTTCTCATCACCCCCGTTTAGCAGCAGCTCTTAGTTAGTTTTTCACCCATAGATTAGACAACAAGCGTGGATCCTGTTGAATACAACGGACGTGAGGGGTGCTCATACCTTCTCCTTACGTAACCGACTCCCAAACCCAAGATTTGGTTGCGATGACCTTGTCTTTCCCTTTCTCTTAGGTTTTCTTTGATCATTTCTTTTCCCTCTCTTTGGTATAAATAACGTTCGGTGGCGACTCTTCTGTCTAGTTTGTCGGCTTCCCTTTTTTTCACAGTATGCGACATTAGGATAAAAAAATTTCCAAGTTCTCCCACTAAAAATGATTTTACTTGGTTTACAATCCTACCTCCTAACTCAATCTGTAATTGGACCCAGTTGGAACGTTTATTCCATGAAAAATTCTACATGGGACAAACCAAGATTAGTTTGAAGGAATTGACTAGCATAAAACAAAAGTTTTCTGAGTTAATAGACGATTACCTAAATAGGTTTCGATTACTTAAGGCTAGGTGTTTTACTCAAGTGCCAGAACATGAGTTGGTCGAAATGGCCACTGCTGGCCTTGATTACTCTATTAGAAAGAAGTTGGATACACAATATCTGAGAGATATGGCTCAATTAGCTGATAGTGTTCGACAGTTAGAACGTCTAAAAGACAAAAAGGCTAAGTTTAATAAGAATAAAAATGTAGCCTATGTTGAATATAATGAGAATGTCGAAGGTTTACATGATGAACCATTGTATTCCGACGAAAATAAGATAGATGTTGCTGAATTAAAGCAGGATCCTCCGTATGCTTGTAAAATGTTAGCTCCTTCGAATGGGAAGAATTTTGTCGAATCTGAAAAGAATGACAAGTTTCCAAAGAAAACATATACTTTCGATATCATTAAATGTGACGAAATATTTGATTTGTTAGTTAAAGATGGACAAATGATAGTGCCCGCTGGCACTAAAATGCCACCTTTAGAGCAAAGAAAAAAGAGAGATTTTGTAAGTACCATAATTTTTAGGTTCATAAAACTTCTCAATGTTTTCTTTTCAGGGATTTGGTTCAAAATGCTATCCAGGAGGGCAGGCTGAAGTTCAGAGAAAAGAGCAACAATCAAATGAAAATTGACTCTGGCCCATTGCAAATAGTGGATGCCCACTATGTTGAGCCCACAAAAGTACATATGGTTGAAGTTGCTAATAACTTCGACTGTTCAATTAATATGGTGGAAATTACTAAAGATTTCACCAATGATGCTGTGTTAGCCAAGGTTACTGTAGGCCTTGGAATCAATGCCATGGAAGAACTCATGAGTGAGGCCGCTGATGGCTTCGACAAAGTTACTGATGGCTTGGAGGATGGGATCACTGAAGATTCCAGCATGATGTTGGTTACCAAAGAGACTGCAAATAGCTTTGTTAAGATGGATAGGGCTATTGAATGCCTTGATGTGAACTTCTACAATCTGAATCTTAGTGTTGATGTCGACATGGACATAAATATGGTCGAGATTACACAACATAAGACCATGAAGGTCGATGAAGCAAGATGTTAGGAAGAGCGCAACAAATTGACGTATCCAAAACAGGAAGAGACCATTATTGAATTCCTTCATCATTACCAAAAGAAGGGATCATATGTCATACTATGCCCCAGATGCAGCGCAATCTTCGATCAAAAGGCTTCTCAGAAGCTTGAAGGGGTACGAAAGGCTAAGAATAAGTAGGAGAAGGCCAACCATGGCCCTTGATGCTTCGAACCAAAAAGGTATGAGTCGAAGGCTAGAGCACCAGGAGCGAAGCCTGCTACCTTCAAGCCATTTGCTGAACTTTCTAACGGAAAATGGGTCAAACCAAATAAGGACATGCAGAAAGGTCAGCAGAAATGGAAAAACTTCAACGTCAACAGAGGCTATCCAATCACCTATCGTAAGGAGTTTCAATCCTCCAAAATTGCTCACGTTTCTGAGATCTATAAAGAGAAGAACCTGATGTCGTGATCTCAATGGAAGAAAGAACAACGTGGAAGGAAGGCTCTTAGGGAGGCTCAGTCGAAGGACCAAGAAGACTCTAGTACTAATATCCCTACTGATAATAACAAAGGGAATCAAATGAAGATCGTTGAAAAATTGCCCAGGAGGCGAAAATTGTTTCTATCTCAAGAGGACAAACATGAAAATACTGTCGAAGATGATGAAGAAATAACAGACAACTTCGACTCTGAGTCTGATGCTTCTTTGGACATCCTGGTCAATATGGTGTATGTATCATGAAAATTTGGACACTTACACTGAAGCGGAGATGGCAGCACACAAGCCTGTGTACTACTATATCATGAATAATGGGTGTGCTGAAGAGTAGAACGCCTTTTTCGAGCGACCTACAGAGGCAATGAAAGGTCACCTGAAGCCTCTTTACATCACTGGGAAGGTGGAGAATGTACCAGTGAACAAGATATTAGTGGATTGTGGCGCAATAGTAAATCTAATGCCACATTTCTTATTGAACAAGATTGGCAAGTATGACACTGATACTAAGCCGCATAATATGGTTCTTTCGAATTACGAAGGAAAAGTTGGATCTACATTGGGTGTGATACAAGTTGACTTAACAGTTGGGACAATCACTAGGCCTATTGTCTTCATGGTAGTGGAAACAAAAGCCAACTATAATCTGCTTTTAGGTCGTGAGTGGATACATGGCATATATGCAGTGCCATCTTCGATGGATCAATGAATCACCATCTGGAGGCCAGATGGAATAGTAGAGAATATTGAAGCTGATCATGGGTATTTTAAGGCACCCATAAATCATGTCAATAGGAGACAGTTCGACAAGCATCTGGCTCATATTTCCCCTTGTGGCCCAGCAAATTTTGAGTTTGTCCCAAATGATGAAACATTTTGCTCATTATACTTACACCCCATCGATGGTTTTTGGTGGGATAAGGAGGTGCCAGGAGAAAGACTCTCATACCTTGGAAAGCCTGCAGTAGACCCCACAGGGTGGGGAAGCAAATTCAGTGAAAATGAATGAGTTCGAAGCATTGAGGAGAATTTCGGGCTATATGGCTGAAACTAAATTACAGGCGGCTTTGGAAGCTGTTAATGAACATATGGCTGTCAAGGCCAATTCTGAGTTCCACCAAGAAGGTCCTGGTAAGAACTTCGACCCAGAGCCACCTGATAAGGTTCAGGGTGTAGAACAGGGTCAGAGGCTTGATTCCATCTATGATGATGAGCCTTTGGGGTTTGAAAAGGATCCGCTGGCGAACGACATTAAGATGCTAGCATAAGACCCATTAGAAGAAATCGACCTAGGAGAGGGGGTAACCAGAAGGCCAACATATGTCAGCGCCAATCTTGACCCACAACTTAAGGTCGAAGTCATCCAGTTGCTGCAGGAGTTTAATAACTATTTCATCAGGGATTATGATGAGATGCCTGGTTTGAGTAGAGAGTTGGTCGAACATAAGTTGCCAATCAAGCCTGGGAAGAAGCCAGTCAAATAGAATCCAAGACGGTTTTCCCAATAAATTCTCTCAAAGATAAAGGAGGAAGTCGAAAGACTCCTTCGATGCAAGTTCATCCGCACTGCCAGGTATGTCGAGTGGTTAGCTAACATTGTACCTGTCATTAAAAAGAATTGTTCTTTAAGAGTTTGCATAGACTTTAGAGATCTAAATTCTGCAACTCCGAAGGATGAGTATTCTATGTCTGTGGCAGAAATGCTAGTCGATTTTGCTGTAGGACATGAGTATCTTAGTATGTTAGATGGGTATTCTGGTTATAACCAAATATTCATTGCAAAAGATGATGTCTCCAAAACATTCTTTCGATGTCCTAGAGCCTTATGCACCTACGAGTGGGTAGTGATGTCTTTTAGCCTCAAAAATGTCGGGGCAACATATCAACAAGCAATGAACTCAATCTTCCACGATTATATAGAGACTTTCATGCAAATATATATTGATGATATTGTGGTTAAGTCTGTTTTAGGGAAGAGTCACTTGGGCCATCTTCGAAAATCCTTCAAAAGGATGAGAAGATATGGTCTTAAGATGAATCCTCTTAAATGTGTGTTTTGTATGCGTACAGAGGATTTTCTAGGCTTTGTGGTCCACAAAAAGGGGATCGAGATCAACAAGAATAAAACCAAAGCCATCATGGAAGCGAAAATGCCATCAACTAAAAAGGAGCTGCAATCACTACTGGGCAAGATTAATTTCTTGAGAAGGTTCATATCGAACTTAAACGGAAAAACGCAGACCTTTTCACCATTACTTCAATTCAAAGAAGAGGGGTTTGAGTGGGGGCAGGACCAGCAGGAAGCCTTCGACAAGATCAAGGATTACCCGAGTCATCCTCTAATTATTTCACCGCCTTGTAGGAATAGGAGTATGAGGTTTTAGGTAGTTGCGTTAGACAAAACCTTAGGGAGCATGTTGGCTCAAAAGGATGAGGGTGGTGTCGGAAGGGCCATCTACTACCTCAATAGAGTTTTCAGTGATGCAGAAACTAGGTATAACATGATAGAAAAATTATGCTTATGCTTGTATTTCTCTTGTACAAAATTGAAGCAATATATAAAACCAGTTGATGTTTATGTTTCGTCTCATTTTGATGTTATTATACATATGCTGTCTAAACCTATCTTGCATAGTCAAATTGGTAAGTGGGCACTAGCATTGACTGAGTATTCTTTAACATATAAGCCTTTAAAGGAAATTAAAGAACAAGTGGTAGCAGACTTTATAGTCGACCACTCCATAAATGAAAGCACTTTGAATCACGTCGAACTGGAACCTTGGAAGTTATTCTTCGATGGCTCTAGCCACAAAGATGGGACAAGCATAAGTGTGCTAATTAGTTTTCCTGAAAAAATTCCAACAAAATTCAAGTACAAGACCGAAGGACTTGTTGCAACAACGAGGCTGAGTACGAAGCCTTAATAGCAGGACTTGAGATTTTGTTAGAATTGGGGGCAACTCGAGTCGAAATAATGGGAGACTCGGAGTTGGTCATAAAACAAATTACGAAGGAGTACAAATGTGTTAAGGAAAATCTTATCATGTATTTTGTAATAGCCAACAAACTACTGAAGAAATTCGAAGTGGCAAGCATTCGACGCATACCTCGACTAGAGAATCAGGTGGCTAATGAATTAGCTCAGGTTGCTTCTGGGTATAGGGTTTCAAAGGAAAATTTACAAGAGGCAATCAAAGTTAGAGGTAAAGTCGTGTCTGTTGGATTATGTCCATGAGATCTAGAAGTGACGAAGTTTAGATACGCTGATGAAGAAAATTTTGAGATCTTTCTAGTAGAAAGATTTACGGACAAAGATTGGAGGAAACCTTTAGTCGAGTACTTACAGAATCTAGCAGCGTCCATAGAGTGAAAGGTCAAGTATCAAGCTCTAAGTTATGTTCTTCTAGGAAATGAGTTATTTAAAAATACCCCTGAGAGAGTCTTACTCAAATGCCTTAGTGAATCAGAGGCGTATCTGGCCCTTTCGACTATCCATAGTGGGGCATGTGGGGAACATCAAGTAGGCCATAAGATGAAATGGCTATTGTTTCTACAAGGCATATATTGGCCTACTATACTAAAGGATTGTATTGAATTCTCCGAGGGTTGCCAGGAATGCCAAGTTCACGTTGGCATACAACATATCCCTGCAAGCGAGTTGTATTCCATAGTCAAACCATGGCCTTCCAAAGGTTGGGCTTTGGATTTGATTGGAGAGATTCGACCAGCATCCTCCAAGAATCAGAGATACATTTTAGTGGGAATTGACTACTTTACAAAGTGGATCGAAGCGATACCTTTACCAAATGTGGATCAAGAGGATGTGATCGAGTTTATTCAAAAAATACATCATTTACAGGTTTTGGAATCCCAAAGTAATCACAATACATCAAGGATCAGTCCTTGCTGGTCGAAAGATGCAGGGGTTTACTAAAGAGATGGGTTTCAAACTCTTAACCTCTACACCTTATTATGCTCAGGCTAATGGTCAAGTCGAAGCAGCTAATAAAGTGGTGATTGGTTTGATCAAAAACATGTGGGAAAGAAGCCTAGAAATTAGCATAATACATTGGAACAGATCCTATGGGCATGTCAAACCTCTTCCAAAGAAGCAACTAACACTACACCATTTCGATTGACTTTTGGTCACGATGCAATGTTACCCGTTAAGATCTACCTGCAGTCGACTAGGATTCAGAGACATCATGAAATTACTCCTGATTCTTATTGAAATATGATGTTGGATGGGTTGGTAGATTTGAACGAATAAAGACTTAAAGCTCTAGAACTTTTGAGGAGACAAAAGAAAATAATAGAGAAGTCTTACAATAAAAAGGTTAAGATTAAGACCTTTTTTTCTAGAGATTTAGTTTGGAAGGTAATCATGCCTATGGATGGAAAGATCAAAGGCGTGGGTGAATGGTCCCCAAAATGGGAAGGCCCATTTCAAATTACGTAAGTATTTTCTAATGGAGCCTATGAAGTTGAAGAATTAAACGAGGATAAAAGAATCTTGAAAGTAAATGGTAAGTATTTGAAAAAATATACGCCAGCGCTTCAAGAAATTAAAACCTTTAAAGAATAATTGGATGTAAAAAGGCAGAGCCAATAATGGTATTCATAGGTGTCAAAATGGCTTAAAGTCATTACATAATAAAGTCTCAAAGGACTATGGAACATGATATTCAAAAGTAAACATTACAAAGAAAGTAACAAGCTAAAAAGGGAGATTCTCTTTCATCCTCAAATACTTTGACTTCTGAAGTTCGAGACGCCTTTCACACAAGGTTTTGTCAGACCTTAGGCGTGCAACTTCTTTCTCCAATTGTCGAGCTTCCTCAGCAAAAGTTATGGCATTGTCAAGCTCTTTTGACAGGCCAGAGTCATCAAAGGTAGACAACTCAACATTGTGTTTTTTGGCCTTTGAGATTTTGGCTCGAAGCTTCTTGATCTTTCGCTCCCAGGAGGCAATGTTTTGTTTGTTAGAGGAAATATCCTGCTTGTTCTTTTCTTTGGTTTCCTCCAATTTTGCTACCCTATGAGTCAGTGGCAGAAGCCCAAGCGGCAGCCTCGCTTCCAGATTTGGTCGAAATGGATCTCTCAATTTGAGGCAGGCGCTTGAGGTCACCATAAACTTGGTCAATCATAGTTCCAAGCTCTAGAATGATGGTGGCAGATTCGAGGGAGACAACATGGATATCGACTTGTTAAAGGAGATTTTTCAGAGATGTGGGTAACATTATCCATCTGCAAGAGTGTGAAAAGGTCACCCTTAAAGATTTTTTCTTTGATCTTCAGACGGATGTTGTCCTCATGCTTGCTCGAAGGCTGGTCTCTAGAGGTAGTCGAAGCACTAAGATTTTTTCCAGAGGAACTTCCTCGACTTCCAAGAATGATCTTTATGTATTATTGAGGGTTTCTAACCTTCAAGGTGTTGAGTTCCTTTTCAGAAAGGCATGCTCTATACATAGTGGATGTTACCTCGCATTCAGTAGCAGCAGTAGTGGTTGCAGTAGTGGTGGTTTTGACAGGGGTTGGCTGATTACCAAGCCCTTTGTCAGTTTTCTCCTCTTTATTCTTGCCCTCATTTTCTTCATCTTCATCCATTTTGTCACCAATGTTTTCATCACTATTTCCATCAAGTTCAGACTGGTGCATGATCTCATCATCTTCCTCTATCTCCTCACTCCCTTCTGGATCAACATTTTTGTCACCAAGAGTATTATCCACTAGGAGTCATCTTCATTAACCAAGGTTGCGATTTCCTCAATATTGACGTCTCTTGAATTTTGCGTCTCAAGATTCTGCTGATCATTGTCCTCCCCGTGGTCGGAGCCATCTGTTTGAGATTTCTGAGTAGCGGTCTTTGTAGGCGAAGAAGGAGCTGTTTCAAAGTCAGGTTTGTTAATTTCACCAAGTGAACTCATTCCAGAGCCCAAATCAAAAGTGGGATGGTATGTGGGCTCACCTTGGCTATTCAAAATGGTGGCTAGAGAGGGAGGATTATCCATCGGTGGCTTTGAGCCACTTGCATCAGCCTGATTCAAAGAGGAAGCGAATTAGAGAAAAATGAAATAAGGTAAGTAAGTGGGCATTTCAAAAAAAAATTGAATTGATAAGTTACCTTGACACCTTCAGTAGCAGGGCTAGAATTATCGCTCTCAGCATGACCTGTGGTTGGTTTAGAAGAGGCTTTCACAGCATCATACTTTCTTTCTGCAAATGGGGCCATTCTTGGTGTAAACTCATATCGTTTGGTAAACATTTTGATGAAGCCAGAGAAGGATGCCCTAAGTGTATGCCCTTCTTCACTAGTGGAGTCCATTCAACTCGCCTCTCCTTGATTTCTAAATATTCTTCGTCGACTGTCCTTTTGTTAGGGAGAAAAAGCTAGTAGAGTTGGACAGTAAGCGGGACCTGTCTTCGAAATCATAATCAAGTCATGAATCCTTATTTTCTTCTAGGTTTCTGCTTTGACTTTTTCTACTTTGGTTAACCAGTTCAAGTAGAGGTCAGAATCTTTAAAATATGGGGTTGCTCTAAACAACCTAGACCTATCATTAAAATACTTTAAATCTATGTTCTTTAAGGCTATTGTTCGCACGTGTTTTTCGCGTGGACAACCTCTGACCTCCCGCCGTGGGTTTGCTTGCGGGACTGGCCAAACTAGTCCCAGGACTTTGGTACTAGTGGACTGTTTACTTAGGATTTATGGTGAACTCGAGGGTTGTTTGCTTTTGGGAGTGTGTATGATAAAATCTAGGCAAGTAAAGACAACGGTGTTCCTAATGAAACAAAGAAATGCTAAAAAAAGTAAAAGCGTTGCTTTCATAACATAAAGACTTGGTAAATTTAGCGTAAAAAAGAAAAGTACAACTGGTCGCGTTCGTACATTTTGTAATGAAAAGGTGTAATACCCCAAATTTTGTTCCGAGATTATTAGGTTCATTTCGCACGTCATCTCATTCGCATTGCATTTTAACTAACCGCTAACGGGTTTGTGTAGCCTGTAGATTTTGCAGGAAAAGTCACATTTGTGTGCCTTAGCTTATGAAGGGCAAAATGGTCATTTATTCGCAGTCGTCTGCCAATTTGTGAATCTGAATTGTAGTCAGGGAATTTGAACCATTTGAGTTTGATGATGAGAATCGAGGCCGAGGGTCTTAATTGGAAGAGTTTAATCGTGGAGGATTTGAGTCGGTGGAATTAAATCAGTTCAATTCATTTGGATGAAGTCAGTCAAAAGAACATGTTCATTAAAGTTTAAACGAACCGTTTGAATTTATTCGGACAAGATTCTTCGTTTGAATTGCCGGAAGGATGGGTCGGAAGTTGTGTCGGAGACGAGATTAATCAGATAAATTGGATGAATTTTGAATTAATAAAAAATAGGATTTTAATGGTGTTTTTATCTCATTTCTAAATCAAAAATAACAAAAACAATTTATTTCATTTTTTTAAATTCTTATTTTCATTTCATTTTTAAGCATATTTATTTCATTTTTTAATTCTTATTTTCATTTCATTTTTAAATCATATTTATTTCATTTATTTAATTCTTATTTTCATTTCATTTCTTTTTTTTTAAAGTATTGACTTTGTTTCATTTTTTAAAATAATTTCATTGTATTGTTAAATATTTTTTTTATTTCATGGACTTTATTTCATGTTTTAATTTTATTTTTTTTAAAAAAAGAACAAAAATATGCATTTCTAATCAAAAGAGAAATAATTATTATTATTATTCATTAATTTAAATTGAGTAATTTTATAATATAAAAAAATAAATTTTTACAATATCAAAAATAAAATAAAATAAATTTACAATTTTTACATTGCACTTTTCTATCCTAAATTCCTAAATTAAGCTTCATGTCCGATTTCTTCGATTTTTCGAACCTCCGACTCTCTGAACCTGCAAAATCAGCAAATAAAAAATATCAGTTAGAGTTTTGATTTGATACCCTCAGAACCAATATCATCATCGGGTATGTCGGGAGGGTAACGGATTGCTCCGTCGCCAACTCCCGACTCGATTCGCAACCAAGGGCAAAAATCGACAATAACTGATCCTTAAGGCAACCGAGAGAGAGAGAGAGATAAAAAGTGCTTTGAAAAAATCTGGTTCGGAAAAAGTGCTTATCTAGAAAAGTGCTTTTTGAAAAAGCACTTATTCATTCAAAAGTGATTCTGTTCAAACAAGGCCCAAACATGTTTTCGTTTTCTTCTCACAATCCAACGGATCAAAATCAGTTCCTGGAAAGGCTCAACAAACTCAACAGCAAGCATAACAAGTTTACAATCAAATGCGTAACCACAATCAAGCTCAACGAATGTTCCCGCACAAGAATCATAACAACAACACTTCCAGAAAAGTCGTATGAACCTGTCATACCCCAAATTTGTCCTACTTCGGTATTTAATGAATGTCTTACTGCCACATGACTTCTGGCTGTGACCTTCTAAGGTTTCGTTTATAAAGACCTTGTGTGTGCTCATTGTGGTTTTAATCCCTAGCAATTTATGCTAAATTCTTGTGGGAGGAGCGCGCCTCCAGCCCCTTACACCCAAACTCATATGTGTCCTCGTTCTCACGATCAGACAGACATGATACAATGGCGTCAAATACATGATTGGACCCATTTCGCAACACAATTGTTGGGTTTCAAGAAATTTAAACTCTGTTTCAACTTGGTTACAAACTTCTCTAAAGTTCGTTTAAACCTCGCTACAAGTTGCTTGTTATGATATGCACTTAATTCAAGTTGTTCAAAGATACTTCACATGATGCTTCTAGGCACGGTCGGTTTAGCCTCAAGCTTTGCTCGAATTGGTTGCGAGCGTCAAACTATATTTGGTTTCTAAATTAGTTTGTGACAAAATTAGATTTAGCTTGCAAATTTCAAGTCATAATGGAATTAGAATTTAAATGCATTTAGTCCAGAAGATATTTGGATTCATTTCAAAGGCTTATGGTATAATGCATTAGTTCCTAACCATACAAGCTATGTTTGAGGAATGGACCGCCCTTATTATACAAATTCATTAGTCTCAAACCACATTGGATTGCTTCAAGGTTTAATTTCTAGCTATGATGAGAAACCATGATTAAGGACTTCAAGTAGTCATAGGCCATGCTTAATTTGTTACATTTTATTACGAGCTAAGATCAGTTAGTCACATGTTAATTCATTAAAAGTTGGTGTACAGCTTTGATGATTAGTCATGATTTTCTGGTTGTGTGCCATGAATAAGGTCCATGTCCAAGATTTGTTACAATGTTTTAGGATTTTGTGGTCAAAATTTTGGGCTATCATGGGAGGTTCGAGGCATAGTTGTGGGTCTATTTTCCAGCTGTTATTAAAAGTGAGAAACCAAGGATTCAATTAATTCAAAGCAAGTCCTGTTTAGAGAGAGGGCAAATTGTAATGGCCATTTATTACAAAGCAATTCAATTGGCGTTTAAACTAGTCTTTGGGGACATTTTGTTCAAAAACAGGTTAATAAGTGTTCAAGGCAATGAATCATTTGTATTTCAACTCAGTGTTTCAGGCCATAGTTTGAACTGTTTATGTAGGCCATAAGGACACCAATCTCCCTTTCCTAAAGAACCGAGTTGGATAGCTTATACTGTGATGACTCAACAATAAACAAGTTATGTAACCATTCCATTAAAACCGTTACATTACACCAAAATTCACATCACCATACATATTACAGTGGAGTATCCAATATTACATTATGTGCTTGAATTACAAATTGGCCACAAGATAAATGGACATACAAACACATAATCTAATTCTACAGGTTATTGCCGAGCTTAGGCCATGAGATAAATGATCAAGCTTCCTATGGCTACTTTTCCTTTGAACTGAACACAAGTTGCGGTGAGTCGCATGAATCCGTTCTAGCTTAAATTCGCGAAGATCGCAATGCTGCAGCAATGTACGAGATCGCAAAAATGGATTTAACATACATTTTCAAATGCATCACCTCAAGGTTATACAATTGAGTTTAATGCCACAAGTCAATGAGCAGCCTTTTAATCCCTTTATCTTCATGTGCCTTCTTTAATTCCTTGCTTCATCCGTTCTTCGAGTTCCCGTGCTAGTCACACCTGAGATAGAGTGGATCAAAAGATAATTTAGGCTCGGTAAATCACTCGACAAATTGAAGTTCATTAAACACATAGAAATAATAGAAGAGATGAGATAAATACTGGCAATAATAGAAAAAATGATTAAGCAGACTCTCCATCAAGTTCATAATAAATTCAAATGCACAAGGTACATACAAGGTGATAAAAGGTGGAAGTTATCCTTGGCATCAGTAGGAGGTGTGTAGTTTACAAGGCACTGGAAAAATGAGTACCTGCAAAAACCAGATACAGAAGCACATAATTCAAGGCCATAATCATTTTATACCTCTAAGCAAATGGATGCAGGGAACTGGTTATGACAAATGCACGTGTACTTACGCATGATTGTTGTTGTTTCGGATGCAAAGAATTATGTTATGTTCATTGTGTTACTCCATGACAGCATGAACCAAGCCATCATTTACCAAGCCGTTGCCTAACACTCTGAACAGATTCACCGAGTTCCTTCCGAGTCTTCATGCTCTCAAAGTTTCGTCAAGTCTTCATACTGTCAAAAAGAGCTACTTCATACCATGGTAAGCTCCAAGAAGCTTAATTCTGCACCAGCCCAAAGATATCATGCCAGCAATGTACCCTGAAAAATAAACATACAAGGAGGTTAAGAGCTTAAACTATTGCAAGGTAAATTATGGTTGCTTACAGCGACAACCGTAGGCCTAAATAATATATGCCTATTTTGGTCAAACACAAGATTTCAAGGTACAAAAAGAAAGTTTCAGCAGGGTATGTTCTATCAAAATGCAAACTATAAGTTCCTAATACAAAGCTTTCACCAATTTTCCGTCGTTGTTTCGCACCATACTGAAACCTCCACAGAGCTGCACCAATTCTATTACCGAAACAATTGTCGACCATTTTGATGATTATCTTCATGCTCCCACCGTAGCTAGCTCTTATACATTCTCCACCCTTCAAGTTTCCATGCTGAATGTGTACAAAATGAAGACACATGGTTAGTTCAAGCCTTACAATTAATTTTCAAAGCATCACACTAATTCCAGTTACATAAGTCATATGGAGAAATACATGGATAGAGATCATATCATACAATGTTGATTAGAATGATTTAGTGTACAAGATGGCGAGTTTATCCCGGCAGCGGAACGAAAGTTTGACTTGATGTTGCTACTCGTCAATATGACTGTTGTGTGTTGCAGCAAGGAAAAGCTGGCGCGAGTTCGTTATTGGTCTTTCCCCTCGTCGTATCAAACCATTGTAGTGCCAAGTCCCCCACGAGTGCATACATGAATAAAAGGTGGTTAGTACAATATACAAGCCATAATCAGTTCATAATGCAAAAAAAAAACAATGAAATCCCTCGTTTCAACAGAGCAGCCATGGTGAAGGGTCCTGGTCTCTACACCGACATCGGCAAGAAAGCCAGAGATCTGTTGTGCAAGGATTATCACAATGACAAGAAGTTCACTATCAAACACTTACTCACCTATTGGAGTTGCTATAACATCCTCAGGAACAAAAAGTGTTATTGGAACTAATGCTCTTGCTTTGGTGATGATCTTTCTTTTGATAACCCAACTTGGGGTACTTACAAAATCTAAAAGCTGCTGTTGAACTTTGTCAAAGATGACTTGGTTGGGTCATTGACTCTAAATGAAAAAAGGTGATCATTGGTTAGTATAAGAAGGCCAACAATAATATACCATTTACTCCAAAAGCAACACACAAAAAGAGAGAAGTGCATTAGGAGATATAACAAGGAGTATGTGCTTCTGTCAAGAAGTTAATAATAAGAATAGGCCACAACAGTAAGGGATGCGCAATGAGACGCTTAAGATTGAATCCCATATTTACCTGCCAAGCTCCGCAAGGTGCCTTCCGTCACTGCCAATGACTCAAGCTACAAACTTCATGAGGCTTCACGCTGGTTAAGCAATCCTTATACGGAAGGATGATTAATATAATCTACAAAGATATTCAAATTAAGGCTATTAGCACACCACAGCTATTCCTTACAAACTCAAATGCATAAAGAACTTGCAAAACACCAAACCACCACTCTAACCTCATTCATTATTTCTCCACAACTTTTCAACTCAATATCATGGGCATCTAACAAGAAGATCAAGATCCGTATCAAACAGATTTGGAAGAATTGGTTGTTTGTTCGCAAGAGTTGCTCTTCAAAGAAACGATGTTGAACTCGTTGCCATCAATAATCCTTTCATCACTACTGATTACATGACATATATGTTCAAGTGGACTTTGTTCATGGCCAATGGAAGCATTTTGAATTTAAGGATAAAGACTCTAAAACCCTTCTTTTCAGTGAGAAGGAAGTTGTTGTTTTCGGAACTAGGAACCATGAGGAGATCCCATGGGGTGAAGTTGGAGCTAACTTTGTTGTTGAGTCTACCGGTGTTTTCACTAACAAGGATAAAGCTGCTGCTCATCTGAAGGGTGGTGCCAAGAAATTTGTCATTTATGTCCCCGCAAAAATCATTCAAACAATAAGATGTCTCGCAATACAATAACTATGATAAAAAACAGTCTGCATAATAAGTCATGAGGGAAAAAATAAGAGCAAAAATTCAAGAATCATGTTGAGTCAGCCAAAAACCATACATCAGCAAAAGCAATAGCAGTAAAAATGGCACATTTTACGTGTGGTAAAAATTCAGTGAAAAATCAGATTTTGCAAAAACACTACAGACGAAAACAAAGAATGAGTCACTACCCCTGGTCCCCACAAAATCCTTGGGCAAAACCTCTCTAACGGCATTGCAGGTCTGCAGCTCACCACCTCACATACTTGAGAGCATATTCCTCCCAAAAATCCCTAAGTTCACACGCACCAAAACCCTAAAAGCCTCTTATAATTAGAACCAATCATTAGCTCAAAAAGGAAGAAAAAAACCTAACGATACTCTGCCAAAATATAATCCCAACCTATCCAAGAGCTCAGATTCTCAGAAAGCTTATTATAGTTTTACATTGAAACTCTAAGATAGTGAGCTCGACCAAAACCCCACATTCAAGGTGTAAACATTTTGCAGCAAAATCACAGCCAGAACACGGAAAAGAAAAAAAGCATATAGCAACAACATAAAGGAGTGAAACACAGTGAAAACATCACACGAACCTCTTTGAGGAATCAGCTTGGTCAGAAAGCTCGCCGGAACTTTAAACTCAGGTAAGGCCTTTTTCCATCTCTTCTTTATTTGATGTTTCTGACCATGACATGCTTCGAAGCGTAGAACTACTCTTAAGTTCCTCCCTGTTCGTTTGAATCTAAAATTAGGGTTGAGAATCTTCATGTAGTTAACCCTCACGCATTTCTAAATCTTGTGTGAGGGATTTGAGGTTTTTTTTCCCGTTTTGTTCATAAGTGGTCGAAGTAGCAGTGATTTGGTTTAATGGGTTGTTGGTCTCATGTCTCTCTTGAGAAGGAAATGAAGAAGAAAGGGCGTTATAAGCTGAGAGAGAGGCGAAAATGAATAGGACCGGTGGGATTTAAAAACTTATTTTGAAAATATGGTTTCATTTGGCATTGATTAAGTTTTTGTCTGTTTGTTATAAATACTGACTCTTTAATATAATTGATAGAATTAAGGGTGTTTCAAAACATAGCAAGATTAATGTTGACCCTCCCGTTACCCGAGGCCAGTAACCGTTGGTTTTATGGATGCTATTTAAAATTGGAATTAATGTGTGGCAGTAGCTATTTCTATTACTAGGCATGTGTAGGGTCAGTAGCAGTTAGGGTAGAGAGATCTTTTCTTTTTGTGTTATTGGGCCTAATAAGTCTGTTAAGAAGTAGTTTAGGATTATCATAATCTCATCCCTAAGCTTTTCTCAACCATTTAATTAATTTTTGTTAATTAAAATACTTAAGTGATTATTTGTTAGATTCAATTATAATTATTACAATTCAATTCATTTTATAACACTTAAATAACATTTATTTACTTATATCTTTACTAATTCTTCAATTTTTCTATATAAGACACTTCAAACTATTTTATTAAGAAAGTAGTGGACTTTTGGGGTCTAGCATCCCTTGAGTCCTTGAACAACCGCTCTCGAGGCGCACGCCCTTGAGTTGTGGTTGTTCTGTCTTTTGATTTCCAAAACTTGTTTTTTATTCAATTTAATTAAAGTTTCTGAAAAGATATTTCAAAAATAATTTTTATTAATTAGATATTCCAAATATTAATTTTTTTAAAATAAAATACATTTTAAAATTATTACCAAATTGATATTTTAAATATTAAACTTTTCGAAGATTATACTTTATCTAAAACTTATTTTTTTTAAGATATTAAACTTTCTTTTAAAAACAATTAAATATGACTAGCTTTTCTCAAAATCTTTTTATAAGCAATTGATTAATTAATTTTATATATGAAAATTAAACTATTTTTTCTTAATCAAATTTTAAAACGATTGAATTCTTGGATCTCGCCTTCCTTGGATTTTTAAGCGATCGCTCTCGAGGTGCACACCTTGAGTTGTGATCCTTTTGATCTTACATTCCTAGAATACCTAGCGCGCCTAGTTCGAGTATGCTAATCCATTCAAATTATTATTTATTTTTAATTAAATCACGAAAGAATCGAGTTCTTGGAGTCGCGCATTCCTCGAATTCGAGAATGACTGTACGCCTTGAATGGTGTGTCGTTCGAACTTTCCTTTCTAATTTACCTCCTTTAATTACTTGGACAAGTACTTTCACTGTCCAACAAACATATTTTATAATTAATGGAATGAAAAGGGTATCGTTGGGATCTAGCATTCCAACGATATCCCGACTAATTGGTTACGAGGCCGACGTCTCGCTTATCGAGTAGTCGTCATTCCTCCCAAAATTTCAACCCGTCTAACCTCGTTCCTCACCTTCGTGCGATCGAGTCTAAGCCCTAGTATGTTTCTAAACCATACGTCAAATCCAAACTATTTTCTTGATTAAATTACGAAAGAATTGAGTTCGTGGAGTCTCACACTCCTTGAATTCTTGAGTAAACACTCTTGGGGCGTACGCTTTAGGTTGTGGATTACTCGACCTTTCGTCTATAAAATATATGCCCCAACTATTTGGACGAATATCGTCATTGTCCATTCAAATACAATTTCATAATTATTCGAATGAAAAGGGTATCGTTGGGATCTAACATTCCAATGATATCCCGATTAATTGATTGCGAGGCTGACGTCTCGTTTATCGAGTATTCGTCATTCTCCCTTAAAATATTCAATCCAACTCTCTTCTCTCGCCCTCGTGCGATTGAAACTTTCTCAAACATATTTCGAATTTAGTCGAATGAAAAAGGTGTCGTTGGAATCTAGCATTCCAATAATGCC